>OX465097.1:72478669-72946720 GCA_949987625.1 Chalcis sispes | reverse complement strand
AAAAAACAATCTCAACCTTATATAAATAACGGTTAAAAAAATTAATTTCGATTTATTTTATTTTTAATTTGTTTTTAATTATATTGGAAAATGCTTAAAAAATATTCTGATGTAGATCAAAAAAATCTTTAGGTTTAGGCACTTATGAACATTGAAATACTCACGAAAATCATTACAAGATTAATAAAAGACTATCTAATTATTCAATAAACATCAAATGTTTATTCGAAAAAAATTTTTTCTCAAATTACTTAAAGAAAATTTGCTTATGGCCAATATCGTTTAGGAAAAGAAAAATAAATACATTAAACAATAACGCCGAATTGAAAAAGCCATGAAACACAAACAAACGATCTAATTCCTCAGCTCATATCTCTCCCCATCCGAAACGTCGCGTTCTTGGCTTAATACTAGCGTCGCCGTCATGATCAGCCCATAATTCATACGTTATCGCGCGACTTTTCCGTAGACGCACGTGCCAACACGCGAGGGCCCAATTTGCAAAGTTCGATCTAACCCTCCACCCCCACCCCCCACCCCTCACCCCTCACTTCTCTATTCCTTTCGTAATTTACCATCTTCTTTGCTCTCTTTCTCTCTTCCTCTGCTTTATTCTTCATACTGAAAAATCGTAGGCCTAATAGCAGCTAACAAGCGTACGCAGCGCGCCTCCGAAAATAAGCTTTATGGCGGCGCAAACTGCGCCCCCTCACGCACTCACACTCACACACGTACACACATATGCGCACGCGTGTACGCACAAGGACCACGAGTTCGGTAGATGCGAGTAAACTGTAGCCGTACGTCGTAAAACGCGGATGGTGAAGGTCCACAGGGAGAATAAAGCAGAAGATTTAGAAGTTTCGGATGTTACAAAATATTCTCTCAAACGCGTATGCGCTTTCGGTCTCAGTCATAATGATTCTGTTATATTTGTTAGCCACTGTATACTGCGAACGAATGGTTTTATTTTCGGAGATTATGACTCAAGAATTGTCAAAGAAACTATAAATGCAGTTGGCGATTTCGAAGCGTGGAGGACACCTTAAAAAAATGAACTCAACGCGTGATTAAAGTTTACATAGTCGAATCTTTGTCACGTTCGGATTGTAAACGCAGATTGAACATATTCTTGCAGCTTTTTATTTAAAGTTTTATGAGGCTACATTTATTCTGAATTAATATAAAATAATTCAACATATACTTTTCTTAGCAGAAAAGTAGTTTTTTTTTAAAAGTAAAAAATTCTCTATGATTGACGAATAAAATTAATTAATAATTTTTATCCTAAATTATTTATATTAGATATACCTATCGTAAAACTACTGAAGATGTCACTTTAATAATCATAAAAATTCTCTCTTACATTATTTAATTTGCAAAATATTTTAATTAATATTTTAATTAACGATAAATAAAGGGCGAAATAAAATCAATAAAAGTAAAAAAAGAAAAAATAAATTAAAGGTTAATCTTAACAGTAGCGGATTATAAAACTAATAAACTAGTGAAGCTAAACAACGCAAAGATAATACATTTAACGAGTATCCAGGTAGCAGTTGCAGTCAAGCATGAAATCTCCGCACTGCGCCTCTCCTACATCGGTCTAGGCTATCAGCTTGACGAAATCATTTTCCAATGCGTGCGTGCATACATCACCAACTCACATGCACACTCATGCACGCATACACACGTAAATCTCAAGTAAATCTGCTCTCTCTCTCTCTCTCTCTCGCATAATCACACATCCGCAAAGCGCGCTGCGTCCACTTAATGACGTTGACGCAAGACTAACGACCTACGCTTCGTCGTACATCCATATACACGCGCATAAGTTAATTCTCTCCTTCTCTTGGCAAAGCCCGCGCCCTGTAAGTTGTTTGTGTATGTGTGTCGTGCTACCGTTGCCGTTATTTGCGACATGGCACGCACGTGGGTGCTACCGTTGGTCTTGGGTGTAATATACCGAGCGAAGGTCGTTCTCCGCTCGAGTTTTACCTGTCTTGCGATTTTCGCTTTGCGGTTTTCCCTGACTCTCAAATCGAATTCATTGTACTTGAGCCGAGATAAAGCGTTTGTAAAAATTTTGTGTTTATTTTTCTAATTAACGAATAATTATTTAGTTTTATTATTTATTTGAAATTTTATTTAACGAATGCGTAACAATACGGAAAATTTTTTCGACTACTGCTGGTTATATATTTTTAATACTTTTCACTTTTAAAACGAAAAACTTGATTTGCAAATTTAAGGATTAATGCTTTTCTTGTTAATATTTTATTTATTTACCGCTTGGAAATTTAAATAAAAAATTTATCTTAATTTATGAGTTTGCAAATGTACCGCATTATTATTTTTTAGTGGATTTTTAAACTTAATGAACGATTCTATAAATAACTCGAGATCATGTTTGTGTTACGCGAAAAATTTCATCTCTTATCAAGCTTTTAATTTTAATTTATTTTTACTGACTTAGTATACAAGTAATACAATTTTTTGAATGACAGAATATATTTTGAATTTTCTTAATAATTATTAATCTAAAATTAATCGATTCATTTAACTTAAAAAAGAATTTAATTCAACTAATCAGATATTACATAATAGGTACGTTTAAAGTATAACGGTTATTAACATTTTATTCCAAACAAAACCTGACGGATGCGATCATTAAAATTAGCATAAGATTTCGATTCGGATATTATTAAATTATGACTTTCATCAAAAATATAATAAACTCTGCCGAGATATGATCTAAACAGCATTAATATATTAGCTTTTATTAAACGGATGCGCAAAAAATATCACCAACGCGTTTTATTTTATTTACTACTTTACCATTGCGTACCTGAAATTTAAACGTAATTAATCAAAAAAAATATTTCTCTCGACTCCATAATTCGAGTCGAGCCAATTTACGACGTTTAATAAACGACACTGTATGCCGGTGATATTTCCGAATGTTTCGGTTAACATACGCACATGTACCGCCGACGAGTCTTTGCAGAAAAACTCTTCAGGGTAGGGAGATGCGAATAAGAGAGAAAGAAGTCTATTACTCGTAATCATAACAAGTTTAATAACGCTTTTAATGTGACCGACCTTACACGAGGTTGATCTATTTTTAAAGTTTATCGTGGAGGCGAAAGAGATTTATGGACAATAAAGGCATATAATACTTGCAATTTGATTGAATGTTATAAAGGTAATTTTATCTTGCCCTCTCTCTCTCTCTCTCTCTCTCTCTCTCTCTCTCTCTCTCTCTCTCTCTCTCTCTCTCTCTCTCTCTCTCTCTCTCTCTCTCTCTCTCTCTCTCTCTTTTAACGTAACGTCAAAAGAAAAGAAATTTTTTTTATTTGAAGAAAAAACTATCCGACAATGAACTATATGATGATGAACTTTAGTCATAAAGAAGTTGGTTTAAACATTTATATGATAATTATATTCGTCATGAGTACCCATTAGTTATATTAGTAAGTACTTGAATTATAATAATACTAGTAAAAAAAAATAAATTTTCTTCTAATTATTTGGCGATTGTATCGTGTATTCGTTATGTAAATAACATGAATGCTGTAAATTTCGAATTTTTATTATAAAGTTTCAAAAATACTGATCAAAAAGCGCTCGATCGTGCACTTTCTCAAATTGCATCGTGGTTTTTTCAGCCTCATTTAACTCTAAGTACAACGGCAAATAAAATAACAAAAGATGAAGAAGAAGAATAAGTAGAAAAAAATGAGTAAAGTGCAGTCTTAAATTAGTTTCCCCTTTTTCCATCTCTCTAAAGTGTAGCGTTTTTTCCTCGCGAATAGCTACGAAAAGAGTGCGCATAATCTTTCATTCAAATGTACCAGTGGGTTGGCAACTAGACTTGTCGAAGTACCATCTCCAGATCTACGAATAGGAGCGCATATATATAGTCTAGCGGGGTCAAGTACGTTGTTAGCACCGATTTATAATCTGGGCCAACGGTTTTATATGGGTTGTGCACCTTTCGTCATCGTATATATGCTAAAATACAGACAGGGAAGGAGAGGGGGTGAAAGAGACAGCGAGAGAGAGAGAGAAAATATGACAATCGAAACTACATATTCGTGTTCGTTTAAGCAAACTGGAACTTGGTGTGAATCGTGCAAAGTTACAGCTGATGTTATAGATTGTAAATGAGTATTGTGATATTTTTATATGAATAATTTAAAACGCATTCAATATTCTAAATTATGATACAGTTTTGTTTATACTAATATTTCTAGAAGACAAATATCCTAACAAGAAAATGATTTGTAACGAATTAGAAAATGCCCAATAATGTTTTCCATAAGTATGTACAAATGAATATTATTCTTATTATTGAAAAATCTATTTTTAATTCGACGTGAAATATAAGTATAGGAAATAAATGTATCAGTTCAAGTGCAGTTTGCTGCCCTCAATCTATACACGGAAGGAAGGATTTGCAATGTTGGTCAATGGGGAATCAAAGAATCAATATCTCTTACAATCAATCCAACTCTGCCTTAAATCCATCGATACACGCGAGCTACGAACCCTATTTCAAGATAAAGTAATGTTCTCTCTATTTGTTAGTGGTTAAGCTGTTTACATACGTCTTTGATCATTTAAATTCGATGAGATAAGTAAATCTTATATTACAATAGTTTAATCTTATTTTTTACACGTAATAAACTTCATTCTTTGTAATTTTAAAAGAATTAATTTTACCTCTGAAAGTAACGTTGAATTCTAAAAAACTGTGAACATTTGATGCATTGATAAAAAAAAATAATAAATAATAAATAAAAAAATGTTGAGTTTAGAATTAATGTTTAAAATAAAATTTTAAATTATTATTCAATATTTCATCCACGTTTCTAATAGAATATTCGCTTTAAAGATTTTAGCCAAATAATTAGTCGTCCGAAATAGTCAAAATTATGCATATCCGTGAGACTTAAGCATAAGTAAAAATAAGTTGAATCAAAAACAAAAAATAAAAAGAGAAATGAATCGCCTCAAACATTTTTTCACGCGGCTAAGAGCTTCTCTTTTTTCAAACTCCATATCCGCTTAGGCGCACACGCATGGCGTGTAGACTTCCGACGCACTATAGCGAAAACAATTTTGAACGACGGCACGCACACGTGCGAAAGTACTCGAAGCTTAATTAAGCGTAAAGGACAGCGGAAGACGAAGAAAACGAGAGCTCCCTCGCGAAATTACATAGTCTCCGAAACTTTATGCTCGCCGCGACAAAAAGAAACGAGACGACATGGAGGCAACCGTCGCTAATATTATCTCTCTCTTCCTCTTTTTCTCCTCTCTCTCTCTCTCTCTCTCTCTCTCACACACACACACACACACACACACACACGCGCGCGCGCACATATGTATATATATAAAAGTACAAACTTGATCTTCTTAAAATTTTAATATATTCAAATGCCAATACATTTAAAATAGCAAAATTATTTTTCACATAATTATTTTTCTTTTTTCACTTATCCTGATTGCACTTGCATATGATTGCGTTAAAATTGTTAAAAAAAAAATTTAATGAAATTTTAAGAATTTTGCTCTGAACGCAATCGTTAATGTATGCATAAGAGAAGTTCAAGAGAGCAGTTGGAATTAAAAGTTTTCAAAGATTCTAAAAGCGAGCGAGCGAAGGAGAAAGAGAGAACGTAATCTAGACAGTCGAAATAAAATGGAAACGGTAGTTTACGTATACCCGGGACAAACTTTCCAAGACATACGGAAACAAATTTAACGGGCGTCTAAGTATACATTAGTTAGAAGAAGAAGCGGAGAGAGGCTAGTCCAAGGTTCTAAAATTGCCTTAGCACCACCTCATAATCGCCAAGAAAAACGAAAGGCGATAACAAGCAGTGCCTTTCATTGTACGTTATTTCTCTCTCTCTCTCTCTCTCTCTCTCTCTCTCGTATGTGCTCACACACATTTCTCTCGCTCGTAATCGAGCGGAACAGCGTTCTTGTAAACTTTTTTAAAGAGAAACATGATGAATTTGGCTTCTTTTTTTTCTTGAAGTAAAACGTAAAGTGCATCGTTAGTTTTAAATTCGGAACGATTTTAATATCTCATTAAGATACATGCAATGCAACGCAAATAAAAACTTATTCATTTTATTTTCCTAAAATTTTATCGGAAAAACAAAAAAAATGTTTAACAAGCACGCGCGGAATCTAAAGCGATTAACGCGTTTATATCCAGTTCGCGCGCGGGCACACGCGATGTTGCAGCAAGCGAATAGTAATCTGCGTCACCCATATCTGTATTTCATCTGTACAATAACCAAAAATAAAAGTTGATAGACTCCTGGATAAATAAATACCATATGTATTGCCATATGTATTTGTTCTCTCTTTTCTTTTCTGTTTCATCTATGGCGTGCAATTGCTTAAACGAATACAATTTTTTTTGTTTTTCTCTTTGTCTTTTCTTCAGATAAAATGCAGGAGAAGAAAAATACGTCGAAGACGTGATCTCTTTGAAGACGAACGCACACGAACCAGAGACGTCGTCGTCGCTCTGTGAATATACGCACACACGCACACGCACGCGCGCGCGCGCACATACACAGTCTATAAACTATATATATATATATATATATATATATATATATATATATCTAATCCCTTGAACATGGGTCGTTTGTGTCAACAGTCGTTTGTGTAAACAGCCTACATGCCTCCGAATTTTGATGAAAATATTTATTGAAAAAGGGACTTTCAGGGCTGACAACAATTCTATCACATAGTTAGGAGTCCAAAGAACACTAAAGAATTTTTTCAGATTATTCCTTACGGTATAACAAAGTTAAATGAGCGGCGAACGCGAATGACCGATGTTCAAGGTTTATGTGTGCTGAAAAGAGCGACACGGGATTAGGGTTATTGTGTGTTACACACACATATCTTTTTTTCTCTTTTCGACGATGTTTATCTTGAGTATAAAAATGTAATTACGTTCTTGTGCGCGCGGTTTTTTTCTTTTCGACAAATGTCAGCCTACCAGCGAAGTATCGGCCTTAAATGGTTTTATTTTGCACAAGTCGTTCGCGCGGTAGTAAGGTATAAATATTGAAAATAAATTTCGTTAAATATGAGAGGAAGTTTGTAAATATATGCAAAGCCACCGACACTATTTACATTTGATTTTATGAAATGATGAACTCCAAACGATATACTGTGTTTTAGAAATTAAATGAGCCTTACTCTTCGATTTAAGAAAATATAATAATATGTCGTAGGTGAAATTTTGTTACCAATGTTTTTTATAGACTAAGAAAATATAATTCTGCTATCTATTATAACTACTAAGCTATTAGTATTTTACGAATTCCAAAATATTATTAAATTTAACTTTCACAATTCAACCGCACCTGCAGATATTAATCCTTAATCAGTCACGCCGATTTTTCTTAAGTAAACATTCACCTACAGCTGCGGTTTAAGCAATTATGCCAACATATTTTGTAGACACTTCTTACACATTCATTTTGTACTTTTTTCATGAAATTTTCGCAAAACAATGGTTTTTAAACTAACAAAATAAATTTGATTCTGTTTCATTTTCAATAAATAATTGAAAATAAATGAATCACTCGTCCTTATATTTAAGAAATATAAATATAAAAGTATTTTAAAAGGTTAATTCAATGATCTTCAATAACTTAATATAATAAAAAAACAGCACGTTAATCTTGAAATAACTGAAATAATCAATTCGAATGAGGCGTGCAATCGAAAAAGCCATTGGCAAGTGCGAGCGTGCGCTATGATCGCATTAATTCCCATCGATAAATTGGAAGGGCGTATGCGTCTATAACAAACGGACCGATATGCATATAATAATGGATATAACTTAATTCGAGGCGCGAGTCGAAGTCGACGCAAGCGCGTGTAATCAAGGGGATGACAGTCCTCTTTTTTTTTTCTCTATAGCTGCAACAAGTAGGTCGACGTTTTCTCTTTCCTCCCTTCTCCCACTACTTTTCTCTGTCTATCTGTCTGTCTGTTTGTCTCTCTCTCTCTCTCTCTCTCTTTCCCTTTCTCTCCGTAACAAGGCAACCCAACAAATGCAATTCGCTCGATTACTTTTTCAGTCTTTAGTTTTAATTGCGTGCAAATTACGATGTGCAAGCTTTCGGGTCGACCGATTAGTTGCTCTTTTTCAAAAGAGTTACATTTTTCGTATTGAATCAATCTGATTTGCTTTTTTGTATTTTATTGCCTTGATTATATAGAACTAAAAAAAGTGAATATTGAATAACGTTTTGTATAAACAAAAACACTACGTTAAAAAATAAAATTTTTCTAAATATTTCATCATTTTTAATAATAAAATATTTAACAATAATATTTCAAATAACCATTAATATTTTTATTATTGAAATTTAGTTAACAAAATATAAAGAAAATAAGTTAAATTCTAGTTATTAAAAGGTCAAACATAAACACGTGTTCTTAAAAAATCTGTAAATTATCTACGTTTATGTGAATATAGTCAGTTATAATTAAAACTTGTGCTGATCAATATTTTTTTGGCAAGCATATCTGTCGTGCTTTTTTAATAATTACATATTTCTCCGAAAAGTAAAATCAATCATAAAAAGAAATACGCTTACATAATATTTTTCTGGCTAAAAAAGACGGCGTCGTAAAACGAGTCAAAGCTTTTTCTATTTTTAATTTTACCAGTTCTCTTTTTTTCTTTATAAAAAAGAATCAAGATAATGTAACATTTTAACTGAATGAAGCAATTCGTTTGAAAAAATATTCTCTGACTCAACACTCTTTAAAATTTTACCCTAGAATTATTTTAATTAATTAGGTCATGAATTATATTAAAGGTTTAATTAAATTTAAAAATTCAAGATCTTTCTGTTTAGAAGTATATTTAGCTAAAATTTATAGTATATTTTTTTAAATAATAAAATATATATATGAGCCATTTTAAAATTTTTTTTTTTAATTTTTACAATACTCAATGACATATAACAAGGAAATCATTCACCAACTTTTATACCAGGCCATTAAACATTTCCATGTTAGAGTATTTCAAAAGAGTAACAAAAATAAAAGCATTAAAGCTCAAGCCGTACGCGATCGGTAATAACAATTGGGGAAAAAGCAGTAAAACGAGAGAAGTGCAACGAGGATAGAAAAGAAAAGAACGAACATCGAATAAATTGCACAAGGCTAAGAGATACGTAGGTAAAGCGAAATTAAGTGAGAGAGGGGGGGGAGAAAAAGAAAGAAAGAAAGAGAGAGAGAGAGAGAGAGAGAGAGACAAAAGTGGGTCATGTCTACGAAGGGTTGTGGTGGTAGTCTCCTTCCTCGTCTTATTTTGCTTAGAGCATTGAAGGAATTTTACGTATGTGTTCTGGTGATTACATAGTCTCCGAGCTGTCTCTCGTAAACGTAAACATATCATTTCTTTTTTTTTATTTTAACAAATGCAAATATATAAGGGGAAATAATGG
This sequence comes from Chalcis sispes, assembly GCA_949987625.1. NCBI lineage: Eukaryota > Metazoa > Arthropoda > Insecta > Hymenoptera > Chalcididae > Chalcis > Chalcis sispes. Next base: position 72,937,214 of record OX465097.1, on the reverse strand, counting down.
GTGCTGTAGATTTGAATTACTTTTTATAAAGAGCAAATTTACGTTTGATAAACGAAACGTAAACCGTTTATGATTGCAACTAATTAACAGTTGAGTTTATTCTCGATAAATTAAAATTCAACACTTAAAAGTTTTTGAAAAAAGAAATTAGAGTAATAAGTTTTAAATTATTAAGAACATGTGTCTGGCCTGAAGACAATGTTTACACATTTGCTAACGTGAATTCGAGCGAATTAAGTTCAAGTGGAACAAGTTATTACAAGGTTTTATTGCTTGTGTTATTAATAGATTTGATAAATTACGTAATATAATGTAATTTTAGTTTCACATTAACTACGTTTAATTTTTAAGCTAATTATTAATATCAATATCACGCATACAATATCATCCATCAGCTGTGGATTGGTTAAGTAACTAATTAAAATTTCGAGTCGCTCATTCGCCGAGTCGTTATATAAATATGTAAATCTTCATAGGTAAAATAATTCCTTCTATGTTTCACAGTCACATATTTCTAAATATAAACGTAAAATTTTATTGATCGTATAAATTGCGCATCAATATGTATACAGCAAATATAGCCATACATTTCTTATGTACAAATATTTTTAATTATTTTATTTATTCAATTATTAAATTAAAAAATAATATTTTAGTTGTATAAATCAATATATTTTTAATTTTATTGCAACTTTGAAATTGTGAATAACGAATTTTTAGATATTCTTCAATTTAAATACATGAAATATGGATCATGAATTCCGATTAATCTTGTTCCACTATTTTTAAAAAGTTCGAATTAAATACGTTAATAAATAAGGGCATGAAGAATGAACAAGGAAGGAAGGATTGTTATAAACCTCGATAAAAATATCCTCATTTAAACAATTAATCTACACTCAAAAACTTAAATTTCTTATTAACACTGATCAATAGAATAAACTTTCTCATCAATAAATTAAAAAAAATTTAACAAAACTTTATTTCAATTGGAAAAAAAATCTTAGAAGTGGTCGTTTTATTTTTAGACCTTTTCATATCCGGCTAGAAACACAGTTAGAAAAAGTATATCGCACACACTTACGGAAAACTAATCTGACTCATTACAAAGCACTTAAGTTAAACCTATAAACTCGTAGAAACCACCGTTTCTAGCAGACAATTTTCTTACGTCATACTTATCGCCGATGCGCGTCTATCTTTCGAATAAACAAAAACATGACACAAAAACAAATATACGAAACGAGGGTTCCAACTTGAAAACTTTACTTCATTGCATTACTTCAAAATAATAAAAAACTCACCTGCCGTAGTATACACAATCCACCGGAATTTCGAAAATCCTTCGCTCATCAAAATATCCTTGGTTTACTGCTTTTCTTTGCTAACCACATAAACAATACAACAATAATAACAAACGAGCAGGTGAAGTAGCAATTGTTCGTGTTGTGTCGGGGTCAATCAAAATTACGATCCAGTAGCAGCTCCATGCTCGTAGAAATAGCTCGGCACGCACTGGCTGGCAGGTCCTCCTCCTCCTCCTCCTCCTCTTCTCGGTACGTTACGGACACACAAGCGCGAGGGGCACAAACACACGCGCGTCCACTAATAGGAAATAAACGTTGCCTTTCTCTCGATCACCAGCAGCGGTATCAGGATCGGCTACGAAATAACACTTTATTCGTGGAAGGAAAGAGCGAAAGACAAGCTGCTTGGCTAGCAGCAGTAGCACACGCGACGAGAAAAAGAGATGGTTGTACGCGCAAAAATCGAATATACCAGTAGCGAGTAGTCTCTGCGGCACGTCGAGACTAACACACCGCAAACCAACGAACGAACAGAACGAGCGAACGAGCGAACCCTACAGAGGGAGAAGAAGGGAGGGAGAAAGAAGTAGGCGCGCACACCGAAAGAGTATAGTTCCGTCGGTTGACAGACCTCGAAGGAATCGAGCTACACTAGAGCTCGACGTCGTAGTGGCGGCGACGGCCTGCTGTGTTGTTCTCTCTCTGTCTCTCTCTCTCCTCTCTCTTTAGTGCGTCTATGTGTGCGTGCACGGCAAAAGGAATAGAAAGAAAGAGTGAAGGAGAGAGAGCGAGAAAAAGGCACGCACGTGTGTGAGCGCGCGCTGTTACAGCCTGCGCGAGAGATGGATGATGCGACGGGGCAACGTACCGGAGAAAAAGAAAGAGAGAGATAGAAAGAAGGTACGACCTCTGTCGAGGCGAACGTGGCGACGACTAGCGGTAGCGCAAGTGCAACGCCCAAAGGTATATTACACGGTGTGCACCACACAACACCTTGACGCACACGTACGCGCACACGTTATCCTCCTGGACCTGGACCCCTTGCATGGATGTACGTATACACTGCAGAGAAAGAGAGAAGAAAAGAGAGTAGGGATGAGAGCGTGTAATGTGCGTGCACGAATAGATAGGTGCGATTAGCCGTGTTTGCCCAGTGAAAGGAGTACGTGACGCTATGTTGCCACGTTTTCGGATTTTGCTTTGTTTTCATTTTCCTTATTTAGGACGATGCAGTCCTAATATCTATACATCAATTATATACATTGAAATACTGATGAAAATTTCTACTTTATCGGCTTTCATGCTTTCCCTTTAATAATGTAATATGATAATACAAGATTAAAAAAACTATGCAAGTCTGAATTTTTTTGTAAGGTACATTATTAGTTGCAGAGTTCTTTATTAAAATTATTATTAAATTGTTATAATGGTAACTGTTAATTTATCTAGTTTTAATAATTCGTATTTATATATTTGATCTCATGTTTTAAATTTAAAAAATTTCTTATTTTACAAATGAGACATTGAATAGTTAAATATCTATATTTAAAATAACAACAAAAATCATTTTTTGGAAGTTACGTTATTTTTATTAACCTTATAAAAAAAATAATTAAATATAATTTTGTATGTACATATATTCATGCGCGCAGTAATTCGTGATCTTGGCAGCAATGTACTTAAATTTAAAAAGCGCGCAAGTTATATTTAAAAAAATTCTTGGATTTTTATAAATAGTGACGTTAAGCATAAAAAAAAAAAAATAATAAATTTTTACTATGTAATTACATTTATTAATAAATCACGTTCAGTATAAAATTTTTTTAAAGACTTTTAAACTCAATTTTCATTAACAATAAATTATTAAACACATTAAATTAACATCAAACGAAAAATCGATTTACAAAACACGGACATTCGACGTAATTGTTCATGATTGAATACGTACAATAGATGCTCGTTAACCAATTATTTTCATTGAAATTCAAAATCTCGAAAATTTCGTTTTGATATTCCTTCTTGAAACTCTCCATTACTCGGAAACAGTCGCGAAAAGCTGCATTCGTAGATCGATATTTTATTCTTCATTGCGGGCGCCCGGAAAAGTGTCTCATGGGAATATGGCAGCAACAGCAGTGCCTCGCGCATACGCCGTGAATAAGAAATAACGAATCTCCGGCAATATCGTGCGAACGGCTTTTTTCAAAAATGCATGTCATATGGCAAGGACGACGATGAAAGCCCGATTCGAAATCCCTGCCGAGACAAGTTTTTGAATTGCGCCCTTCTTTTTTATATATTGTTAAATAATTCCCTTCTATTATATCAACGATGGTCACTTATTTTTATCAAGTTCAAGTAAAAATATATAAATTCTTAATGAAATTCAAAAATTGTACTTTACTGCATTGTGTTGTATAAACATTCTTTCTTTTATAAAATATCATATAAATAAATTGTGTAAGATTGACAATATTAAAATTAGCATTTGTTTATAAAAATTACAGATAATGGATACTTAAATTTTTTTTTTCATACCATAAATTTAGAAATGAAATTTAACGATATGCATTTTTATAATATAAAATTGTAAGTTTACATCAATAAACTTATTCTGTTATAAAAAATTTTTAGTTTTATTGAATACTTTAAAATAAATAACAATAGTTATTCTATTTAAGTAAATATAAATATTTTCATTATATAAATTGCTCTTAAAATTACTTAGTCTATATTTGAATAAAAGAAATTTATTTGCATCGTATACCGCTTTCACAAAGACATTTAAATTAATTTGTATAGCAATGTATTAAAAAAAAAAAAAAAAATTTCGTCGGCAAAAAAACAAACGAGAAGCACAAAATGAAAAAATCGTGAGTTCAAATTGTCTATTATTCAGTAAAGCAGAAGCAATAATCGCCCCTAGAGGCCACTTCTGACTTATTCAAGACTAAAAGATACCGCAACCACCGAAACATTTAGACGCTGCAACAGTAAATATTGCACGCTTGAATGATTGATTAAATACCCTCACCATCGCAATTCTCGCTTCTTGATTTCAGCAGTATGTCGTCTTATTTGCCGAGACTAAACCGTTTTCATCTAAATTATTTTTGACGTTTATACTGTTTCTGATGTCAAGATATGCAATTTCCTTTATCATTTTAGCTGGATAAGTTGGATCTAATATCCTATTTAAGGATTTTTCGGTATTTGGAATGAAATTTATATAATTAATTATAAACTCATGTAGAGTATTGAATTTGCATGTTTCTTCGACATGAAGTTGTTTTTGTAACCATTCTTTGATTGATTTCGACAATGTAATAGATTTCAAATTATGCTTAAAAGAGATATTTTTTAAATATTGAACACAATAATATGTTATTTGCAATGGTTCAAAACATTCATAATTATAACTTTTGTTAAAAACCTAAAAATTAATTATTACATGTAATAAATAACTTAAACTAATAATAAATATAAAATAAAATTATCAATTTTTATAAAATAATTACATCAGTTTCGTCCATCTCTTCCAAAACAACAGCTGCAGATGTCATACTCCATGTGAAAAATGCAGCTGCCTCAGCTTCTATATGTTGCTGGAATAATAATGCAAATTTATTAAAAAAGGTTTCTGTTACAATTGCCTCACAATGAAATTCATTTTCCGATGTTAAGTTGCGGACAATCTCAGCTGCATTAGATCGAACTTTAAAATTATCATCGTATAATAATTGCAGTAATGTTGTCCACCAATATAAAGCAAAATCTACAAAAATGTTGTTGTGATAATTATTAATAATCTAAAATTAACTCTTAAAAAAAAAACTGAACTTACAAAGGTCATTTTCCTTTTCTGTATCAACATAAAGATCAAACAATACTTCTGATATGCTAATTCTGCAATCAAGATCGGACTCCATATTTCCATAAGTGCAAAAAGTTTCATAAATAATCATTTTTGATTCCTTTGATATCTCCTATAAGTATAAGTCTAAATAAAATAAGATACATATTATTAATAATATTATAATAAAACAATATTTTCGTTTCATTACTTTGTTATTTTTCAATATAAATCCATAAACTTTTCCAAACAGTTTAAAAAATTCGCCTCTAAGATAAAATGTTTTTAATTTTAGCAGCTGAATTAATTTATGCAAAATATGAATACACATATAACATTTTTCTTCTTCTCTCGGAAAAGTGTATTGAATGTATTCAAAGTTTTTATTTAATTCGGATGTAGCACAATATAGAAAATAGAAAATCGCATCTTGTAAATTGGGATCTCCAACGGGTTGTTCTAAAAATTTAACAGCTATCATAAATCCTAAATCATATAAAATTGGGCTGCTATTTTTTTTTATAATGTCGATTAATTGCGACCATGTGATAGATAAGACTTCAGTATTTATATGTTTTAGAACATTCTTCCAAAATTCAGCAGCTTTATACTCATTATTAGCCAAAGATCCCATGTAATTATCATTATCCAACGTAGCGATAATTAAATTTATTGCTTTCGCTTCATATAATTCAATACCAGGTCTTTTTTTAAGAATATTTACAGTTGTTAAATGTAACTGAATTTTTTCAAGTATACTCGAAAATTTAAGATCCCTATAAATCCAACTAAGCAGTAACAAAATTTGAATATCGTTGATTAATTTGTTTGAATACCGTTAATCAATTTAAAATCATACCTGTAAGAAGTTAATTTTGATAATTCTGAAAATATTTCCATAACAGTTGTTGATATAGGAAAACAGGCTAGATTATTATTTTTATTTTCTAAATTGAACAAAATTTTTTCATTTATAAATGTGAAAAATTGCCTAAATTGGTCACATGGTGGTTGTATTTTAGAAAAATGCTGACTTCTAATTAGTTCAAGTAACTGTAATATAATTCTCAAATTACCCAATGAATATAGATTTATTTTGTTTCATAATTTAACGTATAAAACATTATTATTTACCTGTAAAGCATAACCGTGCAATAAATTAAATGACAATTCATTCATGACAATAACATTCAAAAGATAACTTAAAATAGGTAATATATTTTTTTCTGTCAATAAAGGTATTAACGCTCTTGCTGCTAATTCACGAGTTTTATAAACTTTACTTTTTCCACATTTTGAAACTAAGTTAATAAATTCATCAATCTATAAAACATATTTATGGATTAAGTGAAATTAAGATAATGCATATTAGGTTATTTTTAATTATAATATTATGATAATAATTTTAATGACCTTCCATTCTTTATCTGCAGCTTCAGAACTAACACTTGGGTAAATTCGTGATATTAATAAAAGGATTGATTGAATTTTTGGTTTTATGTCATTTTTAGAATCATTAGTGAAAATTGTTAATTCATTCAATAAAATACGTAACAAACTTGGAAACCTTTCAAAGAATATTCTACCAGTCATTTTATTATGTAAAGTTAAATTAACATGATCTTTAGTTCTTTGAACACCAAAAACTCGAATAACAAGAGCACTAAATAATAAAGTGGCGGCATTTCTTTCCTAAAACAATAAATTTTGAAATAAAATTGAAATGATTAAGAGTACTTTGAATCATAAAAATGTTTTAAATTCATAACTTACAGCCCATGATTGCCCATCATAGCTTTTAAAAGCTACTATGAAGCCTTCAGCTATATAATCCTTTACTAAATCTCCTAACTGACAATGTCTAAATAATGCTCTTAATATATTTAATGCATGTGTTTTAATTTCAGTTATTTCGTTTATTTTTTTATTTGAGTTACGAAAATTATTATGATGAGATTTCTCATAATCATAAAATAAAGTCTCATTAAATAATAAATTTTCTGCATCATCAAAATTGAAATCACTTTTTATATTAACTAATTTTAATAGAATTCTCATTACTGAATGAAAAATTAATGTTTTGGGATCGATACGTTTTTTAATTTCCGATGTTACTAATGACTTAAATAAAAATATAAAAACACTTAAAATAATTTGAAATAAATTCAAAGTATAGATGTACATACTTGCACCATAAATGGTATACCAGCACTTCGTCGAGTTGCACACAATTTTAAATTGTCATTTGTAAATCCAATTATAGCTAATAATATCTGTTGCAACCAACATCTTGGTTGTTGCCTTAAAGATATTTGTTCTTCATCTAAATGCCATAATCGAATACAAAGCTGTCCAAAGCCCACATGTGCTTGTTCAAATGCCCCACGATGTTTTGTTTCGCACAATAAAGTAACTAATTGATTTCCAATTTCTTTTATCTATATATTTGAGAATTTTTATTTATAATTATTTTATAATAACACTAATTAAGTCTAATATACCTGATCTTCTGTTAATAAGCCAATGTTAGTTTTTTTATTAAATATTGAAGCATTAGATGTTATATAACCGAATAATAAACTAATTTCTTTAACTGTTCTCCAGGAACAAAGTAAAACCATTTGTGGAGTTATTGTAATTTCTTCAATATTTTGGGTAAAATTATCTAAATGTCGAGGATTAAGATCCATTGGTAAATGTCCTTCTGGAGAAGAATTATTTACAATTTGAGAGACAGCAATATTTAGTTCGAAACACATATTTACAAGATCTGATAAAATGTTTCTCCAACATTCATCTTTAATTATAACTCTAAAAAAGCAATTAATTCTATAAGAAAATAATTGCAAAATTCATAAAATTGCTTTGATAATTTACAATACCTAAAATCAACAGTAGATAAGATGCTATGAATACAAAAAATATATCCATATAACGAATGTTTGCTTGCAGCAATAATAATGTTTTCTATGGCTAATTTAACTGGTTTCTGGAATAAATTATAAAATTGGATATTTTGAAAGATGTAAAAATAAAAATCTTATTTTAAATTACACTTACTTCTAGATTTATTTTTAATAGCAAAATCATATAAAATGATGTTTTTTCTTTTAAACCTTCAAACTCCTTGATTTCGAGTATTTCAAGTAAAATTTCTTGAATATTTGGCAAAAGCATACAAATTTTTAACATATATGCAGCAGTAATACTATCTAATGGTCTTATACTATTAGCCATTTGCAAAGCAACATTAACAAATTCGATTACTTTTTCTTTAATATTAAAATATAAATCTAGATATTTGAATGATTTTATTAATCGGAATGCCAGATCTTTATTTACTTCATAGGTATCTAAAAGAAGACAATCAACCAAATTTGCAAAGTGGTCAAGATTCCATAATGAATTTTTTAAATCTTTATTTAAAAATTCATCCATAAGGCAAAGTATTTGGAGACTAGATTTTTTACGAATATTTACAGCACCAGCATAAATATTACTTAAACAAATTTTATGTAAAGAAATTAAAAAATCTAGATAAAATTGTCTAATGGGATGTGTATTAGACAAATCTTCATGTGAAACAAAGCAATCGGGATGTGTTTTTTGCATTATTTTTTTTACCTTCTTTTCTCTGTCCAAATGTCGTTTGATAACTGCATAACTATCATTAAGTCTTTTGAGTATCTAAATTTAAATTATTTTTCAATAAGATAAAGATCCAAAATTAATTAAATTTTAAATAAATACTTACTTTTTTTATTAAAGGAACATATTCTAGCTTTTCTCTAAGATTATATTTTAAAAATATAATAATTAAATTTAGTTCTTGTTCTGTAAAATATAATGTACTTTTTTTTGATATTGTAATTAATTCTAATGCATGAAGTCGAAGCTAAAACAATATTAGTGTTATAAAATTTTATAGATTAATTATAAAATAAATTTTACTATAAAAATACCTCTTCATTATTACATGTTAACCAATTTTTCAAAGATTTATAATCTATTGAGTTGCGCCATTTATTGTTTTGCGATTCTAAAAATTCTTCTGAATCCAATGTACCATCTTTTTTTAATATTTTTAAAGAAAGGACTAATTGTAAATTATTTTTTTCATTTATTTCATTCATGATTGTGTAATTATTCATCAATTGTCTTTAAAACAATATAAACAATTTGTTTTATAACCTTAATTATTGAATATTTCTGAAGAACATATTGTTTATTTATTTTGAAAAATCTAAAAATTGTAAAATTACTGAAATATATTCACTACAATAATGAATATGACAAAATAAATTTACAACGTAAAAATTGTTACATTGCGCGTTTTATTTGGTCGCACGTGTATAATAAGCATTATTTACCGACTGCTGTTCAAAATAATGATATTTATCATAATACTAATAATAGGTGGCGTTACTGATTTCAGAAATATAGCGTCATATGGGTATAAGGATGAGTTATATTAGAAATACCTACAAGTAAATTTTGTATCGATTTTTATTCAACAATTAACAACAAAATTAACATCGAATTAATTGATAATAATTTAGCAAGTAGTATGATGCGTACGTATCGAGGCGAGCGCAACGAGAAGCTCATGCATAACTAGCTTGAACGTTGTGCTCAACTGCGTGTACGTACATGAAAGAGTGGGGATGAGAGCGCGTTAACAAGCGGCCATCGAACTGCCGCTGCGCTGCAATACTCCCTTTCGCGTAAAAACGATTAAGTTTTTATAATTGTTACAAAAGTTATTACAAAAATTTATCTTTAAAATATAGGTTTTACAAAATATTAGAACGCTTTACATAATATTATGATGACTTTAAAAAATACTGCAATATTTTTAAAAACAAAAATATGATTTAACATAATAAATTAGTCTACTTAAACTTTTTTAGTTACTTCTTGAGTAAAAGCGTAGAGATTTTTTTTAGTCTTTGCTGGAGCTTGATTTGAGCTTGAATCTGTCCTTGAACTGCCAGGAATATTTGAATTTTCGTACGCATTGTTTGGGCTTTGCGCTTTATTAATTGCAGCTCCTTCGTTGAAAAATTCGTCAATTGATGTTTGCAACAGATGATCTACCGTCGATGTTGATTGTGTAATTTCTGACGTCGAAGCGATTAACGTCTAACGATTGCTTGAGCATGCCTCTTCGTAAGAATCCACGCATGCACATATCAAATCTTTGTACAAATCTTTGTAAAAAACGCGGCTCTTCATATGATTGCTTAAGTCTTCTACTATTACGAAGATGATAGGATCCGCCGATGTGTCTTCTAGACTAGTAAAGAATTCACCAGGATTTTTTAACATTCCAGGAGCTTATAATTTTCAATAGTGTCACAGAAATATTCAGCGAGGGATGATTTTAAATCTTCATTATAACAGGTGCGTAAATTTACTATAATAAGACGGTTGGCAAGATTTCAATGATACATTATAGCTGTTTTAAGGGTATGATACCAGCTTCTACTAGACAGATCAGCTTGAGGCTGAAATGCTGTAGTGTGAATCCTTTTGCCTCCAATTTACTTGCCAACTATCTGCTAGAGTTGTAAATAATATAGATATTTGTCGCGGTCGTCGTAAATCTTTCGACAATACCTCGGCTTATTTTGCTAAACATAACAGCTCGACTTGCTTTTTAAGTGTATTGGGATTCGTATGCATTACGGCCATAACATGCCCGGTTGTCGACTATTGAATTTCTACGGATTTGTTAGCAAGTTTTGTTCAATGTTCGTTGTCGAACTGTTGTGTTGCCGTCGTTGCCCATATTCGCTGTAGTTACAAGTTTTAACTGCTAGAAATGTTTAAAATGTTTAAAATGTTTAATGTACTTTTTATTCACTGAGTGCACGCAAAATATTGACTACTGTGAACGCTCGAATGAAGTTTAGTGTCTAGCCACACCCGGTGGGGATGAGAGTGCGCGAACAAGCGATGAGAGCGAATTTATTGCGCTGCGCTACAGGAAATAAAGGCAAAGCTGCATTTAATGAAGTGTCACAATCGCAAAATTCTTTTAGAGTTACTTGCATTGTTTCAGTATTACGTTTTAGATCTTATTATTTTGAAGAAAATTAATTACAATACATATATATTCGGTGTATAAGTATACATATCCATATGTATATATATATACAGTATAGTAAGGCAACAAAAATTAGGTAAGTACATCCTATAAAATAAAAATGTATTTATATTGTATAATATTATATGATATTTTATAAAATGTATATTACATGCTATTCAATTTTTTTAAATTTAAAATATTTTCTTTATTAAAGTGAAACAAAAACTATGCCACAATCTATTTTTTCTACATTTACATCAGGTTTATTATAATTTAAAATTTAAAGATGATTTTCAATTTCGATTTATAATAACTTAAATATTTTAGAAAGTTTTTTTTACGAATCTATAATATATAGTATAAATAAAATATAAATACAAAATGAGACAAATCTAAGAAACATCATTTGAAACGCGCATTATAATGAATAATTCTAGCAAAATAGTACAAAAAAATTAAAAATGAATAAAAATTTAAAAATCAATATTTAATCATTTTTAATAAAGCTTTGAATTTAATAACCTTAATTATTATTCTGAAACTCATCTGTCATCTTTTCCAATCTTGTCCAAATCTTTTTGTATTTTCAAATCCAAGTAAAAAATGTTTAAATGTTAGAAAAAAAACTTTTAATAATTAAATCCGCATTCGCATCCACATCCGTATGAGAAAAGATTTTTCATAATCTTTACATCCCTTGATTTCGATAGGAAAAACGCAGCCTTATCAATATCGTCGCGTCTTATGTACTCGTACGTATAAAAATGGAAAACGAATGGATACGGCAGCTCCCGTCGGGTCTTCAAAAAGCTCCATAAATTCTGCACGAAAGATCGAGGAGGTGCTCGTCGTTGCCCGAGCACGCGCAAGAAGAAGTCGACTCAAGGCAAAGAAATAAAATAAAGGAAAAGGACAAATCGACCTTCGTTCGAATAGTAAAATCGAATAGTAAAATCCTTGAGCTTTTAATGCGCTTCGCAGCGCGTAGTGTTACTTATAGGAAAAAGAGTTCGACTCTAGTTGAATTGTATGTACCTGTATGGAGAAAGATACGTAATTATCGGCCAGTATACACGAGCTTAGCGTGTCCCAGTTTTCCTTTTTACTTGTTGAAAAATTAGGGATACCGGGTAAATTGCATTTATCCGGTGACGATTATAACGCTAATTTTAGCTTTTCTTCTTATTCTGAAATTTTTTATTCATGAAGATTCAGCACAAAGGTCAAAGGTTGCTTTTAAAGCAATTTCTTCTTCAATTCGAATTCTTACAAGAATTATAAAATTACAATTGGGTAGTGAGTATTTAAAAATAATGCTATTTTGTACATGGCGCGTGAAATACTTTATCCAATAAAATTATTTTCAAAATAATTATAAAATAACAGTAATGTTAGCAAATTATGGAAATTTAATTTTAAAAAAACTTTACTCATATTTGAAAATTTTATAATTTTAATATTTAAAATAATAATATCCCTTTATATTTATTTAATTTAAATGGCATTAATGTTGTTCGTGGCGACACAATAACTTTTTTAATATTTAACGATTTCATAAAATATATAGAGAAAAGAAAAAAAAAATTATGCGATTGCATATATTATCCATTGATGTTTTTTAAACTCATTCTTAAATATCGTTACTTAAACGCATTGTCAACTTTTTCATTCAAATATCGATACTTATAAGTTTTAGGTCACGAAATTAACCTTACAATTTAGGTAAAGGGAAATGAAATTAACCTTATATATAATATATATGATGAGAAAAAAAGGAAATTTCCCTTTCAAATATTAATCGAGAAAGGAGCTTTGAAAAATTAACATACTATTTTTTCGGCGATGACGAAATCGTCGCTCCACTTTCACTTAGGGTAACGAAAAAGTCGCTAGAGGCTTGATGGCTCGCTCGCGCGCAAAGAAAAGTAGGACGCGCTAAGTGGCAGTTCCCTCCTTAACCTAGCCCTTCTCATTTCGATAAAATTTTTTTTTTTTTTTTTTTTTTTTTTTTTTTTTAATAATTAATTACTTTTCGGTGCTGTAACAATAGCGCATTGAGTTTCTACGATACCAAGGTCGAGAAATTGAACTTGCTAGTCGTTTGCAGCGTTTTTGTTAAGATTAAAGTATAAGAACGTCGTTTCGTGCGATTAACTTTTGACCTTTCGGTGCGATCGTTAATGTAGAAGGGTCGAGCACAAAATTAATTATTAAAGTTACGTGAATAGTCGACGTGTTATTTACGAAACTGCATGTAATGTATAAGTTAAACACGCAGTTCTAATGCTTAAAGCTTTGACGTTCTAAACATTATTATATATATATATATATATATATATTTGCTTAACCCAATATATTAAGATATTTATTACTTATTGGTTTATTTGTTTGTTATATTTTTTAATTATAATTACAAATACTCCAAACGTAGTAATCGTGACCTCCACACAATGCGGACCAGATCCCCAAACAATAACGTGTCCATACTGCCAGGCGACTGTAACAACCAACATCGAAACCAGTCTATTACGTCTTTTCGTTATCTTCTTCGTCGTCTTTAGTTTGTAATCTAATTTTTATCCAAATAAAAAAATAATAGTTATCAAAGTGAAGAATTAAAAATTAAAATGAAGAATATTAGAAATTTTAATATTTATTTAATTATATAAAGAATAAAAATTTCAATTTATTTAAGATAAATTTACAATTTACAACTTAGTATTGCACTAATTTCCTCTCGCATTTATATAAAAAACATAAATATTTATTACGTGTAACGACATCGGCCGTATGTACAATCTAATCATAAATATCATCGCAGTTGATTAAAAAAAAATAAAGAAAAATCTCCTTCTGACGAAAACGACCAATGAGATAGGATTCAATAAAAAATCGTAAATCTTGAGCGGGAGAGAGAGAGTGAGAGAGAGAGAGAGAGGATAAGAAAGCTATATATATATATATATACTTTTACATAAGGCTACCATCCATCGAGTAAAGAAGCCGTAAGTAAGAAAGTTTTCGAGTCGCGTTGCAAGCCCGCCGCGAGACAAGAGATAAGCGAGCTACGAAGTAATAGAAATGTATTCTCTGCAAAGTGGCGCTTGCTTGATGCGCACCATTCGTCACTATAATAACGCGCGCGCGTACGCGAGAATCGTTATTGCGAAAAACGAGTTTTCACTCTGCAGACTAACGGGATACGGAGCGAGACTTTTCAGACGCGTTGAGTTTTGATTTTTCACGTTAAATGAACGCTGAATGACTTGGAATTTGGTATTAAGAAATAACAATAGAATTGTTTGAAAAATGAAAAAAAAAAAAAAAAAAAAAAAAAAAACAACAAAGCAAAATTATAGAAAAATGGTAATTTATGAAAAAGCTATTTTTATTTTATCTTTTAATAATTGAATCGTGTTGTATTTATTGATTGATGATTATATTAAAAATTAAAAATGCTTCACGAATAGAGCGAATAAAAAAAAAATTTAAGTAATTTTAAATTCGACAATTTTAAATTTATTTGGGTCGCATGCTCCTTAACATATCGTTTGAGTGCTTGCGTAAAGGCAATTGGTCATGTAATGTTTGGTGTTAAATAAATATGGTGGTTTTATGCTTGCCAATGGAATGAACCCATTCGGAGTCGGAATCCTGTGAGCTTCTTCTTGGAATGACGCGATGGATTTTGTTACTTGAGAATTCTTTGTTTTTTATGCTTTTAAACTTTATTAAATATGATTTATTAAATATTTTAAAAAAAATTCGAAATAACAATTTAACATAAATTTTATCGAATTGAAATTCTATATTTTTTCCCCTAACTTCTGTCCTAATTTCAAACAATGACATGTATGCATTTGCAACAAAACGAAAAAATGCTATTATAATTATTATACATAAAGAATATTTACATAAAATTTTTAAATTTCATTTAATTATGCGAGACTTTCACAGAGGTACTTATAAATTTTCCACCTCTCGCAACTTTCTCTTTTAAAATAACCATAAAAAAATAATTTATCTAACGTATAATGTAAAAATCTTATTATTCAACGTAATTTTCTGCGAAACGCAAATCAATAGTGCAGATAAAAGTAGAAATAAAAATTAAAAATACAAATAATTAACAAAACGCATCCTCATAATTTAAAACGACTACGACATAAAGGGTATCGCTCATCCATTTTAACAAAAATTTTAACGTGGAAGCTGCATATCTATGCGTAAGACAAAGAGAAGTTCCTCTATTTGCACGCGCCCTTAAAACCAAAGCGAAAATGTAAACGAAAGATGACACTAAAACTCGCATTAATAGCACTTGGGGGTCTTTAAGGGGTTACCTCCAGTTGTAGCTCAACAAAAAAGGCCTTTTTCATGAATTTTTTTAAAGAAAACTACAAAACTTTTTCGAACAATTATTATATCATCTTAAAGAATACATCTTGAAGAACTTTCAGTAATTTTTTTATTGCAAAATATTACATTGTTAAGTGGCAAATGGCCGCCAATGAAATAGTGTTTTTATTTATACGGTTTGCGGTGACTAACATTGCGGCGAAGTGGATCATTTGAAACAAAAAATGTGGATAGATTTAGTTAAATATAAGTATAAACTAGCCTTTAATCAAATGATTTAAAAAAATATTCATTTTTCACAAAATGGCGGACAGTCAAAGTTAATGGTTCGATTTTAACGAAAAAAAACGGCCGTTTTTTGGCTATAAAACGGCCATTTTTTTTTTAAACAAAAAATCGAACGATTAAAGACTACATTTTTATGTATTGAATAAGCCTGCAAAATTTCAAGAAGATCGGTTCATTAGTGTTTGAGTAATCTTGGTCACCGACTTCAGAAATGCCGTTTCGAGAAAAACGCGTTTAAAGTTTTAATTGCCAGTTGTTTACACAACGGATTCTTCTCTTTCAACGCTCATATCTCAGTCAATTTTGTTCGGATCGACTTGAAATTTCCAGGTCATATTCTCAGATACTTATACTTCAAAAAAATGCAATTAACAAAAAATCGATTTTTTCAAAGTCGCAAGTGGGGGTAACCCGTTAATTGTTCACACCGCTGTATGCATGTGTATTCGGCTCTCGTTTTTCTTCTTTGTACTCTTAAGTACGAGTGTGCACAAAAGTTTACGAATACATGCGTCGACCGTTTTTTCTAGAATCAAGTTTCGTTTCTGGCTGGAGTAAGATTCGCGCCGTTTCTCTCTCTCTCTCTCTCTCTCTCTCTCTCTCTCTCTCTCTCTCTCTCTCTCTCTCTCTCTCGACGCTTTTTCTCCGGGTAATGGCCGTGCGTTTAATTGCGCGCCTTCCTGAGAAAGATCCCAGAGCGTTTCCGACCATTCTTTCGAACAACCGTGGATGCTCGTTTGAACTCTTTATTTCTCTTTCGTTTACTTCCTCCATGACACGATAGCCCTGGCGCACATGTAACATAAGCGCGCATGGCGCGTCTCCTTATAATTATATTATAAAAATAACCGCGTAAGTAACTTTTCAGTTTTATTTCTTCTTCAGCTTTTTTTTTTTTTTAACAATTTAAATTTATTCCATTTATGTATAGGATTCGTTAAGAAACGTTCGATGTGAAAGTTTGACTAATTTTTTATTTATTTAATTTAAAATTTTCATTTCTATAAAACGTATTTTCCTTACTTTCTAAACTCATTTCGACATAAATTATATAGGTATTCGCCGTATATTTGAACTTCGATTTAATAAACGTAATTAACTTTTACAAATGTGAAATCACTAAATTTAAAATCGAGAAGATGAATTATTGAACGAACAAGCGTGTAAAAGAAAGTCGATGATAAATCACGCAACTATATCGTTTATCTAATTCTCTTTCCCCCTTTCCCCCTCTCCCCGCCCGCGCTTTCGCACTACATCGACAAAGAACAATTCACTCTCTAATATTCATCATTTTTCGCTTTTCTTATTTGCGTTGGAATTTTACCTTATCGCTCTTTGTCTTCTTCGGAACATATTTTCGCGCTCATAAAATACACGCTTATATACATATACACACGCGTTTTTTATTCTATTCACCCGTTAAGTTATCTTTCTCTCTTATTCTCTTTACTCGTGTTATTTTTCGCAACTCGACACGGTCTTTATTTTCCGCAATCGGTACTCCCGGCACATACTCCTTCGAGAACATTTATTCAAGTGAAATCACGTCGACCCTGTTTTTCTCTCGCTTATTTTCATTCTTACCTTCTTATTCTTTATATTCCGTTATGCTTTTTACTTCTCTTTAACGTGGTCTTGGTTTATTTATTTTAGAAAAAAAAAAAAATTGTTTGATCTTACTTTGTTTTTTTTTAATGCATTATTCCTTTGTATAATTTTAATGTAGTAACATCTTTCATACATTGACTATTATTGTTTTTACAAAAAATAATAAAATTACATACAATCTAATCGATATATCGAAGACTTGAAAAGAAATTGTCAAATAATAACAAAATAATTTTAAGACCATTTACTTTATATTTCATAAAAAAATACAAGTATATAATAAGACCTTTTTATGAACCGAGTCTTTTTTTCTTTTTCTGCTAAATTAAAAAATGTCTCGTCTTTTAAATTAGTGCATAATGACTGTAAAATCATATATAAATGCAATGTTTAAAAGGTAAAAGCATTATGAACGAATTGTTCAGATTTTTATGGTATTTTAACATTATCGTTAATATAGAGCGATATTAACTTGGTTTGTTAACTCTTCTTAATTTAAAATTTTTACGTTCATTTTATGTATCCATTATAAAGTATATTATTGTGGTACAAAAAAAAAAAAAAAAAAAAAAAAAAAAAAAAAAAAAATAACCTACTCTTTATGGGGTGTTATAATGCGTTATTAAACAATTAATAATTTTATCGTTAATTTATTCATTAAAAGTGAACATTTCACAATGTCGCAATGAACAAGACATAAGCAGACCCATCTTCATTACATCTCCTCTTTCGATTTTTTCCTTTTTTTTCCTCAGCATTCAAAATTTCAATGTGGGAAATATTCGCGCGTATGTATAAATGCACTTGTATATGTGAATAAGTGAAAAAAGACCTAGCTATCTAAGCAAATAATCCCAGGAAAAAGATAAAAAGAGAAGAAAAAATAAAAGCAAGTGTAGTTCGGTGATTATTCAACGCGCTGTGTGAAATTAATTTCGAAACAATGGTTGAACATCTACGAGAGAGAGAAAGAGAGAGAGAGAGAGAGAGAGAGAGAGAGAGAGAGAGAGAGAGAGAGAGAAGAGTATTGTAATAAGAAGTTACTCCCTTAGCATATACATATTTCAAGATACCAAGATTTTAGAGTTTTACTATTGTAGGAGATTAAATCATCCCCGTACCGTCTTTCATGGTGAATTGCTGCGAAGTAATTAAAGATCGAGTCGATAAGTTTAATTGGCAAAAAGAAGTACCGATTAAGAAGTTTACTTATTTAAAATAATATTTTATTTTAAACATTTTAGTAAAGAAATTTAATTGTTGATAACCTGGTTTGAAAAATTGATAATTGATTTAAAGACCTGTTTATCACAAGGAAAATGCGATGAAAATATTTTAATCAATGATACGTAAAAAAAATGTATTGTCATATTAGATTTGCAATGGTAATACATCTCAAATTTTTTTCCGGGCATCTTTTTTTGTGCAAAAAAAATAATCACTGGTTAACGTTAGAGATCAGTAGCATTTTTCTATAAAACGATAACAACGTTATTTTAATGATAATTTATGAATGAGCCGTAGATTTTCATTTGGTAAGGAATTTGATGCTAATATTTGTTTACTAATACGGTTTCCGAAAGCATTGAGAAAAAATGTGGAGAATTTTTTTCATTGTGAATTTTTTTTTCAATAACCTTTTATTATTTATTAAATACTACTCTATCGTAAAATTGATAAGTTATACACTCTGACAAAAAAGTATCCGGAAATTCTCATTTAAGTTGCCCGCGTTGAGTATTTTTAAGTATTTGAAGTTTCTGTGTGTTGGTAGGACTGTCCGTAATTACTATGCCAAACATGAGTGCGGTCTGTCAACTAGTTTGTTTACGACAGCTGTTGAAACCAGTCGACCTCAGTGGTAGTCTGGGAATGTCACAATGGAAAAACGACAACGCACCATCTCATCGAGCCACGATTATTAACGATTTTAAGACCAAACACTCGATAAATACCATCGACCAGCCACCTTATTCGCCTGATCTAGCTCCGTGTGACTTTTTTCTTTTCTCCAGACTGAAATTACCGCTCCGGGGAACCAGATTTGACTCTATAGACGCCATAAAAGAAAATTCGCAGAAGGAGCTGAAGGCCATCCCTGAAAGCGCCTATAAAAAATGTTTCCATGATTGGAAAAAAACGTTGGCACATGTGTATCGCTTCAAATTGAGCATATTTTGAAGGAGATTCAATAAATATTGAAGAAGTTTAATGTTTTTGCGTTTTATTTCAAATTTCCGGATACTTTTTTGTCAGAGTGTATGTATTTACACGGTCATTAAAAATTTCTCGATGATAATCAAGGCGAAAAACCACACGCAAATTATAACGATTTGTAAAACAGTTGGATTGATTTAATTTGCCGAGCGAACGGCTAAAGTCGACCGAAGTACTCGCGCATTACTCGTTTTAATTCGATTTAACCGTTACTCAACTAGAAATCGAATTAGTGAGCGATTTTCATTTATTTACCAACGCACGATGCAATTCTCAGCTGCGCAAATACCATCGACAATTTTTGGTCGTTCTTTATCGTTCTTAACGAGCAGCGGCGAACGTCGCGCTATTATTTGCAAATCTACTTCTAAACAAGTGCGATGCTATGTGAAACACGGGCCGACTGATCGGATGTCTGGATGATGTACGGCTTACGACTATGTTATTTTTTGAAATTTGTTTGCCTCGTGGACATTTAAAAAAAACGCTTATTTTCGTTTTCTCATGATAATTATTTCTATAACGCTTGAGCGAAAGAATAATTTTATTTTTATGACATTTCTATGCAATAAAAACGATAAAAATTCTAAATTCTAACGCAAAATTTTTCTAAAAGCAATGAAAATTATTTGAGTAAGAGGAAACATTAAAAATTACAAAATAATTTTATTAGCCCCAAAAAGCCGCATAAAAATCGTTACTCGTAAAAATAACGTAATATAAATTTATCGAAAAAAAAAAATGGGTAAACGAAAGAAGAAATTAAAGTTTTAAAAATAAAATAGTAGTCGATTTAGCCTGCAAAGAATTCCGATAAATTCCAAAAGCCGCTGGTAGGAACCTATACTCGCATTGGGCAAATAAATCCCTCTCCCACAAAAACGACGAGTCCACAAAATCAGTAGCGCCTGGCCCATTTTTCTTTTGCAATTGATCAATCGTAAAATTTTACACTTAAAAGCTCCTGCAACACAGCTGCGCAATATTAAGACGACGGCGCACTTCTCCTCTTTTTTTAGATGTACCAGGGCCGAGATCAAAATTACTCGAGTGCTTTATTTATCGCGATTCGCGTACTCACAAGTTATACCGATAATACGAGTACGAGCGCAATGCGCATATATTGCTGCACATTCTATATGTAAAATTTTATTTTTGCAATTCGTTATGTAACGTTACGTTTAATGCTTGCTTAATAATCTATTGAGTCTTTCTTTTTTTGAGTATGTTATCGGTAAATTTATCTCTGACGGATAACATACTATATTGTATATACCATAAATGTGCGTGAAAATGAAAAAAAAAAAAACTTTTAATCAAATATTTAAACGGTTGGTTAATTGTTCTTTTTTTTTTTTCTTTCTTTTTGTTTTTTTTTTTTTTTTTTTAAATTTCAATCATTTTTAAATTTAATTATCTGTGAAAAATGGCTAGTAAGTTTAGCAGTATGGTTATGGGTATACAACGTGCTAACTTCGTTGTTGGATATGCTAGTTCGTTAAAAACATCGAATTAATTAATAATCTAATAAAAATCCAAAATTTCGCTTGATACGGCCCCGTTCGCGCGCTAAATTAATCAATCGAAAACGGCGAGTGGGCTAATGCAACTCACGATCTCGTAAAGCTATTATTGCAAAATTTCGTTGCAATTAACATTCAATTTATCCAAGCTTTATGCCATAAAATAAATTATTAAAACATTCGTTAAATGCGTATACAGGTACACACGTGTATGAACGATAATTATATATATATATATATATATATATATTTACTATTCTATTTCAAATTTAAAAGGATCATCGATGAAATTTGCCAATGTATCAGTTGGTGATGCTGCTGCTGTTGTTGTTGTTGTTGTTGTTGTATATGTGCATTATGGATTATTTTTAATTTATCAACGCCACTTGTTTTCTCTCTTTCATACGTCGTTATATGTAACCTTTCAATGTTTTTATATTCATTTCGCGTTTCACGTGTTTTCGTTCGACTTTATGCGCGGATAAAGCGCACACGAAAGCTTCGATTGACGATAATAATGTTGTAAGGGTCATATCAGACGCAGGTGTGCGAATACGTGCATGACCCGTGCCACAACCCGTCCCAGAACTCGCGCGCCCAGTTATCGATTCCTGCGGCTTTCCCATATACATACGGTTATAATACATATTCAACCATGGACTTTCTTCCTTTTTATTTGATTCAATATTTATTTGGCTTAATATGGTTACGCGCGGCTGTACGCCGAGAGCGGGAATCGCGCGAGAGGGCGCGTTTTCTCAAGTGCTGCGTAACTTGCCCTTTTTTATTACCGGTCATTTGGGAAGGAAAGAGAATCCGCGGCGACATCTGGCATTTTGCTTTTCTTACTTTTCTTCGAGGCTGGAAGAATAAATTTAAATTTGCCTCTCGTGTAATAATAGCTGATTTACTCGTTGTTTTTTTCTTCTTTTATTACCGCGGTATAACTTTATTCGTCCTTTTAATGAATCGTGAAAAAATAGGCAATATATACATATACATATACATATACATGTATTATCATTGACGATAAGAAAATTTTGATTAATATTTTTAAAGGCGCATTGTTAATTTACGATAATAATATTTATTTAGTATATTAAATACAGCGCCTTATTAAATTTCAAAGCTTATATTTGAATTTAAAAGTTTTTATTGGAAAAATGAACGAAGTAAACTTTTGCGAGCGCTCGAATAATTTTTTTTCTGCTTTTACTTATTTTATAATTTTATCGATTGGCAATGAATGTGCGAAATCAAAGCTTTGCGAAGGTATCTTCCGAGTAAGCAGATGAAATCAGATTTTCATAAACTTATCGATTACACATACATAGTTACGTGTATACGAAAACCGAATTCTCGTTGTATTTTTTCATGCACTCGATTCAATAAATTATACGTATTCATCGGTAGCTTTCATGTATAGGTATATTTACATTTTTATGTATTTGACCGCGAATAAATGAAAATCATTATCAAGAATGATTGTAAAAAATTTTTTTCAAAGTCCAGCGTAAATAGCGTACTACATACTTTTATAGTGTACCGTAGTCATTTTCTTATAAACACATAAAATTGTTATTGTTTAATTAAATTTAACAAAAAAAATTGTCATTTTTAAAAATAAATTAATCTTTTCTCTTATTTCAATTGATGGCAATATCGAATTTGTAACGTTTGGAAAATAACTTTTAGTTAAATCGACTTTAACAAAATCAAATCAATACACAATAGATTTTTAAAACGATTACATAAATGTTACTGCGTGAATACTTAATTCAATGTTCATTTGACAAATATTACAGTGCTTTGAATATATTCGTTTTCTTTTATATAAATTTATTTTTATTTTATTACCATCATACATGTGTAAATATTGAAGAAGTATTTTATTTTTAAATGAAATTTTATCATTTATTATAATGGTATGGAAACTCAAAAAATTTATATACGGTAATCAAGAAACATCCAATTTTACATTCTTTTTTTATTACTTAAAGTAAAAATAATTTTTAAAACAAATTTTAGGGCTAGTTGAAGAAAATAAAACTAGGAATTAGAGTTTTTAGCGTTTTCGCTCGAGTCTCGGTCGTCCTTGTATAATAGGTGCATCGATGATCGCTTGGGAATACCTCGGAAAAGACATCAATACTATATATGTGTATAAGACGCATACATCTATATACATATTCATAAACAGAGGGACGCGAAGGATGCGAACTCGACGCCGAATTCACGCGATTCCCACACGTGTCATACGTACGCCGGCGTACAGTGCTGTTGTTTGTCTCTCGCGGAGTATTTAGGCGCGCGATGGAATGCGACGGAGCTCCGCGGGCGGCGCATTATTCAAATGTGCGCGCGGCTCGTGTGCGGCCTTATACATGTGTGCGCGCGCGCGCGTGCGCGTGTGAGTGTGTGTGCGTGTGTATATGTGAGCACTCGAGATTCCCGTCGATCCTTCGTTGCTGCAGATAATGGGCTGCTTTCGAGAAAAATTATCGACGAGGATCACCGAGGTGCGAATGCTCATGCTTTTTATTTGTTGTAGGGGATGTAAAGCAGATTTTTTTATTTTTCGTTGCGCTTTATCTTAAGAAAAAAACTCGTTTACTTTGCTTTTAATTTGCTAATTCCGACCGATTCTCGTTCGAGTTTCATGAAACCTTAACGGCCCTCCGGCCTAAGATACATTTAAAAAAAGCAACCTCTAACTTTGGAAGAATGTTCGCGTAAAAAAACCGAAGTAAGGAAGAATTCAAGTTTGAAAATAAGAATTGAAGTTCTTTAAAAGTGGAACCAATTTTGCTTATGAGTGTAATAATTTATTTTTCAACGGTGAGTCGCCGCCATTACTGCGAGAGAAAATTCTCAACTGTGTCTGTGTAATAAGCCTTGAATTTTGAGAAGACGTGTATGATACAATATGAATGCGCGCGCCCGCGCGCGTGTGTACATACATTATAAATAAATATACATAAAAACTTCAAGTTTAATACTTAAAATATATACGTGCTCGTAAAGTGGCAAGGTGGTAAATCGCGTATGGGGGGCTGGACTCCCCGATACAACCCGCATACAGCTCGGTTCCAATTGTTGAGATTTTAACAATTTTACCAACCGATCAATGTATGCTTCTCGATCGAACTCGAACCCGTAATAATTTTAAGTGCTTGGTGTTTTTTCCTTGCGCGAGTATACTCGTACATACTCGTGGATATGCAAGCTGAACGATCTTTTTATTTAGGAAACGTTGCGCCGGCGTACTATTTTTAACGATGACGATTTCAAGAAAAACGATTGAAGAACGCGAATTATTTTCACGTCTATATCTTTTTTACTTTTTATTTTCAACTTAAAATCGAACATATAGTCGTATTTTTATAATTTGTTACTTGATCAGCATTTAAATCTGTCGACATTTATACAAGCCTAAATATTATAACTTAATCTATAAGATTTGGTCAAAGGATTCCGAATAGCCCTCTCTCCCCTCTCTCTATCTCTTTTCTCTTGGCAACGTTTCCATTTAGTCGGTTGTCTTGAGTCGCTTATAGCTGCTTCTTCGGTTACACCATTTGCCTCGGGAGATTTTCACCGAGTGTCGGTTGAATATATTGAAGCGCAAGGTAAGGTAAATACAGCTGCCGCTCCGTAAACCTATGAAGCGCGTCATGATTGCTTAATCTCAAATTATGTATGCGTAATATAATGATCAATAGCAATATTTGCTATATTTATATTTATTCATTTATTTATTTATTTATTTATTTATATATTTATTTATTTATATATTTATTTATTTATTATGGCACAAAACTGATACTTTTGATTTTGATGAATATTTTTCTCTTAATTTCAGTAATTCCTAATCTATCCGTAAGGAAATAATATTAATTAGTTAGCAAAATTTTTTAAATGACACATTATTAAAAAAATTTATATTAATAGTATTATTTATACTGGGTTATATATTGGGATATAAGCCCATAAAACCCTGAGTAGCAACAACTTGCGAATAAAGTACAAAGCATAATTTAAATACTAACAAAATTGATTAACGTCAATGAACGCCTGAAGATAATAATAATAAACTTTTAGCGTCTCAAATAATAATATTTGCTGAGCAATAAATTACCTTATAACTTCAAATATATTTAAATAAACTAATTAATTAAATAACTAAATAACTAAGTACAATTAAACTAGATGCTAAATGGTGACTAACATCCAAGTAAATACAATTCGCGATAATATCGCAGTTTACAAATTACGTAAGAAAGTAACTATTCAATATACTGTCGTCTGGTACGAAACAAGTTCAATACCAGATGCGCAACACGCGCGAGTCAATAATTTACGCACAGCTGATTTCACAAGCGCCGGTGAAAAGTAAGACGAAATGGCAAATGCTGATCAGCCGTGGAGCTGTTAAATCTAGAGGCTATAAACTGAAAATAATTGATCCGTGATAAATTTTTAATAAGTTATAAATTTATATACATATAAGAAGAAAATTAAACTTATATTTATACACGTCCTCCCTTCTTACAAATATGAAAAAACGACGTCGCCGAGGCCAACTTAAAACTGAAGCGTCCGTCAGTCGCAGAGTAAACAAAAGCCATTCCGCTTTTTGAGTTTCCTTAAAAAGCCTATAACTATGTTATAGAGAGTATGGTAAGAGAGCGGATCTTTTCACTTTCGTAACATTTTTAAAGTATATTTAATTAAGTAAAGCCTAAGTATAAGGATTCGCGCAAGACGATTGGCTCTTTGTACCTTAGACGATTGTGCTCTTTCTACCTTTTATTCGAGTCCCTTCGCGCGCACATTCTTACATACTATACATATGTAAGCGGATCTCTAGGCACACGTTTGCGCGCGAGTGCAAACTAAAATTTTAATCGGCTTTCCTACGAGTGTAGTGCGCTAAAGAATTTTCTTGTGGAAAACGCCTTTTTCTGTATGCTAATTTTCTTTTCTTTTCTTTCCTTTTTTTTTTTAATCTCGAGAGGTTTTAAATATCTAAGTGCGGTAGATCGATTTTTTTTCAGTCAAGCAAGAGACATTTTGAAGTAGGTTTTTGTCTTCGCTCCCTGTGGCTTTTTGTACATTGTTCTGATAAATTAAGCTTCAACGAGTTGTAACGTTGACAACTTTTTAATTAAATTAAAATTTCACAGTGAGTACGAAAACAGTTTTATCCTGGAAATAACGTTAAATTCAAGGACATAGTGTTTTTGAAAATTTTTACTATTGTCAGAAAAGTTCAGTAATAACAAGTTTCATATTCCATATATTTAATTAATAATAAATGTTAATTATACGTATTATTTAATAAACGAAGGTGTAAATGATGAAAACTATTTCGATTACATAAAAAATGCTCATTACTAATATTGATCTGGCCGAAGACTAAGCATTTTAATTTGCTATAAAAATGAATGGATAATTTACTCGGCGCATACAGTAGGGCAGCCAAACCTTATCGAAGCCATTCCATAACGAGCCGATAATCGAACCCTCTTTTCCTCGCTTCACTTTCATCTTACAAACGAAATCTTCCCAATCATCTTTCCCAATCATCCCGTCGGTGGAACTTGCGCGTCGGCATCCCAATATCGCTCGGCATCGCTCCTTCTACATTGCTCTACCTCGCGTACATCGCCTACAAAGATACCATTTAATCCCCCCCCCCCCCCTCTCTCTCTCTCTTTCTCTCTCTCTCTCTCTCTTCCTCTCCCTCGCGTATAGAATAGACGTTCTTCTCTACGATAGCGATGAGGTAAGCGCGCATAGTCCAAATTATGCTAAATTCTGTATATATGTGTGTATATATATATATATATATATATATACACAAAAACAGGAAGAGATAGGAAGGAGAGTCAATTATGAGTCCTCGATCGCCTTAGACTCCGACACGGTAAGAGAGGTGTCGGAAATTCAATACAATCGCCGAAGGAGAAATAGGAAGTAAGAAATTCGGTGTATGATTAAGTTTACAGTGGACATTATATTTCGAGGTTTTTTACGAAAGAGCAAAAAGAATTTACGTTTATTTATTTTCAATCGTGATATTAATATTTAAAAAAATGGAAGTCCACAAAGTAAAATTTCTAAATAGCGCAAGCTTTTTTTTTGTTATTTACGTAATTTATCGAAAACAGAATTAAATCCAACTGTAAAATTATATTACCTTATATAAATTTAAAAAAATCAAATAAATATACTTCCAATATCTTTACTAGTAAAAAAAAAAAAAATGAACCGTGTTTTAAAATTACTACTTTGAACATTTACTAGTAAATAAGTACAGGCTAGCTTTATTTTAAAACAGAGCATACATTTTATTTAGTAAAAAAGGATCTGACTTCCTTAATTTTAATTATTCTATTAACAATTACGTATTTATTCTCTATATTTCTTTACGGCAACTTTCGAAAGCGTCTGTATATGGTACAATATTATAGAAAATGAAAATGTACTCGTCATTACGGTTTCCCAAAAGAGATCTTACCTTAATTTATTCGCACAATAATTTCACGATTCGATGATGGCAAAGAAATCGTTACTTTGTCTATGTCTGTCTGTCTGTTTCTCTCTCTCTCTCTTTCTCTCTCTCTCTCTCTCTCTCTCTCTCTCTCTCTCTCTCTCTCTTTCTCTCTCTCTTTCTCTCTCTCTGTATTTTTCCCATCGTATAAGGCAACTTCGATGCATCGCGCGAAAATGATTATTGTATGGCAATAACTTTATACCCGCTTTTTACTAACTTTAGCTATTCTTATATAATATTAAAAATATTATTTTTTATTTTATTTTATTTATTATCTTTCCAATGTTTTTTCGACATTTTCATGATTTTTTGTCGCGCATAATAATTTTTTCTATCCATACAATTAATTTTTATACGCATATTTACAATAAATTTTTTTTATCTCTAACAATACACACACATATACACATTGATAAATATGTGTACCGCTCGACTCTGAGTTTTGCATGTACGTGTACGCATAGATAATAATAATAACAACAAAAACGACAAAGACGTTGACGTCGCACGTGGGTGTCGGAATTTAATTCTAACTCGCAAAATTGAAATTTCTAGGGTGTCGTATTCTTGTATGGAAATTAGTTGGCGCTCACTTGATCTACATCTGCTAAATGTCCGCGCGAAATTCCGAATCATGACTGTGTGTATGTCTCCTGAACCGGAACAACGCCGCAAATTACGGGGCTCGCGTTACGCGCAGATTTTCCTGCGGCTTTACTGTGCATTTTAAGAGGGAAGACGACAGCTAGTCGAATTTGTTCTTTTGTGCTTTAAATTTTAAGTATAGACAGATAACAGGATCATTTCGATTCAGAATTATAATTTTTTTCTTTAATCGGCAGACATTTGACAGTTAATCTCATTGTTTATGACAACTTTTTGATCTTATGATTCGGTGACAATTCCAATAAGAAATGTTGTTTATTTTTTTTAAATTTTTGATAAGTTATTTAAAAATTTTCTTACTTTTAACAAAATAATGAAAAATAAAATCATTTTGCAGAGAAAATTTTTCGCAATAAGATATTGAAATCGATCGAGTCGAATATACTTTTCCTTCGTTTACCTGCATCGAATAATTTCTCTTACACAATACGAGATCACAAGTTTAAAAATCTCCCTCCCGAAAAATTATAAAATCGATCGATAAATGTATTCCACGCAGGCGGTAAAACATTTCCAGCAAGCGTCGAGGCACAGATAATCATCCGACGTAGTCGTATTATAGTAGACACTCGTACCAGTACAGACACGAGTACAATAAAATACTTCCTCTATCGGAATCTTATGCCTCGGTGCGAAATGGCTCGCTTTGCATCGGGTCTTATCGCAATTTTCATCCCCGCGGCGACGGCGATACAACACCACCGCGGACCCGCGTAATCGCTTTGAAAACAGGGCAACCGAGTTCGGCTCGATTGTTCGCGCGGCGTTACTACTCGTCCGTTACTCGCCTTCGGCATTACGGTCCCGAGCGGGGCGTGACGAAATATTGTCTATCTCCGCGATCGGCCGACCGATATTTATTCCCGATATTATTACAAGGAGATTGGCCACCTCGATCTCGGCCAGAGAAATTGTACCGATAGAGACCGCGCGGCGAGCCTCTTGCAATATGTGCGATAACCTCTTCCGCGGAGGAAACGCGAAAATTGACAGACCGCGCTTTGAATCGTTGTCGTACTCGCCAATCGTTTCATTAAATATTTAATTAATACCGTAATACTAATGGAAATATTAATTTTGACTCGTACACGCATCGATTGAAAATACCATACAATGAATCTCGTCGAAATTTTAATAATTTTCTTATTTCTACTTCGCCTCTTACCTCGCACCTCTTCGATTTTTTAATCATTCGAATTTTGTCATTCGAATTTTCCTCTTTACCTGCTCGGGGAGACAATTATTTTCGCGCGCCCATGTTCCACGCGCG
Organism: Chalcis sispes; assembly: GCA_949987625.1. Classification (NCBI taxonomy): domain Eukaryota; kingdom Metazoa; phylum Arthropoda; class Insecta; order Hymenoptera; family Chalcididae; genus Chalcis; species Chalcis sispes. The sequence goes on along the minus strand of OX465097.1, from coordinate 72,907,470 downwards.
TGCTTGGACATTTGCTTGCGTGCCAAATGCTGCAAAAGCTGCGCACGTCATTAGCGCTACATCAATTTGGATATATTTTTTCAACCGGTATGAAAGAAAATTTGTGATGTATCATTAAGATATGATATATAGTAAGACATGCATTAAGCAGAATTTTTATATTTTTAACGTCTAATGATAGTTGATTTACATTGTAAATATTTTTTTGCAAAAAGAAGAAAGAAAAAAAACAAAAAAGTCAACGTACATTGGATTTTCACGAACTTAAATACAATAGAAAGTAAAGCTTTTCACGGATTTTTTTTAGTAAATTTAAATATTTTTTAGTCCACTCATATACACATGTGTATGTCTGCGAAGTAAACTACCGCTTTAAAACTTTTGTAAAATTGCTGTATAATACTCGGAATTAAATTAGCTCTTGTTTCCTATTATTAACTATTAAACTTTCCTTTCAAAAGTAACAAATTAAAAAGTTTCAAAAATTAAAAAGTCACGAATGAAAAACATATATATTTCGCTTCTCGTGTAATAACCACAATGTCCAAGCAATTAGTCACACTTTTTTGCCCGTGCACACATAGACCGATGCATATATATACAGACTCACTCGGCGTATTCAAACTCGCTCGCTTGTTCTCGCACTTTTTCTCTTCCTCCTCCGTCTCCGCCCACCGTATCCATATATTTGAATTCAAATGCCGAGAGTAAGGTTAAAAGACAAAAGCACTTAAACTTTTCCCTCGGCTTGTTTCAACCAGGCGGGAACTTTGGTGAAATATTCAGAATCGCAATTCACGCGTGCTCTCCACCTCTACCTTCACTTAGTTTGCAGCATCTCCTTTTATTCTTGAGGTATATAAAAGTTGTTCGGTAAAAGTCCGGGCTCGAGCATCGGGAGACTTTATATCCTAAGCTCGTTAGATTCGTCGTCGAAAAGTGTTGCGCGCGGGCGCGTGCGTTTATATACACACATATATATATATATATATATATATACACACACACATACATACACATGTCGAGCCCGTACGTAACTTTTCGACACTTTGAAGAGTGAGAAAGCCGCGCTTCCTTTTTTTCACCATTCTTTAGATATTTTAAATTTTAAATTGGTCGAGAGAGAGAGAGAGAGAGAGAGAGATGCACAAAGAGACTAAAAAGAAAAGACGAAAGTAAAAAGTACAACCTTTTAGTTTATACCGTTTAATGCTTGCACAAAGTTTCGCGAGTTTAATTGTCTTTCGTGACTTGGGAGATAAACTTGAAATGTATGGCTATCGTTGATGGTATCGGCGCCTTTTTAATGCAAATAGTATAGTGATTAACGCGAAATATCGTTGAATTAACGTTAAAAATTTTGACGAAACCGCGTTATTTTGTTGTATCATTGCGTTAAATAATTTTTACGTTGCATATGGTAGTTGCGATACTTTATATCAATGAACCTTGGTTAAATAAATCGTCAAAACTTTACCACAATTAACTTAAAATTAATAAAGACACCTATATAATAGTATTATTTTCTTTAATTGCGTAATAATAAATTTGGTTTATTATTCACTCATTTACCTGCTCAATTTTTCAAAATATTTTTTAAGAAATGTCATAAAAATTAGAAATTTATATATATATATATATATATATATATATATATATATATATATATATATATATATATATATATATATATATATATATATATATGAAACATTACATTTACTCGTATAAAAAATATGTCACGTTGTAAAAAAAAACCCGTTTTTTATTTATAATTTTTATTTATAAAAACGCATCGCCAAGTCTACAAGCGAGTCAGTAAAGTGAAAAAGAAAAAGAAATTAACGCGTTAAGAGAAAAAAAAAGAAAGAAAAAGGGAGAAAAGAAACGGAGCTCGGTGTCGAATAACTCGGGTTCTCACAAATCTTTGGTATCAAAAAAGCAAAACGAAGCGGATCCGCAGGCAACGGCATGGAATGAACATATACATATGTATAAGTACTATATAGTATATGTGTATATGTAGGTAGTGAGCCACGTACAACGGCTAATCCGTCCGACGACGAGAAGGTCGACTTTAGGGAGAAAAAGATCGAAAGCAAAAGCCTCAAACTGTTGGGCGTACTTCATCGAGCACATTTTGCCGCCGACTTTGCAAAAAAATATGAAAATTACCAACGACTCGTTATCTTTCTATATCGATGCTTCAAGCCGACTACGCAATCGTTATACTTGTAATGTCAATGTCGATTACCGTTTTAATATCCCTCTCTCTCTCTCTCTCTCTCTCTCTCTCTCTCTCTCTCTCTCTCTCTCTCTATTTTCTTTTCAAATCTACTTTATTTTAAAAAGTAAAAAATAATATAATAATTTAGCTTTTCATGAATAATATAGTAATAAGCAAAATATAAAATTGCATCAAAGTATTTATTCGACGATTTTGATATATTTTTTTTTTTTTTATTTAAATTAACTTTTACAGTATTATTTAAAAAAAAAAAAAAAAAAAAAAATATTTTGCAAATTTTATTAAATTTTTTGTTAGGAGATATAATATAAGAAAATAAAATTTTTAATAATAATTTTCAATTTTCAAAGCAGAAATTTTTATTTGTCGAAACAAAATTTGCAGAAGATTTCTTAACTTCCGTATTACATTACACTTCCCGATATAATTTTTTAAAATCACCTGACGTTCAAAATCATTTGAAAATCCATTCATCCACTGAAACATTGCTATGCCTTCCGTCGTCCCTCGTAAAAAGCGCACACTAACCAACAGCACGAGCACAAGCACCGGCAGTACCAATCGAATTTTTCACATTCCAATCGTTCACCTGCTTGCGGCTTTTGAGAAAGAACCCTTAGGGGAGAAGCGTCTTCTTTCTAGCGCGTTTTCCCTACATTCCCGATTCGCTTTGGTTGACTCCCCTGTTGAAGTTTACATGTTTTTTGCTGCCCCTTATACATATACGTAGCTGCTGCGAACAACAGCTGCGAGCCCTCTTGCGTAGTACTCGGGTGTGCATTGTTTTTATACGTGTGCAGCTCTCGGTACTGTATTTCTCTACGATGAAAGGAAGTCCGATTGAATTTAGTTCCGGGAAATTCGAATGACTCATCGGGAATGGTAATGAGTCGTCGTATGACGCGATAGCTTTTCCCACCATAATGGTCCATTATGCTCGACCATTTACCATGGTAATCTTCTGCTAGTTGTTTATCGAAGTTGTTTTAAAAAGAGCGTCACGTTTTAAATAATCGCAGGTATTTATCACTTATAAATAAGGATGGCTTAATACAGATAGGATCTAACAGTTTTAATGATTAATGTCTCACTCGGTCATACTTGGATTTTTAGGTTAAAATAATTCATCGTAATGGAAAGATTTGCACAGAAGGAGTAAAAATTGTGAACGCTTTGCTCTTTTAAAAATGACAGGGTAACGGTAACGGTATGCTACTTTATAAATAAACAATTTAATCACGTATATAGTTACAGATATCACGCGATATTCTACACATCAATAACGTCGAGATGAAAGATTACTCTCTCTCTTTCTCTCTCTTTTTTTCTCTTTTTATTCCTCTAATGCGAGAGCTCACGGAAGTCAAGATCGAATCTCTCCGTACGACGGCGATTCCATAATGATATTCATACAACGTATTAGGTAAATTACTCTGGCTCAAAGTATGGGTTATGCGTACACTTCCTCATGCCTCTAGCTCTCTCTCTCTCTCTCTCTCTCTCTCTATTGGTGATCTGGAGATGTATTATCGGTGGATAGCGGATCGATGCCACGATAAAATGAAAAAGGCCGATGGAAAATTTTTATGTTTGATTGTATTAGAAAGTTTGGCACGAGAAAGAATTAAAAATCACGAATTGAATTAGTTACGTTGAATTAAGATTTATCAAATATTTTGTAATGGCACGGCGATTTAAATTATTTTTTAACCATTTTTCAAGGGGATTTTTAAAGTATTCTAATTCAAGCTGTTTATTTCAATCCGTTTAATTTTAGCTTTTCCGTTATATTGGATAAATCTTCTTAATACATTTTTTTCGAAACTTTATAACAAAAATAATAACGACACCTTACGATTGAAAGTGGTCAACGATCTACGTAATTGGTTTTACAATTTCTAAGCAAATAACATATCACAAAAAAGACAAAGTTAAAAAATAAAATAGAAAGTGCCGAGTGAGAATAAAAAAAGCGTGAAATTAAGAAGCGTAAGGATAAGTTGGACGCGTATCGTTATAACAAGTATTAAATAACATCCCGACGCATCTCGCACTTCCGTTACTCAACTACTATATAGCGTCAGTTTGCTTCCTCTGCTCTTTTTCTTCCCCTCGGTTCTCTTTAGAGCTTACTTATTCACATTGCGCGCGATGCGATTTTAATTCAAGCCTCAGCTCGCGTACAATAAACCGAGGCGAGGTAAAAAAAAGAAACGGATTTTTCCTTCTCTCACAGCAAAAGAAAAAGAGAAAAAGAGAAAAAAGAGAAAAAAGAGAAAAAAGAGAAACAAGAGAAAAAAGAGAAAAAAAAAAGAAAAAAAAGAGAAAAAAAAGAGAAAAAAAGAGGAAAAAAAGAAAAAAAGAGAGAACTTTGACGAAACTTTGTTTTTATCGTTGCTGTAGACTGCAAATATCAGATGGAAGCAAAGTACTATATATGCATCCCTGTATGTTAATTTTCCAGATTTTATTTTATTCGCATGTCCGGATGTTGCGAGCTTTTATATTCGCGATTCAATAGAAATAGAAATACCTATAATATAGTTTCGTAAGCAGCCGTTTCATCTTTATTTATAGAGGATTTTTCTTTTAAAGGGATTTAAAATGCGACACCGCTGCCGTACGCACGCGTTTTTCCTACTTATTTACCGTTGTTTCTTCTTTTTTTTTTTTTTTTTTTTTTTTTTAAATTTTTGCTCCATTACTGATTTTAATTGCGATTTATTACTGCTTTGCATGATAAGCTAATATTTAGATGGCCAATAAATTTCAATAAATTATTGTTACACGATATATTTACTCGCACAACCAAGACATTTTCACCTGTACGTTATGGTTTTTTTTTAATACGAAATAAAATAATGAAGCTATTTGATTTAGAATATATTTAATGCTTCAATAATTTATATTTTTTAAATAATAAACAAATTTAACATTTATTCTATAAAATTATCAAAGAAATGTAATTTTTGTTTTGAATTTATTAACGATGAATTATACTTACTCGTATATACTAATAATCAAATTTTTTACATAAAATCGACTATTTTATTTGACTAATATTATTAACCTAAATCTATCGGTATATTTTCTTCTCGATGTACTTATTCTATATTGAACTTATGAAATTCCAACGATTGAAATTTTTTATAGCATACGGTCTAAAATAATTCCTTTATACGAGAGTAAAGAATCTCTGCTAGAGATGCGTTATAAATATGTAGGTATAATATAATAAATATAACGCACGTGTTGCGTATTATATATTTGTTTTAGATATTCATATCTGCGTAGACGTAAAAAAAAAAGAACGAGGACGAAGCGAAAGAGTAAACAAAAAAGAATAACACGGTAGAAGATACTAATAAGGAGAAAGAGGAGGAGGAAGAGGAGGAGGGGAGGAGGCGAATACAGAATGTGATTGCTCGAGCCCTTTATGTGAAAATAGAGCAATTTAGATAAGAGTCATCGGGTCGGATGTTTCCATTCTTTCTTCGCGGTGTATATGTATAGATGATTTGCCGCAATTGACGCTCACAACGATTACGACGTTGTCAGTAGTGACGACAACTGATGAAAAAGACAAGCGGATAAACTAGAAGCGGTATGTATATTTACGGAACGATCTTTGTGAAATAAAATGGATGTAAACACGAGTGCGAGTAGGCTAAAACTAAAAGGCTAAGACTTTCGACGAGTAAGCGAATTGTGCAAGCCGTAACCGATTTCGTAACTTTGTTCCATTGCCGATAATTCGTGCGATGATCGTCGCCGTCGTTTCTTCTAAAGAAAAAATTATCGTTTATCTTTCGGCACAATGCAGCATTGGCCTTGAGAAATTTATAAAGCTTGTATAGCTATACGTACACGACGATGTGTTTACGCGCGTTCAAGTCGAGAAACAGGAAGAGAGTTCGTTAAAATAAATTTTACGACGGTAAAATTGCGATGAATTATTATTTACGCGACAAACCACACAATTTGATTCCTTGAAAAAGCGAAATGTAATTATATGTATATTGCCGGATATCAAAAAGTATAATTAAACTAAATATGTCTTAAACTCTGCGATGTAAGCGTTAAATTTATCTGCTGTATTCTTTATTATTTTTTTGTTGCTAATGCTCAAAAATAAATTGTGCTAATTATTTTTTTCCATTCGCTGAACTTTTGATAAATTGGTGTGAACTAACTTTAAACATTCTCTTTTCAAGTATTCTTTATAATTATACAATTATACAATCACTTTAATAAACTATACATAATAATATTTGTTATGCATATATATATATATATATATATATATATATATATATATATATATATATTCATTCAATTCAAATTCAATTAAAATTATTAAAATCAATAATTATTTTAATTTAATAACTTTCGAAAAAAATTCTAACCAAATATTTCTTTGAAAGAGATAAAGAAAAAAAATGTAGAAAAAAAAGCAGTAGGAATTCCAAGGCCTCCAGCAAGGAATACCTAACCCCCAACGAGGAAGCCGAACGAAAGCCGAGTACCAGGAGAGCAGATGCTCCGTGAAATCGAAACAAATCCGTAGGTTTCCGCCTGAACTATACTCTACTCTTTCTTTCTGTTACACGTAACGCCGCAATAATTACATGTGCCGAGAGCTCAACTGTGTAGCCTTATCGCGTGAGTAAGACCGAGGGGAGGGGAGGAATGAAAGGATAAAGGACACACGATGGTTATACCAGCGGCAGAAGCAGCTCGTGTACAACATTCAGGGTGGGTCCAGTGTATTAATGCATATGTATACAATCACACATACACATTTATATATAACACGTTGGAGAGGCAAAGGTGAAAGAATTTCGCGGAACGCTCCGTCGAACACGCGACGGGAAACCTCCCGGCGTCCTTTCCCTCTTCTTCTTTATCCTCTTCTTTTACCTTCTTCGTCTTTTGCACTATATATATATATATAAGTGCTCGTTCTTATGTATGTTATGTATTGGCGCATCTTTCTCCAGTAGAGTATTGTAACCCATTCGAATATTCTCGATTTTCACGATTTAAGCGAGCGTTCTATTTTGTGTGTGTGTGTGTGTGTGTGTGTGTGTGTGTGTGTGTGTGTGTGTGTGTGTAACTGTGCATGTATGAGCGCGGAAAAGCGCGAGATAAGCGATTGGAAACGGAGACACGATCGCTCTCTCGATCGCCGGCTTCTGAAGAGGCAACATCATCTTCGTAAAAGGAATTAGAATCATCGCTGTCAAGGGCCCTGATAATCGTCGATCCAAGCTCCGACACCTGTTTAGCACCAATTTATCCAAGCGAACGCGCATATTTTGCAAAGTAAGGAGCCTTCGCCGCAAGAAGAAATCAAAGCGAGATCTGTTAAGTACAAAGAGAAAAAAGCTTAGAATTGCGAATACGAGTTAGAGTTAAGAGCTCATACAGAAAATTTATAAATTTTTTGACTCGTGGCTAAATTCTATTATTTTTTATAACTTCTAACGAAATTATTACGAACAAAACGCAAATATAGTGTTATTTTATATTAATAAAAATGAAAGAATTATTAAACTCTACACAATAACTTACCTTTATAAACCCTGAGAAGTCGCTATTTTATTGATATTATTTAAAATATAAAATAAATATTACAGTATAGTTTGGTTAAACTTGAGCAAAAGGTTTAGTCTCTTCCAACGCGGAATAATTAAAACAGGATATATATATTCCAAATTGAGAATGTCACTCACGAGTTAATAACTTTGATTGAGATGCACGTATCGCTGATTTATTTTGTCTAACGATAACGATGAAAAATCGACGCATTTAATTATTATTAAAACGTTAGTATTTATATTTAACATGTTATTTATATTTTTGAAGTGAATGCTATAATCTCTTGAAAATCGTTATTTCCTTTTTAACAATTAACATTGAATGAAATTTATTTAATATTATTTATACAGACTAATAACTTTTACAGGAAATCTGATGCTTTTTACAAAATCCAAGCGTGCAAAGTATGAGTTACGATGTGTTCAAACTTTTATGGGTACAATAGAAATAAATACATAAGTAATTAAGAATGATAGAAAAAATTAAAAACGAAGAATGTATAATGTCGACAAAAATTCATAACGTTGAGTAGAATACAATAAGATTTATCCGTCAACTTTCTTTTTAAATAAACCATTTATTAGAAAATTGAAATTTTGTGCACATTGTAATATTTAATAATAAAATTACTTTTCTATTATAAAACAATAATTTATGAATAAAAAGTGATTCATAATGAAGTTGTAAATTAATTATTAAAATTTTATAGCTCATTTTTTGCCCTAAATCCTTAAAATATTGATTAAAAGATATGTGCGTTATAAAGTATGGTCAATTTTGTGAAAAATATATTAGTGATTTATGTGTAACATTGTATACATAAATGAATCCATATCCGTTAGATTATAAACGCGTTATTTTCCATGAATTTATTAAAAACATTAATAAAATGGATTTTTTCTGGAAATTCGGAAGAAGAAGCCAAACAAAATCGGCAACGATCGATCGCGCAAAGACGAAGATCGGGCGACGATTTTTCCACTCTGGGGATCCAATGCAAACCTGACGTGGAATCCCTCGGCTGCTTCGAGTAGTATCGCGACACCGAGGCAGTTTGAAAAAATACTGGGAGCAAGAGAGAGAGAGAGAGAGAAGAAAAGAGAAGGAGGGAGCGCAGGTAAACGTGCCAGCGGCGGCAGGCAATGGCGCCGAGCAAGCCCCACTCGCTTCCCATCAGGTAGACTCAACGTAAGCTCGAGAGCAGCCGAGAGGGGGAACGAGACAGGCTTTTACCTACGTAGATTTAGACTGGAAGCGCGCAGGGGGCCGTTCGCCAGGTAAGAGAGAGAGAGAGAGAGAGAGAGAGAGAGAGAGAGGGAGAGCGAACAAACGAGAGAGGGAGAGCGAGGTTACGCGTGCATTGGTGTCTTTCCGATGTAGAACCGATCCGATTGGCCGGCTACAACAGCCTCTCTCTCTCTCTCCCGCTCTTTCTCTGTCGCAGTCTCGAGGAGACTTTTGCCGCTAACGTAAAGACACAGACCGCTAAGGCTGACTCGCTCCCCGAGTCGGGCGGTATAACTCAGTTCGACTTACCTTGGTCGTACGGACGGTAGGTTTTGATGGGCGCGCGCGCGCGTCGTGTTCGTTTCCTATCCTCGCGTGTTACTAGTTTCTACCTTTGAGCCCTGCAACCGTGTTTGCGGGTTGGTCGCGTGTGCGCCTGTGTCCGAGGGAGAAGGATAGTTTGCGCGAGTGTACGTATATACTAGTATACCTGTGTCCGTAGCACAGGTATTTCGAACCGTCCGGCGGACATCTTGTCCGTGTGTACACTCGCTTTTTGCGTGTGTGAGTGTATACGTGTTATTGTGTATAAGTGTGCGCGCGAGTAAGCGTATACGCACCTTTCCCCCTTCAGCTCCGCTCATTCGTTGATCGAATCCAATCCGCTGTTAAAAGTATCCACGCATACGCGAAAACGCGCACATTTGGGTACACACACCTACTTAATGGTCTAGCCTGCATCAGACACACACGCTTGCGTGCAAGGAATAATCAAAGGTAGATAGAGAGAACGAGAGTAAAAATTCTCCTTCTTTCTCTCAGTGCAAGAGAAGGAATCGAGGAAGATCGGCAGGTTGCTGCCGCGTTCGAGAGCGAGGAGACAACGACGCTCGGGTGTATAAAGTTGAGTTCGCTGTGGCTTGTGCGCGTGTGTATCTGTGTGTGCGTGAGAGAGAGAACACACGCAGTGGAAGATAGTGCGGCAACGGCGGCGGCCATTGCAGGTTGTACGAGTTGTCTCTCTCTCTCTCTCTCTCTCTCTCTCTCTCTCTTTCTGTCTTCTTACTTACTTTTGGCTCTCGCGCGCGCACGAAAAGCGAGAGCGAGAGAAGCTATCGCGTGTGTTTTCTGTCTTTTCTCTCGTCAAGAGCCAAAAATTTTATTTCTTTTCCTTTTTCCTTTTTTTTTGTGAAACCAGTTGTCGTTTAATAATTTTTGGGCGCTGGATGCCTATCGCGAGTGTAGTGTTAAGCATATATGTATATGTATATTTAAGTATGTTGAGTGCAGTGTAATAAACAAAAGATAGCATTTTGTTGCTTCAGCAATTGCATACATGTATATCTGTAAAAATACAGAGTGATCGCAAAGAAAGTTCAAGTGAATAGTCGAAGCTGGCTGAAATTTTAAAGAATTTTTAAGTAAAAGGTCAAAATCTGGATTACACGGGCGATTCAGGGATCGCTGACAAAATTTTGCCGATTCATATAAAAGGTGAGCAAAGCGAAACTATTTATCCGCGCTTCAATAATCAAAAAGCCGACGATTAAGAAATCGGTTGCAGAATAACCGAACTTTGATGCTCAATTGCGAATTTAATTAGGGAGTAATTATGAATAGAATTAAACAATTTTTTAAATAAAAAATTGCATAAGCTTTTTCTTGCTAAAACAAAATTTCTCTTCAAAATTATTGCTATATACACGTAATTATACATACTAGTACGTAATGAATACAAAATACTGCTCATTTATTTTACAACACGACGAAAAGCAAAATTTCACGTTTGAGTGCAACTCTCTCAACTATTTTTTCATGCTTTGATGCAAATATATTATTTGGAAAAAATATAGATTTAGTTGACTTAATGAAACTTAAAAATTATCTAAAATTTACAACAAATAAAGCAAATATTCATGATAAAATGTAACCCATAAAAATTAAAGAACAAAAATTAAACATTATTGAAATACAAGTTGATAAATAACTCACAATATTTTTTAAAAGTTTATCATTAATTAAAAATACGTTCAATAAATTATGAATATAAGTAACAAAAATTAGTTATAGTTATGGAAATCCTAAATATATTTCTCATCAAACGGATAATTGCAGTAATAAATCATTATGCAATTTAATTATTTAATAAAAATAAGTTTCCATTCAAATCTGTAACTAACCCAATTTCTGCGAGTTGTTGTGCCTTGGTTAAAAAAAAAACAGAAAAAAAAATTATAATGAATTTATAAAGATTGAATACTTCGTTTTTTCATCTGAAAATTTGCTAAACTTTATAATGCTAATTAGAAATTCCACAGCAGCAGCTGTTCAATGAATCATTATGATAGTAAAAAAAGAGTCAATTTACAATGCGACTGTATTGTATCTGTGTTAATTTAATTCACATTCTTATGAACTGTTTAATATATTTTTACAATAAAAATTTAACGCTTAACTTTTTAAAATTTCTAAATCATCAAAATTTTTTTATACGTTTACCTTGATTATTTATTATGGTAGTCGTATGAATTTGAATAATCTATTATCGAAATATACCGCGTTATTGCAATATTTTTATTGCATTATCAATTTATATGAAATGCTTAAATTTAATCGCCTTACAAATTGAATATTAAATAATCGACGAATTTCTTTCAATTTTGAAAATTACATTTATATCAATAGAATTTTTTAAATATTTGATATAATAATAATGCAAAATAAATAATTATTTGATGATAATATTCAAAGGTATATAAGAGTTTGGATAATATCCAAAGGTGTAGTTGCACTTATATTCCTTCACATAAATAATCGCTTACTTTATAATCCCGTATTTCATAAAGCTTGAAAAGAAATCATACTAAATGTAGGATTTTTTTTAAGTTATGAAAAAATTTTTTAGTACAAAAGTTGATAGCTAGAAATTTGTTAAAAATAAATGTATGAATTCAAGAACCAAACGGTGAAGAAAATAGCTGCGACTTAAACCGTACAATATCAAAGACGCGATATATCATATATATTTTTTCTCAAAACCTAGCGCATTCTTACCCCCTTCTTCCTTTTCTTCATTCTTTCTTGCAAGCTAACGCGCCAATTCAAATATCGAGAAGACGGTTGAAGCCGGAAATCCCCGTCAAAGTGAGTGTGTATATATATATATATATATATATATATATATATAAATATATACTTACATAAAGAAAAGAAAAGTTAAAGAAGCTTCAGGGTTTGTCGAGAATATTCTCTCTTTCTCTCTCTCTCTCTCCTTCTCTCTCTCTCTCTCTCTCTCTCTCTCTTACTTGCTGGAGGTAATGGAAGGAATGGGAGCGCGAAAATGTAGAGCCGGTTTACGGTTAGTCGCAAGAGTCTCGTGCCCATTCGAAGGTAACTGCCAGTATACATATAGTGGTGGCGATGGTAAGTATTCGTTGTATGCATACTATGCACAAAAAATAAGAAGAGAGTCGAAGTATTACGTGAAATCAGGCAATTGGGTTGGAGGCCTCATGCGATAAGGTATACACTAACATATAAATCATTTATATATATATAGAGGTATATGTAGGTAGTGAGCAGATTTATGCGCGCAGGCCTATCTCTAGGTGTGGCATTGACATCTCAAGAGAAAAAGAGAGAGAGAGAGAGAGAGAGAGAGACAGAACCTCGAGATGTGGGCTACTTTCTATCGTAATCGCTTGTTTTTTTTAGATCTCGTATACGGATTAGATTCGCGGATAGCATAGTATACCTGCATTTTAGAGTACGTCGAGTCAATTTACTCCTTCGACTATCTGCGCAGATACTTTCTTTATATCCGACTTACTTTTTAACTGATATTCATTGGTTTGAGTTTGTTAGTCGCGAGAGCACATGTGTGGATGTATATACATATATAAATTATTGAAAAAGTAGTAGTATATAGTATATGTATCAGTAGTATATGTTATCATTTTAAAAAAGTTTCGAAAATGAAGAGGAGAAATAACTCATAAACTTTAAAAGTTGATTATTTGCCTTTTGGACAAATTGATATTTTTTCCTTTAATTTCTTGTAACTGTAAGATATTAATGTAACTGTTCCTCACTGCGCGGAAATACTTGCGATTTAAATTGCAAATTAATCTCGCAATGTTTTATTACAAATAATAAAAAAATCATGATTCCATATTAAATATCCACAATACAAATACACAACAAATAGTTTAGAATTTGTTATTATTTTCATTGATTTTATATTTAGAAGTCACTGTTTACATTTAAGCCTTAAAAAATATGTAGTCTAAATCTAAAAATAAAATAATACAAAATGTTCTTCATAAATTCTGGACAATTTCATTTTAACACGGATACAATAAAAAAGAACGTAAATTTTAAAGACGATAAAAAAGCGAAGCCTGCGCCTACTTCTCTATAAAGTATGTACTTATGTACACATATAAATATATAAACGTGTATATATATGTATATAATTATATATGAATTCTACATTCGTTTTTTAGTGTTTTTGGAAGTTAACCTGTGTTGTAAACGCACTGTATCTGACATCTGAACTTAAATCGATAAAACCAACACTTGCAAATTATTTCATCGTTACAACATTTTTTGTTCCTTTAAAGTTATTATATACTTTGAAAATCTTTAATACTTTAATACTCTATACAAAGCAATTTCAAGACTGCATTAATAATGTAGTGTAATCCTGCTACTGTGATTGAGCTTTAAAAATTTACTTTTATTATTGAATTAAATTCACGAAACACGAGTTTAATTTTTGCCATTAAAAATTAATTTTCTTTAGTTGTATCATTGTGCATGTACAGTGGTAACTTGGCAAGAATATTTTTTTTGTTTACAGATCACAATTTAACGTATAATTTTTTTAACCATTATAAATTATTCTCATTTTTTATATTAAAATAGTAAAAATCTTTCAGCTGAATAAGGAAAATAAGAAAAAAGTTCATTTATTTTTAATGCGAGCGACTTCGAATTAATCAGTAATACCATCACGAGCGAACAAAAAACGAAGGTCTTAGCTACTACACCGCAAATGTAGTAAGTGTCGACTCAATCAATCAAACAAAAGGTATACCGCACGTATCGTGGGTCAAAATAACACCTATACACCTATGTATACATATACATACTCTCATAGATATAATTCATATACAAAACACTTGATTTGTCTATATTCTAATTTGACGATCGATATGCGTTCGTTATCACTTCGTTGAAATCTCTTTCTTTCTGCTTGACTCGCGGTTGAAACTCAACTCCGATGCACATGTAACCTTGAAAATTAAACGTGTGCTAATGTTCCTCTGTGTGTGTGTGTGTGTGCGCGCGTGCGTGTGTGTTCGTGCGTGCGCGAGCGCGATGACGGTGAAAGAGACAGTAGGAAAAGTTCTGATCTCTCTCTCTCTCTCTCTCTCTCTCTCTCTCTCTTTCTCTTTCTCTCTATCTGTGCGAAACGAATACCAAAATGTGTATTTGTGTACCGAGGAGGTGTCCACAAACGTCACTCGTATGTGGATGCGAACGAATGACTATGTTTGCATATGTGTGGGTGGGTGTGTGTGTGTGTGTGTATGTGCGCGTGTACACGCGCTACTTTTAACGGTTATGTAAGTTTGTGTGAGAAATTTTTTGGAGTAATATGAGCCGATAGGGTGAAATGTGTTTCTTTTTTATGCGGTGAAGAATTAGTTATTTTTTTAGCGGACTTTATATTTAAAAAGATTTTTCAAGGCGAATCACATCGAATAAAAGGTTATACAATTTTTTCCTTTTAGCGTATGAATAGCAAAATTTGTCCATTAATAAGGCTTATTTTTTCAATTGCCGTAAATTACTTGTTATTAATTTAATGCAACTTAAAATGCTATAATTTTTTCGTATGAAATTATTTGGTTTGTAAATGTATATTAAGCTCGAATTTTTTTAAGTTTTTAAATAAATTAAGAAAAAATAGAGAGAAATATATTTTTTTAATTTAAGAGAATTGAAGTTTTTAAAATTTTATATTATTACAAGTCTTGTAGACAATTTTTTTTCGTACAGTATCGATGGATTTATTTATGCATATGTACAATTAAGCTAGTTTTAATTGAACGCAGTTTAAAATAAACATAGTAAACATGAATTAATTAAAATAACCGACGATCAAATCGATCCGTTGCGAAAAGCTAAAAATGTCCGGGATATTTTATTACGTTATTACAAAAAGCAAAATCACGCTGCTTTCATCATCCGGCTTGTGTTACCAATTTTAGCATCCTTCAAAAAAAAAACAGACATCAGAATTCACAGCGACGATCGACGCGCCGTTAACATACGAATCATCCCATTCACCGCAGCTACGCAAACATTTAGTTTACACGAGCTGCTCGGAAAGTCGGCAAATTAAAAACCCGGCGAATTAATTAAAAATAAACAGCAGCCGAGACCGAGCTCGGGATATCTATGTTAAGCATTGAGGTACGCATCGAGTCGCAAAACTTTCTCAAACGAAGAAAAGAAAGCTTTTGAAAATCCGCGCACCAGCAACGCTAATTCACTTATGCGCCGTCGTTAAATCGTAAAATATAGTAAAAGATAAAGCGTATCTTACGCGCACCTTAAACCCTCGGCTCGCGCTCGTTACCAATGCATAAATTTAGAGGCGTATTCCGCGCACGGAATACTTGACCGCTAAGCGATCGCGACATTAGCATTAGGCTCGATCAATCGGTACGCGCATGTGTATTGCAAAAATTAAGATCATGCACGCTAGACGGTTGGATTCGTTTTGTGTGTAAAGAAAGAAGAGAGAGAGAGAGAGAGAGAGAGAGAGAGAGAGAGAGAGAAAGTGAAAGAGCTAGTTAATCCGGGCGGGGAGCTCTCTTTTTTGTTCAACTTTATTCTTCTTTTTTTGTTAATTTTTTCCTCAAATGTGTGTGCGCGCGAGCGCGTTCGCGTGTACCGTAAAAATCTATGCTAATACGTCGGACTAGCAAATTCGGTACATGCCGATCGCGTTTCGAATTTCTCCGCGTCTCTTTCGCGCTCGCTTTTTCCGTTTGTTTTCCTTTCGTGGGCGTGCGCGAGTTGTAAAATAAGCTAGCATAACACTACGGTCAATGAATGTATCTGGGAAATTCGGTATATGAACATGGAGTATATGTGTACACTCTATGTATTCAAAACGAGCAATTCGAACGAATGAATTTTTCATGCCGAATTGCCCGATTATTTTATTGGCATTCTGGATTATTTGTTTTATAAAAAATAATGGTTATACAGCGGCCTTGAGTATTTTTATGCAAATTATTCAACGTTTTATCGGAAATCCTAACGCGATATTCATCGAATTCGCAATGTTTCATTTTCCAATAAAGAGATTACCGAGCGGATATTATTTGTTGAGCAACCACGGCGGTACTATTTTATTTACCCTTCAACATAATTAATCGGCCTTGACTCCAAATAAAGTGTGGGAACAAACAAAATATCAATGCGTCCAATGCATTCGCTAAGGATAGTTTTTTCACTAGCAGCAATCGCTAATTGTCAATAGACTCGCAAACTTCTTTGCCGTTAGTTTGATGGATTTATCCGCGAATATTTTTTACTCAGGTTTAAAGTTTATTCGTTCGTTCGCGTGAAATCCGAGATCGGATCTAAGCTTTTTTCTAATTTCTAATTTCTAATTTCTAATTTCTTTGAATTTGTCGTATTCAACGTGTATCAGCCAATCAACTTGGTTCGACTCGTGTACAGTGCTGGCGCTACGCGGAAGTCCACGAAAACTGGAAGCTTCGAAATCGATCTCGAAAAATATATCGGCCTCTTATTATTTTTTCGTCCGAGTGGAAGAAGCAAAGGCAGCCCGGCAGGAGGAAATGGCACGGTAATTAAAAAGTTCCCTCTTAAGTGATAAATTTTTTCGAGCGGGTAATTATTTGCACGATATCGTTGCGCTTGTTTTTTTTTTTTTTTTTTTTTTTTTTTTCATGTACTTTTAGCAACAATGTCACTTGCTAGTGTGCTTGCGTAGCGACGGTGTCGTTGTACGTAAAGTTTCTGGACTCGATAGTTCGCTTGATCCAGTAACAAAAGTTTTTTTCCCCGTAAAAATGCTTTAGTGTAGAGGCACAATTGAAATAAAAGCTTGAATAAAATAAATCGATTAACTTATTATCGATGAGCGTAATTATTTCGAGTCGGGTGAATCGCGTAAGTTGAAATGATAAAAACGATAGCGCATACATGTATACATATAATAAATAGTTAATTTATTATTTTAAATAATTGTACACTAAGGGTATTAACGATTATTATTAAATCAGCAATTTATTTCGACAACCGTATTTTTGTACCGTACTTTAACGAGGATAATAAAATTAGCGAATTCTGTATGTGCGGGTTCGGTTAAACGAATTATACATAAAATTTTTTCGAATACGGAGTTCATACATTTTTTACGATATTGCGAACTAACCGAGCAACTTTATGCGGACGTAACAAAAATTATATTGCAGCAGTGTACGTAATAAATTTGTCCAAAGTACTTAATATCACTCCAGAAATATCGATAGAAATCCCGAAACGTGTTGCGTTGTGCGCACTGCCCGCGGCGGCACTGACACCGATCCATCTAGACGGCGCCAGGTTTCACAGTTTAGCTAATAATATCATTCCAAAAACTTAATGGAATGACTATGAATATGTTACAAGTATAGGAAAACAATCTAAATCGGAACTAGACGTCGTGCTTAAATCAAATAACTCAACTACTTGACGTTTTTTTAGCCTTGGAGCAGTATTTTCGTTTATAAATAATCATTTTTTAAAGTATAGAAAAAAATATTTTTTTATTATAAATTTTATTAAAAAATTGCTACTTTTTTACGTAATATATTATACATACATGTATATATATATATATATATATATATATATATATATATATATATATATATAATGGTAAACACGATTACCGATACATCTCTCAAATTGAACCGAGAAATGAAATAAAAAAAAACCAATGAAAAAAATACGCGACGCAGATTTTAAAATAATGAAAATTATTTTCATTGCTTTAAATTATCAATTGGATTACTCTCATTTAGCTGTCCAAAGAAATATTAAAAATTTCGTTTTTATTAAATGAAATTATTTCCCATCGATTGCCTCGCTTGAATAAAAAGTATCGCTTCAAATATACTACTTTCATTACAGTTAAAACATTGCACTTAATGATTGATATATGTATATAATCCGTGTGTTAATCCGTAGAAGCTTCAAATATTTTTATTAAATTAACGCTTTTTTTTTTTAACTTTTATTCTTCAGAGAGGAAATACTGAAAAAGAGTAATTTACTATTGATTAAAAAAGAAAAAAATAAATAAATAAATAAAAAAATTGTGCAATGAAAATGAAAATAAATTATTTAATAAAATTAATAAAATCTACTAATATTGAATGAAAAATATGATTGCATTACTCTTTAAAAAAAATTGTAACATTAACAAAATGTTAAAAACATTAAAAAATTAATTTTAACATTAATTTACACTTAAATAACGGCATCGTCTGAGAAACAAACTATAAATAAGTCGAGATTAGTATTTAGAAGGTTAAAATACATAAAAAAAAGCTTTGTTCCTAATTTCTCAACACGTTTTCGAGGCTGTTTCAGGATGTATCCAGTATTAATTTTCATTCGCTTATTTATTTATTTACTTATTTTATTTTGAAAACAGAAAAAGATTGATATTTTTTCTTTATTTTCTTTAGTTTATAGTCAAAGTTTATGAATTTTTGTATGTATACCGACACTGTTGCTTTGTCTTAGCTACTTGCTTAAAGTTTGCGATAACTCGATTATCGGATAATATTTTAATAATTTTCATGTAAAAGGTGTTATTAAAACGAATATTTTGAAGATGCGATTTACAATGATCTTTCAGAAAACGCAAAACCAATCATTCGAACATAAAAAATATGTTGTGCAATGTCGTTGTTGAGTTATTTTAAAAAAAAATTGTTGAGGAAAAATTAAATTAAAATTAGAAATAAATTGTTAAAACAACAAAAATCATTGAGTAAAGATTTTCGTAATTTAAAATTGACGAAATACAATGCAAGAATCTCGTAATTTATAATGAAATATCTCAAAGATAAACGTTAAATTTAAAATTGAACAAATTCTCGACAATAATGCGCGAATAATGGGTCTAAATAATCGGGCATGAAAATTAATAAAACGGTCGGTTCGATTTTCTGGGTCGCGTTGGCGCATACTCGGATTTTCAATTTCCGAGCGAAATCGGGAAAACGGGAAAGAGAAACTACGAGCTGACAAGTGGGATAATGCTGTTTGCCAAATGTGGTTTGGTTTAACTGTAATTAATGACACCGATAACGACCGATCACTGCCGTCCAAATGATTTATTCGCCGATTTTCGAATGCAATCGAATTTGTCACACTTTCCAACGTTGTAGTAGTCTTCAATGTCCGGATAGTTTTTTTTTTTTTTTTTTTTTTTTTTTTTTTTTTTTTTTCATCCTCTTGTCATCAAACATTTGAGAACGTCAATATTTTTATACTAAATTCTTTATTTAAAATTGACATTTTTTTCATTAAATTTAACAAGTGAGAAATTCAAATGCATACCTAATATTCAATTAAATTAATAGTATAAAATAATAATACAGTCTTAATAAAGTTACAACTTAATGTTGATATTGTATA
This sequence comes from Chalcis sispes, assembly GCA_949987625.1. Classification (NCBI taxonomy): domain Eukaryota; kingdom Metazoa; phylum Arthropoda; class Insecta; order Hymenoptera; family Chalcididae; genus Chalcis; species Chalcis sispes. The sequence continues at coordinate 72,887,651 of OX465097.1, read as the reverse complement.
TGTACATTAATATTGTATATGTATATAATTGTAACGGGCTGTGACAAAAAAAAGCGATATTCGCATTGAATTTTCCTTTCACTTATCGTCGAGATTCTTAGATTTTCAGCAATCGCGCAATGAAAATTTCTAGCTAAGCGAGTATTAACATATTGAAAAATTTTTCAATTTTCAGGAGGACGCACGGACGGAGATGGCATGAGGGAGGGCTGCGGCAACATTGCCGAGGTGGTGAGTTTACTTTACTTTTTCTTTGCCTTTTATTGGCTTTTATTTATCGTGTATTGAATATATTTAAAAAAACTATTATTCATAATATAATGTCATGCTTATTTTAAAAATAAAAAAAAATTGTAATGAAATTAGTTGAAGTAGGTTTTTTAATTTCGTCGGTTGACTAAACCAATAGCTCGATACGTAAACATTAATTAAAAACTTCCATAACACATCTGAAAGGATTTTCACCGCCGACTTTTATACGTTTGTTTGTTAAGAGACAAATTGCCTATCATTAATACTGCCAAAAATTCGAAGAAAAAGTTAAAAAATTAAATCACTCATGAGTTTAATTGAACGAGAAAATGTAAAAAATGCTTTTAAAAAGAAGTATACATTGAGAATTTTTTCGAGTTCCAATTTATAACAATTTTTTCAATAGATCGCGATTTAATCAGTTAAAGCTTCTTAATAAGAACACAATATATTTGTCAACGAAACAACAATTGCCAAATTAAACGTATTATGAAACTAGATTAATGCGGTCTTTAATTCAAGGTATAAAATTACACATATTTCTTTCATGATCAGCAAAAAAAAAAAAAAAAAAAAAAAAAAAAAAAAAAAAAAAAAAAAAGAAAACCATTAATGTTACACAACGAAATTATTTATACTAAATTTTTTTACAATTTTTTTGCAAAAAGTGGTTATTAAAAAAAAATCGTAAAAAGTCAATAAAAATAAGTAACGAAGGGAACTTTTTGATCGATTTTCCACAAGAATGCAAACCAATTCTTATATCTTGAATAAGACGCAGACAGTTAAAAATACTAAGCTATCTTTTTATCAGTATAATAGTCTTAAAAGTCATCTCTCGCGCTTTTTCTCTCGCAACTGTTTGTTTCGACTTACATGAAAAAAAAAAAAAAAATAAAAAAAACGATGTCCGGCAGTGCGAGAAGAGAAGCTCTGAGAATTCTGCGATTTTGAGTAACGGGGATTTAAATGCTTAAGTGGTCGAGCACATAGCCGTCGAACATCATTTCTCTCTCGCTTCCTTTCCTTCTTTTTTTTTTTTTTTCTTCAATTCAAACAAAAGAATCGAATGAAGCAAGTGCATGAGAGAGAGAGAGAGAGAGAGACAGTATTTTGCCTCTTTTATTTTCAAAAGCTAATAACAAATAACCCGGAAGGAGAAGAAGAAGCAGCAGCGACATTCGAGAATTGGATGCCAAGAAAGTATTTTCGAAAGCCTCCAGGGGGACAGTTCAAGAGTGAGCTGCATGCGCGACGGGGACAAAGTAGGCTACCAGGTTAACGTTCGCTCGCACTTAATGTACGTGTGAGAAAGAGAGACAGCGCTGCCGATCTTCCACGCGCGTAAGTCTGTGTGCGTTCGAGCTCGAGACCTTAAGACGTTCAGTTTGCTCCGGAGCTACGCGTGGCCGAATTTACGGAATCTACAGAATTTCGTGAAAAGGATCTCTCTCTCTCTCTCTCTCTCTCTCTCTCTCTCTTCCTTTCCTTCTTTCCACCTTCTCCGGTCGACTAAAGAATAAAGAAGTAAAAGAGAATTTTTTTTTATGATAAACTTGTGCTTCAAAAAGTAAAAAAATTTATCAGGAAAAGCATGATTTTTACTGGAAATGTATTTTTTACTCACATTTTTAAATTTTAATTTAAGTTTAAAAATATCATTTATAAAGGATATACTATCATAAAAATTGTTTTTTATTTATATTACACGTTTTTTTATACAGCTGTTGAAAACGTTCATGCTGCTTTTTTGTAATATTGTTGGATCAGATTTTTATTTATTAAACATTTTTCTTTTCTTTTTTTTATGTAACGAAGTCATTACAAATATCGCAATAGTTCTCCTTCAAATTTTGTCCATTTAAATATTGTAATATTAGTGCGCATAAGAGTTTAAATATCTAAAAATATATCAAATGGAAAAAGGATTTTTCCTAATATTTAAGAAAACATTAGTTTAAAAAGAAATTAATTTCAAAATTAACTTATTGCGAAAAGCATTTTGTAAAAAATTTGCTTTCAGTTGGAGGGTTTGAGTAAATGTATCTTTTTACGCCCAAAAAAGAGTTTGAAAACTTCCTATTGATAATTGCTCTTTCCACTTTAAATTATTTTACATCTAAAAACATTTCAGATTTAATCTATCGAACCAAGATGACATACTTTCAAAATAAATTAAATAAATTCGTTCTGAAAAGTTCTCTATTACACGCGCCTTGCATTATCGCCGTGGCGAGTATTTCAAATAAAACGAAATAAAAAGAGAAAAAATTATGTTTTTCTGATTAAAAATCATTGTACAATTTGTATGAATAAACGAAATTTTTATTACGATACAAAAAGTACGTGCTTGAAATTTTTGCAACTGTACGTATTGATTAACATTAACAGCCTTTGCGACGTATAATCAGTATTTAGTTATGTACATGTGCATATCCCTATCTCTCTCTCTCTCTCTCTCTCTCTCTCTCTCTCTCTCTCTGAGTCGTGTACTTTGTATTAATTTGATCGGCTCGTGTAGGTTTGCTTGTCGAAGCCGAAAATGTATTTGCTTCGTGTGTATACTTGTTGCGTGACGATTGTCCGATCGAATCCTACACACACACATACACACACACGCGCGCGCGCGCGCGCTTATATTTGCGTATAATGTTGTCCATACATTTGAGGAAACAATTGCAGGGTTTGAGCATCGATGTGAATAATGTCTGATCATCCAATAATTTTTTCCTTTTTTCTTAATTATTTTTTATCGTCGATTACACAACGATTGTGGTATGAATCTCTTGTGAAAAAATCTACAAATCTCAATTCAGTCGACGGATATAATCCGAGCGCGTGTGCGCGATCCGCGACTTAAGTATAACAACTCGAACGCGTATATGTTTGCGCTTATTATCCATTATACACGGCTATATAACCCACTCGTGTACACACAATGCGCGCGCGCGTGCGAATGTCGCCAACGTACCAAGTGTCGCCCGCGATTTATTAACAATTGTGCCCAGACGATAAATACGTCTTGGAATTATATTTTTGCGTGTGCGTTTATACTTACAATGGATTATATGCGCGCGGCAATGAAGGACTGAACGAGTCGAGAAGAGGAAGGAAACGTCATTGTGAGATAACATTTGTAGATAGATATATGTATGTACCGATGTAAATCACAGCAGTGCAAAGGGAAGAACGGAGACGGAGAAGAAAAGAGAAGAGAAAACAGAAGAGGTGAACGAAAAAATAGCCAACGCGTGGCCGCACGAGAATGGTGGACGTGTATCTCGAAAATTTAGCTGCTGAACAATGGGATCGCGCCCGTCGTTGGACGGCATCCACCGATATCCATCGGTGGCCGCACTAGCGCTGTCGCCTTTTTGCTGCTAATTTTGACATCAATGGTGCGCGAAATAGCTTTTTCTTCGATGGTTTATCGTTTTTTTGCGACTTTTTTATAATTCGATTCTATTCCGTGTTGAATGTTGATTTCACAAGATGTGCGAACGACTGCCGAATTATGAATAAGTGAATAAAATGATACGATGATAAAATATTTTTTAAAAAAATGAACGGTATAAATAGTTAACTCATAAATTTTTTTTTTAATTGAACACCAGTCGGACAGCGCAAATATAAGACGAAAGTAGCGCGTAAATTTATTTCTTAGCGAATGCATTTGCCCCTCGGTTTTTCTCTCTCTCTCTCTCTCTCTCTCTCTCTCTCTCTCACAAAGTTGAATGTGACCGATCAAGCTATTAATTCCATAGCAAATTTGAGAAATTGCCATGAACAAGACATCTATATTCTAATTTGAAAGCGGATATCTACAAACTACACCGTTACTGGTACATATTCATCATCCGCGGGAGGATAATTAACGCGCATCTCGCATTAATTATCCAATCGAACCGACGCGTTGAAATAGGTCTGGATACGGGGGTTGGGAAGGTGAGGTTGATGTTATGCAGACATGGAGACGTTGCGGTAACGATTCGCTATCAGAAACTGCAAGCAAGGTTACATCGACAGAGAAGGAGATAATGGTAGGGAACTTGCTTCTCAAGTTCTCTGGGAAATCTCGAGATGTCTAGGACAGTCGTTACCACCTAGATTAGAGATTGTTTCATTCGATAAATGTCCAAAGCTCTACAATTATTAATAATTCTATTTTACTTTTTAGTAACTAAGTTATCAATTGTGCGGTACCTAATAGAATTTTGTTAAATTTCCATTATCTCAATATATTATTAAAGTAAGATCAATGCCACGATCTTATTACGATTATTGTTGAAATTAGCGATAATTAAATAAGTGATATGAAATAAATAAATAATAAGTGATGATGAATTTTGCTTCGTATTTTCAATAAAGTTTAAGAAAATATAATTTTATATAACTAGATTATTGGAAATGGAAAAATTCAAAAGCGTAATTGAGTATACGAATGTCGAACTGTATCGATATATTGAAGTCGATAGACCGGAATATATTCGTAACAGCTTTGTGAAAGGTGAATGAGAACTAACAGAACTTTTGCTCGAACTATACGCGTTTGCATTCAATAACGTTGTATTTTTGTCTCTAACGAAATAAAGAATAATTAAGCTATAAGAGTGCAACAACATGTAGTTCGAGAAAAAATTTCTCGAATCAGAGTAATGAACATTTCTTCAGGAATTCCAAAAATACTTTTGCGATATGGATGAAGAATTCCAATAATAACGTCAACGGTTATAAAAAAAAAAAAAAAAAAAAAAAATCGTTTTATCGTGGTATTTGTTACAATATTACTTGATTTTTATTTGCACACTGTGCTTTTATTCTTCAAGAGTTGTTTCTAGACAAGAGATGTCACTATTTTTATAAATTTTTTTGTCCTTAATGTTTCATGAAAGACTTAATTAAAAAGCATCTTGATGATGTTTTTCATTAAATGATCAATGCGAAAACGAATAACAAGAGTTAAAAATTATAATTACCACTATTTTAGGATTCGGTTATAAAGTTGCATTTAAAGTATCGATACGGCTTTATTTTTGTCAAATGCTACAAGAGAAAAAAGAAGAAAAAAGCACCGCTTCAAAAATAAATACTCAATCTCTGATTCCATCTAGCGTACCAGCTCGGTAATTTCTATGTAAGCGAAAATCGAAAAATCAGCCGTGTCTTCGATCACCCCGTCTCTCTATTTCTTCTTTCATGTATTTTGCCCGTCGCGAATCGCTTCTGCTGCTATTTCTAGCGCCCGCAACAACAACTTCCGCGTGAACGAAAAGCCAGAAGAGTCCGTTTCTCTCGACAATGCAACTTTTTCAAACTACGGCGTGAGTTCGACGAGACTCGAGAGCTCGACGAACTCGTTCTTTCAGCTCGTTGCACATTCCGCGTACTTGCACATGGTAATCCGATGCCTCGTCACTCGCGAACTAAGTAACGCTGATAACGAGAGTACTGCATTTTTCATCTTTTCTCCGAATTATCAAATTAATAGTCAAATCATGTCTCCTCTTATTTTTTTTTTTTTTAATTATTTGATCATTATTTTGATTTGCAATCAATAGTTACCATTGTACTTTGATATATTGAATACACTATTGAGCTTTGGCAAATAGTTATTCCGAAAAACAATCCTTCGCCTCTGGACTCATTGCCTGAGTAATAAGAAACTGCGAAATGAGTATTCGTAAAATTTTACATGTGAGAGAATAAAAAGAAAAGTTCTAATTAGAAATACATAATTATTATACATTCTATTAAAATAAATTGGTAAAAACGATGATTTCATTTTTGTTCTTTTTCAATGTATGTATACATATATTCGTTAAAAATTTATTTTATAAAAAGTTAATAAAATATAATCCTGTAAGGTATTATTATATATTAAGGCTTTGGCTTTCCAATACCGTTTGAATTAAAATTTCATCGCATATAATTAACATGTAAATCGACATCATCAGATTTATGTAAAATGAATGTTAATTATGAAATTTAATATCAATCGAAAAAAATAAATAAATAAACAATACGTACGGGCGAGTATAAACGTTACAGTTGCAATATTAAATTTAGCTTCTTTCATTTGAGAAGACAACAGAATTGACTTAAAAGCTTTAACTGCTTTGTTATTTATAATAGTGGTTACTTTATGATTTATGCCTTTATAATATCTTTCATACGCAATAGAAACAGAATAACTCTCTTGCATATTATCTTATGCATGCCAAAGCTGAGACTTAACTTTAACTATCAGGAGCTAGATTCATTCAAAGAAAATGTTTATAAAAAAAGAACTTTTATTGACGTGTGACGCATTCATGCATTAAACGTTAAAATAATATTAATATATTAATATTTAAATTATTCCAATAAATAATATACGAAATCGTACTCGAAAAAATATGATTTTTCATAATTGTAAGAAAATGATGTAAGAAAAAAAAAGTCAATTCGAAATAGCAATAATCTAACGATATGGCATAATCTAGCCGATATGGGATAATCTGACTAATAATTAACGCAACACTTGTTTCCGAAGAGCTTTTTCCCTTGTTAAGCAGAATTTATACATTAAGCTTTTCCATTCCAGTCGTTTGCAGTAATTCGATGCTCGTCTCGTTAAAGAGAAAAAAAAGAGAGGAAGACGACCGAGAGAATCTCGATAGTTAACTCGCTTCTAGACTTCTAGACATATGAACGTCGATTAGAAAAAGGCGGGGATGCTGCGGATGTTTATCTCGCAGTCGGTGGAATCTTTCTTTCGTCTTGATATCTCTTAACGCTAATGCTTTACGAACGGTACGATGTTACCCCGCAATCGGAGCAACATTTATTGCGCGTCTAAGGGCTTGATTAAGTTACGCAAACTCGGACTGAAGCTACTTTAATGCCCACTTTGTCGGAGTGCAATTTCGATACGAATAATAATATTTATTAAATGAGTTGGTATCCGATGATTAAGCTTAGCTAGTATTATCAATTAGTTCCGCTTTTTTAAATAATATTGTATAATATGGTTTTTAAAGAAGAGAATCAATAAAAATTTTTCTTTTTATAGAATATTTTCGTAGAGATCAATTTCGCAAATTGAAGGTAATGGTGTAAATTTTTATCAATCGCATTTAGCTAGAAAATTAACCTTAAATTTAATAACTCTTAATCAAACGTTTAGTTAAGCCATTCATCTTTAAAATTCTAGCTGAATCCGAATAACATTCCGACATTAACTACTTATGACCATTCTCTTTACCGCTTTGTTCTCTCTCGATCTCTCGATCACATGCCCCCCTCCCCCACCCTCCCGCCTCTACTTTCACTACTTCCGCGCTCTTTATCATCCAAAGTCTATTAATCTCCGGAGCCCGCGCATCTTTGCCCTATCTTCGACCGACGACAACCATCTCTTGGCTCATCCAGTTTTTTACGCGCTCAACTGTAACGGTATATTTCCTCATCGACAAGAAACGCCGCTGCCGACGCGATACCGCATAAGTGGGAGAGCTTTTAGATCGAGGTGAGCGAAAGAGAGATGAAGAGACGACGGGGAGGCATTTGGAAAGAGGGAAAGGGAGATCGACACACACACACACACACACACACACACACATACACACACACATATATATATACATCTTGCTGCTTTCTTAACGTCGAACGATTTATGACGGGGAAAAAAGTGAAAAAGATGTTCCGCGCTGATAGAGTTTTATGGAAAGGAGGAGAAAAAGGTTTATGCTGATTTTTTTACCCGAACGCGAAAGAAAGTAAAGATAACCAAGTGTATTCCGATGTAGAGTTTTACTGGGTGCATTGTCTATAGTCGATAACTTTGATAATTTTTTTTTAAAGTGTTCATGAGCTATCGTAATAAAATTTCATTGTAAATGTAAAAATATGTTTATGAGAGTATTTTGTAAATTTGTTTCGTCTCTTGGGTGTCCATTGATTTTTATATTGAATATCGAATTTTGAACAAGTTTGCTCGAATGAATCGCGTTATCTTAGAATATTGGGTCACAAGAAAATAAATTCTGATAAACTTTTTATAATTATGATATCGATTAAAAGATGCCGGTGAAATAAATTGGCCAAGTATGCCGATACTGTAATGAAGGTCGTACAGTTTATTGCAACTTCTCAATGACTAGCACATCAGAAATGCATTTAATACAATTTCATGATTAATTCTGAGCATTGCTACACCGCACAGTTTTACATTATACGAGTTTGCTTTCTATATTTTATGAAAGCTGTGTACTCAAACTACCCTATGTATAGAACAATGCTTGAATTCTACAATAATACCTAGGCGTATAAATAGAACGATGATGGAAGCGTTGTATAACAAAAGTTATACGATGCACAGACTGTATTATGAATTGGAAGCTCACGTATTGACGTAATAAATTTATCGTATACAATTTCACGCTTCACCTACCGTATAAAACCCTACACAACGCGAGCGTTGATAACCGCAAGTGTAACCCGAACAAAAGAAAAATCGAAAACCGATGCATTAAAGCGCTCGTGAGCGCTTAAAAACACGAAGCATGAAAAGTCAACATACAGACTTACTTACTCGTACATGCATAAGTTTAACGCAAAGTCGAGACCGTTGCCGCCGCCATCGAGTGACGCGAGAAAAATGGCGAGTTATTCCATTTAAGCGAGCTCGGCGCCTCGGCAAACCTTCCCTCTCCAAAATTGTATTTCAAATTGCACCGAACATACAAGTGCACACATGCGTACACAAACGCGAACTGCTTAACGCGTTATGCCGTTTCAAAAGAAGAGAAAATTTCTCTGCCTTCAGGCACAAAAGTCAATTCTCGCATTTACGAATGCACGTTTTACGTGTGCCGCAAAAAAAAAAAAAAAATAAGAGAGAGAGAGAGAGAGAGAGAGAGAGTGTGTGACTTCGTGATGCCTTAACCTTATTCTTTGATTTTTTTTAGGGTGGCTGCAGATTTATTGTGAATGAACGCTAGGTGGCGCTATATTTGCTGCTCGGTCGAGTGACCGTATCGTCTTTGATATGAAACAGAGTGAAATGTTGCTTATTTTTAAAAGTCCCATTTGTAACAAGTTAGAGCCTTTTTTTTGTATACATAAAAGTATATACTGAGAAATTTTATTTGTAATATGATGACATTTTATTGCTAATAAAAGTTTCCTGTTGTTTAAATTTGATTTTCTCACTTTTTAAGACAAGATAAAACACCAAATTCTTGGCCATCAACATAAAAGATAAAAAAAAGGAAAATGGTGTTACTCCATTCAAATACGTACATCTCTTCTCATTTTTTTAAAGGCAAAGCAATCGATAAGTCACCTTTTTGTACACACGCACATGCCCGTTAAATTTCGTATTATATCATGCACGCGCGCAAATGTGCAAGATGAGCTTGAAACTCAGTTGCACCAGATAACGTGCGACTCGTCTTCTCTCTCTCTCTCTCTCTCTTCTTTTCTTGCTTCCTCGAAGACGTTAAACGAGATAACGAGCGCACGCAAAAGGACAAAGACCCAGTAGCTCTGGGGAGCTCTTAGATTTTAATGAATTATCGTCGCGAGCGGACGCAATGCGGTCGTCTCGAATTGTGGCTATTGCATCTGTCGTGCACTCCAAATTATATAAAAAAAGGAAACAATAATGTCTTACAAAGCTCCCACTGAATGGGTTTAATGATTATTCCTGCCATTCAATTTTTCTCCATTTTCTTTTTTGGCTCTATTTCTCAGTAACGGCTTTCGTTGACGTTATCTCGTCGTCGGGTGTCTATGGGATTTTTTTACAGCGCAGCTTTTGCGTTAAAATACAGATTGAAATGAAAAATTCCATGCGATTACACTACGGTAAACATGTAGAATGCCTCGCTTGTATTAAATATGCTTAACCAAAAAATAATTTTTATTTCAAATTTAGAGATGCATTTGCGATGAAAAAGAAACAAATAAAAATAAGAATAAAGCTTTTGAGCTAGCTTAATACGTATGAAATATCATTTTCGAGTAAATAAATTAAGAAAGAGAAAGAATGAGAAATAAACTGTCGTTATTCTATGAAATTGTTGATGAAATGAGGTCACCAAATAATTAATCATTACGAATTGAAAGAACCAAGTACCTTTTTTTTTTAATAATAATGTCACTATGTAAGTATCTAAAAACTTATTTTGAAAGCACATGAATTTCATTGAAGTTCAAACTGGTACTCTATCTAAAGTTTCTCTCCTTTATACAACAAACTTTAATTACATTTCTCAACAGTCCGGCGGCATTCCTCTAACTTTCCTAATCCTGAATCATTGCCGCATACAATCGCCGTTATCACCACTATTTCCGCCCCCCGCCTATCCCCCTATTTCTTTCTGTCTGTCCATCTGTCTCTCTCTCTCTCTCTCTCTCTCTCTCTCTTCCATATTGTGACATTCTTACAACTTCCGGGAGCGGAGGGACCGGTAAAAACATTTGACTTTAGTACTCCCGCTTCTTGTTCGAAACTGTAATGTAGCTTTAAAAAAGAAAACGTGGAGTCGAAAGCAAAGGAAAAAAGTCGATGAACGAGAAATGTGAAAGGAGGCCCTACAGTCAGACTGGCTTCGCATAACCGTAAAAAAACCGAGTTCTCGACTCTCTCTCTTTCTCTTTCTATCTATATCTGCCATTAACTCTCAGTCTTATGCTGCAGTTAGCGTTGCTCAGGGTCGTCATTCAGAGTTTTATCTATCAGGTATCGATCTTTACATCTTTACATCTATAGGAATCGATGAAAACTTGTTTTTGTTTATGCATGTCATGCGTGTATGCGTACATATATGTATGTACAAATATATGTATGTGTGTATATAAACACGTATACGTAGGGCTAAGAAGGATTAGGAAATAAAAAATAGTGGATCACGGTAGTCGAGCAGTATCCTAATGATCCTTTGGATCATCGGTGATCCTTGAATATGCGATGATAGGTTCGCATCATCTCAAGAACCATTTTTCATATTTTCGGTACGCCTTGTGATACTTGGGGTGATCTTTACTTGTTTTTTTTTTTTACTTTCTTTTGCAGTGAGTTGGGCGTGCGAGAGATGGAGGGATACACTTCTTTATACGTCGAAAGAAATCTGGCCGCATATAATTAACGAATTTTTTTGTATTTTTTTTTCCTTTTATTTTGTTATGAGAATGAAGGGGTATTATTATTTTGATTGTAATAAACGATGACGACGGAACGTTACACGCAGGGGTATATCGATTTTCAATCGATGCATTTTTAGTCCTCCGATATTTAAGTTATGTTTTAATAGTGCTTTGATCGTACAGTGAAAAGTCATAATCAAAATTAATAGCTTATTTTCTGTAAAGTTTAGACGCTTCTTAATAAATGGCGATATACATTATTTGTGCAAATTAAGTTTTGAAATTATTTAGTTGCGAACATTACACACAATAAATTAATGAATAATAAATTACAGTTTTAAAAATATTTTAAAATAAACTTTATTAGAAATGAATTTTAATGTAAGCTTTAATCATTGAAAGATGAAAAATTTAAGAAATTTATTTCACAAATTCAATAAAATTTATTATCGATTTATATACCGATGCGACTTTTATCTGTATGTTCTTATTTTTAATATGTACATAAATAAACACAAATGATCGGTTTAAAAAATGATAATCAATAACGGAATTCACTCAATAATCAAAAAAGCTTGTTAAACGATGTTTACAAATTCATTCAGTTAAGATTAATATTAAAGTTGAATTTAAAAATTTTTAGAATATTATCGTCAAAAGTGTTATAAAATATTCAATAAAAGAATTAATACTGATATTTAATATTATACTTAAAATTAAAAAAGTAACGCAAAAATAACGTAATCCTTTGCATGAAAAGCTGCATTGAAATATTCAATCAAATCAAACGTAAACGCATGAAATTTCGAATAAGGCTTTTACCACGAGTACGTAGCAAGCGAAGCAAAAGCAGAAGTCGAGCGTTCCTCGACATCAAAGCACCATTTCGATAAAACGCGCCATCCGACTACCTGCAACCAACTGCTACGGATATTCCGCGTGCTCAAATTAATATCTTCTTGCCTTTGCCCTCTTACCTTACGGATGAAGAAGAGCGCGAAGATAAATAACCCGACGAGAGATGTGAACACTCGGCTCTGACCTCTCTTGGCGCGCACACACTCACAAGCTCTTACTTGTATTTATACATCTATAAGCTCGGTTCAGTGATTCTTGCGAATAGTCGAGAATGTACGTGAAAAGTGTTCGCGGAGTATATGTTCATATGCATATACATGTATATACATATATAAGAGTCGTTAGCTGTCTGCGCGCTCGGGCGGTTGAATCAAAACTTGCGCGCGAGTAGCTTTTTTGGGTGTACTCTGTTAAATACATAGGGATATATTCGCTCAATTTTGTTGCTTTACGCTTACGGGATCACGATTTCTAACGTTTCTTAAAAAGACACTTTTACACCAAAGATATTATAGATAATTTGTAATATTTTTATATATTTTATTTCTTAAGCATAAAATTTACTTTCATCGTTATTGAAAATTTAGATTTAAATTACGTATTTATTTTGTCAATAACTTAATATACAATAAAACATTATGATTAAAATAATATTTTGCAGAATTACTCGAATTAACCTTATCAAATGTAAAAATTTTCAACGCGACACGTAATAAAGTCGAATAAGTAAATATACAGGTGTACAAGAAATATTCGACTGGTAAGTTTAAAAAGATAGAAAATATATCTTTTTAAATTCATTTCCTTTCTTTTTTCTGATCAAAATTTTAGTCTGCCACAATTGCATTATAAAAAAAAGGCCATTCGTGGCTTTCGCGTGCTTAAAACTCGTACCTTTATCTACGAACATCCTCCCAGGAAAATAGAGTTTTAAAAGCAATTTTTTATCAAAATGTGTACATAAAGCAGCAAATCTCGTTTTTAAAATGACATTCAGCATCTTAAATCGCAGGTTTCTTATTTCGCTAAAGAGATTAAATTTAAAATTTATATGGTGCAACAATTTTCAAGCGACGTTAACATTCTTTTTTAAATGGTTTAGCGTCTTATAAAAAATAATATTCTTTTCACGCTGGCTAGATATTTCATCGTATACGTTTTTACTCTCTCGAAGACAAAACTCCTCGTACCTGAAGAAAAAATTTGTATAAAACGTACGTGATCGTCAATATTCTATCTAAATGCGCGTTTGTAAAGTCTGAAAAAGAAAAACGTTTTATAAATTTTTAAAAAACTTCTACACACGCGTGCATCTTTTTTCCTATCCAAGGTAGAAAAGCAGTAGAATCCCACGATAACGATATAAATGGTCCTTGCAGGTCCTCGAGCCTTAATCGTGGCCGCGTTTAACATCACATAGCGTCACAAAAAAAACTTGCGCGAGCATATGAAAGAAGAAAAAAGAGAGAAACAGAAAGAGAGAGAGAGAGAGAGAGAGAGAGAGAGAGAGCAGAGCGAGCTTATATATATATATAAATATTTACGCAAAGATAAAGAGAGAAAAAGAAAGAAGAAAATCAAACTCCTCAGCGCCCCTCAGCGGTGTGTAATCAACTGAGAGGTTTATATCCGCCGGCTTTTTCTTTCTCTCAATCTATTTCTTCCCTTTAGTGGTAGTACTATATTTTACACGTATAGGTGAAAGTATGCGCGAGTTAAACCGCACGCGTTGTCCGGAGTATGAACGACTTTTCGCGTGCGCTTTTGTTCGTTTGCATGACTGAAATTATGTCTTGCAGGGGGAAACGTTGCGCTGCCTTCCCCCGTGATCGACGAGCCTCGCGTGTGATCTACGATTTTTCTCTTAACGACAATCCCGCGGTTAAATCGGTGCCGAATCGAATGCATCTACGCTCAATTTTTTCGTTCTTTTTTCTTTTTTTTCTCTTCTTTCATCGCTCTCGTTGGAGAACAGTCGTACGGCGAGCGATTTGGGAGTGTGATTTGAAAGTGGAATGAATTAAACGTATTTATAATATATTTTAAAGCTTTTATTCCTAATAAAAGCAAAAATAAAGCTAAAAATAGCATTTTTTCTATTTTTATATTTCAATTTAATTATATTTATATATATAAACTGTAACACATTTTGATTTTTATTACACATGATAATTATTTACTTTATATTTTAGATGAGTTACAGCAATTATTTCTTTAGTCAATCATCTCTCTGTAACGTAACTTTTAACATTACTCGTATATAAGTACGTAATTTATTGAAAAGATGCTATCAGTCAATATAAAATTATTTTTCTTTTATGCTCTATAAAATAATATTCGTTAAAATAAAAAATTTGGAAATATTAAACTGCAACTAAAATTACTATGTCGTTAATCGAAGATTGTTCGCGTCCATAAAGTAAAATTCAAATAGCAAACTTTTGTACAATCTATTGTTTTAAAAGTGGAATTTTATCAAAAAACTATTACATCTTAACTTTGATTATAGTCACGCAAACATATTTTAATGCAAAACACGTTTGCACTTTAATACCGAAAACTAGACCGCGCGATAAAATCAAGGCGCCCCCGATGTACTTGGTACATTCCACGAAGGGAGGAAGGAGAAAAAAAGAATAGCAAGATTCACACAAACCAAATGAGCCCGTACGTGCACGCGGAAAACAGGCTATTTTAGAAGAAATAGGCTTCCTTCTTTTCCTTTTTTTGCGCGCAAATGCATTCGCGCAGATGTAGGATGCGGATGCAGTCGTCGCTTGATTAACATCGATAAAAGACAACTCTCTCGCGCTGTTTTTACGAATTCTTAAAGTTAATAAACTCACCAATGATACACTCGTTTGGTTCTCGCAAGAGGTTAGAAAAGTTTCCATTTTTTTTTTTGTACTATGGGATTATATAAAAAATTCAAAAGCACCATTATGTGTACAATTAACTAACGCGGTGGTATAGTTTATGCGGTGTGATAAAAGCACGATTACCTGTTATTTCGCAATCGTTTTTTTTGCATTCGTTTTACGTAATTTAGTAATTCATTTGGCAAGGTTTTCCATTTTATTGTTTAATATATAAAAATTAACAGTATTAAATAAATATTTGGAAAATCTTGGAAAAAATAGGAAAATAAAGAGAGGAATCAAAGCATATTTATGCGATCAATTAGTTAGCATAAACCAATTTTATGCGATTATTTAGTTAGCATAAACCCAACTGGGTGTCTTACAACTACGAACAAATTAAAGTCAACGGCAATTGAAAATCTATTACTCAATTTAAGTGGGCTAGTATCTCAACAATTATACGTTATATCGATGTCGCAAGCAATAATGATACGTTTCCAGAATTTCCCTCGCTCGCGCTTGTAAGCCCGAGTGACTTTTACGACGCGCCGTTTGCAACTTTTATCTCGTATTTAGGAATATGTGTGGGTACACACACACACACACACACACACACACACACACACACACACACACACACACACACACACACACACACACACACACACACACACACACACACACACACACATACACACACACATATATATATATATATATATCCATAATGACGAAGCGATAGTAGATATAGATAGCACGAAAACGTGGCGCTAATGTACTTTCTAATTACGAGGAGTGTACTTAAGAAATCTCAAGGATCTAACACGAGTGAGTTTATATTTAACCTCCGCCCGTTATTTTTTCAGGGCATGACCATCCCCTCCACGCAAAAGTAGAAAATTACATGAAAGAGTCAATTTTATGTATGCGTACGTAAATAATGTTTTCTCTCTCTCTCTCTCTCTCTCCCTTCCCCTCTATCTTTCTTACTCTCAGTTGAGGTGGAAATTATACCAGTAGAGGAAAACGAAAGTTAGAAAGAAGAACTAAGAGTAATAGTGGCATTCTAGATGGAGGATAAAAACAAGTGTGCGAATATACTCATACATATTAGAAACGTGCAGGTTTGCGAGAAAGAAGAGAAAGATTGCTTGCGAAAATTGCACTTACGGCGCACCGATGACGATACCGGCAAGGCGAGTTTTTTCTCAATGGCATAAAATCTTGTCTATTTGATTCGCATTATTATTTCGTTTTGACCATTTGAATTATGAGGTGCAGCAGTAGCTCGTTTTTTTCTTATCGGTATTTTTGAAAATATGTTGCGGTCGTTATTCTTCTTTTTTGGCTCTACATTTTTTTTCATTTTCATAATTTTCAATCTTCTATAATCTAAATATTTACAATAATTTATTTTTCAATAATTTTAATTTATTAATCTAAAAAACTATTCCTATCGCTAACAAGTAATAAGATAAATATAAATTTTTTAAAGAGAGGGTAGGTTTATATAGGTAGAGCATCCTTTCACTTTACGTTAAATTTTTAATATACATAGACTGGATATTTTAAACTGATTCTTATCACCTCTTTCCTCTTTTTTTTTTTTTTTTTTTTTTTCTTTAAATTCAGTTTATATTTTGTAATAAAGCTTTTATGATGTAATGAGAGTATCGTAGGCATTCAGGCAAACCGTTAAAAAAAAAATAAGTTACAGTAAATGATTGACGTTTACGATTTTTATTTTATTCATGTGATTTTACCATTGTACTATTGAAATAAAAAAAAAAAAAAAACCTCAATATACGTGCATACATGTCTGTATATATATACTGCGCAGACAGTGAAAAACAAAAGTTGCATACATGAGTGTAGGTTCGCTCATCGATCTCGAGTTATGTATACTAGAAAGAAAGTAATGTACGCGTATGCAAAGATATTCACAACAATAAGCAATGCTGCGAGCCGCGTGCGCGATAAGTACGTAATGCACGCAGCTGGCCCCTCGTGGCAGACACGCGCATAGCGAGATAACGAGTTCTGCGCACCACGCGAATACACGTGTGTGTATACTACGTGTTCTAGTTAACTCTCCCATTTTTCTTTGCCACGTATATGGTAGCATCGAGTAAAGAGGGATATGGTATAATTTTTTTCCAATTTCTCTTTGCTACTCATGTATCAAGAAATGTGATCTTCTCTCTCGATGTCTCGTTTCCTCTTTCTTTTTTTTTTTTATCCTTCGTCATTCTCTTTTTTTGACTTTTTTCTTTTTTTAAGACGAAAGGAATTTCCGTGGTAATTGGTTTTCTTGGGTAGATCGAGAACAAAGAGCGACTCGTGCATTATACACACTCACACACATACACACACACACATAAATACACACACACACACACACCTGTATATATATATACACAAGAAAAATCGCGTTATAATCGCGATGTATGAGTACGCGTATGTGTACGGTCCGGATTGAATTAATCAAATGGGAGGTCGACGCAGTTTTGTCGTTATATTTTTCTTTTTTTTGTCTTTATTATTTCTGTATTTTACTCTCCGCTCTTCGAAAGTATAATATTAATAATGGTATACTTATTATATGCTTCTGTGGCTGACAATGTTTTCTGTTCGACAGATGAAGTATAATAGTGTACACATTTTCATGACGCGCAATTAAAGTTTGTGGAAATTTTTAAAAAAGAAAAATTATGTGCGTCAGAAGATAGAAAAAAGTTTCCATTATTATAAAAAAA
This sequence comes from Chalcis sispes, assembly GCA_949987625.1. NCBI lineage: Eukaryota > Metazoa > Arthropoda > Insecta > Hymenoptera > Chalcididae > Chalcis > Chalcis sispes. The sequence goes on along the minus strand of OX465097.1, from coordinate 72,869,794 downwards.
TTGTCTTAAAATTATTACCAGGAATTGCTTCATAACCCTTTGCACTCGAGCGGCGCCGAAATTGCGCTCGGCTGATTTGAAGTATCGACTCGAGCGACGCTGCTGCGGCGTCTTTACAGTCTTTTGTAACTCGATCTGCTTATTTACGATGTGTGATAAGATATTCCTCCCGGAAATACTTCCGTGGTCTAGGCTTGGCTTACATTTTTAGCCAAAAAGGCCTCGAGTGCAAAGGGTTAATAATTTACAGCTCCACCACAAATTTATTTTTATTTCGTCGAGAGCACATGGACGCTTGACCGATGAATTTTTTACGATATTAAAACAATTAGAATTAAAATTAAAATTAAAAGTCACGATGATTAATTTTTTTTTTCGTCGTTGCGCTATTTATCACAGGATTTTGAGAAGCAAGGCCCACAATTTGAACATAGTCGTTATCTATTTAACAAAGTAAAGATTTAAAGAAGCCAATCTATACGTTATAGAGTTATAAACTCGAATAAATGAATTTAAACATTAGCTGATCACAATATTTGACGAGTTTCAAGTTGTTCAAGTTTGAATAACTTCATAATTTAACCATCCCATTTTTACTCGCGGTCGTTTAATTTCGTTACAATTTATAAATTCTTCTTCAAATAATATCAAGTCGCCAATCTTATTGCCAGATTTATATTTCGATATAATTTTTTTATTTTTGTTGCATTTTATATATTTTCATCAATTCGTGTCGCCGTCAAAATTCAATCACAATTTAAATTTTTAATTTCGACAATGAAACGTTTTTTAAAATAAATTGATCCATAAAGCTTAATATAAGCGTTTATACTTCATTAAAAGCCACTTAAAAAGCAACTCAAACCAGCAGTCTCATCCCGGCAAAAGAAGGCAAATAAAACGGCCGCCGCTGCCACCGCTGCCGCTGCTGCCGCCGCCGCCACCGCACTATAACCTGTTGAACGCTTCTCTCATGTCGGAGCAAGAGAAGAAAGAGCATTTTCCAAAAATACACATTTCGAATATGGAACGGCGTCGAGGACGAGGAAAGCTTAAGCATCGACTTTGGTCAGACAAAACAACGAACGTAAAAAGAACGGAGTTGCGCGCTCGCTAACCGAAGCGTCAGGCGGCAGCAGCTCTTGAGGGCCGCGACGGGCGTCTACGTATAACTCATCTCATCTCGGGGTATGGCCCCCGCGACTGGAAAATAAAGCAGTTAGTATACGTATACGTACATATACGTATACGCACGTAGATGTGTACGAGCGTACGCGCGTATATGCGCGTTTACGCGGGCGCGCTACGTCTAAATATAAAGCTCGAGCGCAGTCGGACGAACGAACGGCTCTTGCTCGCGTTTGCGAGCGCGCGCCCGCGCCTCCGATGAGTCCGAAGGTTACAGTCACCGAGGAGTTTCTCTCGTTTGCTTAAAAATTTCGCGTGAGCGCCTGCCCGCCCGCGTGCTCCTCGACTCGACGGTATTTTCGCTCTCTGAAATTCGCGCTTTTTTAATTACCCGCACTCGCGTTATTCGTATTCACATTAAGCAATTTTTTCCTTACGTTTATTAAAGATCGATCGGTGCGGTTGCGCCGTTTTATCTTTGTTTTTTTGTTTTCGTTGGTGTTGTTTATGATTGGTGTCTAAGATGGAGTGAAAATAAAGTGAATTTGACGAAAACAAATTTTTTTTTTTATAATTGTTGTATCGTTAAAGGGAAAGGTTACTTTCTTGATGAGGTTAGGGGCGGTAAGTGAGTTGCTAAATTTGTGGTTAAATTTATGCAGTACGCGTGTTTCGCGAGCTATAATTAAACGTGTCGTATGTACGGCGCTTTTTCGGCTATTTTCAACGAGGTTTACTCAATGATCGTATTAAAATTATTATCTGTCATTTTTAATATTATTTTTATAAAACAGCCGAATTATCATCAATTGTAATTATTCAATAGGCCACTATAATGAATTAATAATTTACGGTATTCATTGTTAATTTAATTTATTTTATTTAATAATAGAATCTGATCTTTTTGTTTTAAATAATGAAATGTTATTAAATCGAGATGTTACAATACCTTGCACATGTAACTAAAAGAATTATATAAAAATGCCTATAAGCTTAAAAATAATAACAATCCACATACACACACACATATATATATATATATATATATATATATATATATGTATCCACGTACACGTATGTTTTAAAATTTCTCGAGCCATATTTTTCCTTTCATTTTTTCTGAAATATTCCGAGGTCGAATTTCAGTGCTCGCAGCATTGGATATACATCGCGACAATGACGAATTGTGTTATGTTGTAGTTAAAAAGATTCATATTTACATTGAGAAAAAAGTACCGGCGGCGGTGGCGGTGGTACTTGCATCAACTATAGCAACATCAAAAGGAATCCAAATTAGAAATGCACTCGGAGAATATTTACTCTGTGTGCGTAATCCGCGTAAAAAGCTTCTTTGTATATATAATCGATATATAAACTGAACGAGGACCACTTAAATATGAATTTAGGATGTATGATTTTATTTGATTTTCGTCTCCTGGTATATTTATTAATTTTTCAATTTATTATTGAAAAATAAAATAAACTTTTTAGTATTTTTTAATGTTTGAAAATTTCTAAGACTCGGGTAAAAAGTAAACTGTTTGAACATTTGTCTTCAAATTTATATTTTCATCTCACTTTATTTAAAATATCAACAATACGTTCCACTTTTTAATAGTTTTTATATAATTTCAATATATATTATAAATTTTTTTTGTGAACAAAAAAGAAAAATCATATAAGATAAAAAAAAAAAATTGAAATCCGCACATACATTGACTCAAATGTTTAGACATAATAAATTGAGCCGGCCAGAAGCAATGACGGTAACAGAATCATTTTACAAGCAATCTTTTCATTATAAATAATAAGAACGCTCTTGTGCATATCACAACTTAATAATACTTGATCGACTTTCATTCGTAGATACGCACTCGCGCTCTCCCACTGAATCACACAAAGCACGCGCAAGTTCAATAGAGAGAGAGAGAGAGAAATAGAAGGCACAAAGCTGTCGAACACCGAGCAAGCGGATTGGAAACCCGGCCAATTCCGCCCTCTCGACTATCCTCTTGACCAACAAAATTCCACCATTCGTTCCGCATTCTAGTATATATTAGTGCTCTGTTTCCGGCAATCAGTGCATTCCAATGAACTCCCCCTCCCCTCTCTCTCTCCATCTCTCTCTCTCTCTCTCTCTCTCTCTCTTATGTTGCTATGATCTTTTTTCATCGCAGAGAATAGACGGATACCGATAAAGAAACTGGCCCGCTCGGAGGAGCGCGCATATTACTTATTTCAGCATTAATTTTGCGCGCCGATGAGTTTGTAAATTCGTTCGCGAGCTTACGCGTGCACCTATATACAAATGAGAACGGAGACATTGTACGAGTCGCTGACGCGTGAATTTTGTATGCGCTCTTTTTTTTCGCGTTTTATGGAAACGAGAGACGGCAGTTAATTAGCGAGCTGTCGTTACTCTCCTGTATTACTCGCTACTGCGAATTAGGAGCATTCGCTGTGCGCATGAGTCAACATAAAGATTTGATACACGATAATTAACTTATATTGTATCCGACGATCCTTGTAAATTAACACAAATTATTTCATTATATATATATATATATATTTTTTTTTTGTTTCTATTTAAAAGTATATGACTATTTTCGTTAATGCATCGCTTGTAATGCCAATGCACAATTTTACATGTCAATACCGTTCAAAACATTAATATTTTAAACTTTTTAATCCATATATAATCTTATATTATATCTGAAATAAAACTTTATTTGTTAAAAACTAAATTGCATTTGCTAGGAAACTTTTCTCTTTATAAAATTGTATGGCTAACATAGTAAAAAATAGATTCAATTACCTATAAAAAGTCTTTTTATTTACAGTTAAGAATTTATTATAATCTTTAATTATCTTTGAGAAGTTCGGCAAACAAATTTTTTCATTAAAAAATAATGCGTAAAAAATTTCTTAATTTTTTTCATCTTTATTGATTCAAATAATAAGTAGATAAGCATAATTAAAATTAAATCAAATTTATTATATATTTAGCTACAGTTCTCTATAATTTATTAAAAAATGAAAAAAATGAAGCTTTTATATAAACCAATGTATATTTTCGCGCAATCTTTCACGGCTGCTCGAAAAAAATTTAGCTCAGCAATCTCATCGATAACCGATAAGCCACATCTCTCGTTACAAAATACTTGCCATCTTAAAATGAAAAATGAAAAAATTAAAAGAAACGGCCACTGTCTGTATCTATACCGCACAAAGAACGTCTCTTTCTCTCGCACGACGTATCCGTTTCACGGGCGCCATGTATATATATATATATATATATATATATATATATATATATATATATATATATATATATATAAATATTCATTCATTCATTCATTCATTCATTCATTCATTTATTTTTCTGTTCACGACGTTAGTGCGACGACTGATGCGCGCATAAATTAGATTTGCGTGGTTATTAAGGCCGCACTCCTCTCTTTTTCTTTCTCTGTGCTCCACCGCAAAGTTCATCAAGTGAAAGTTGCATGCAAGATAAATCGCTCAATTATACATAGTCCAGATGTAAATTGATTATTCTGTTATTGGAAAATTTTTTATCAAGCGTTACGACGCGCTTCATTTGCTGTGTGGTTTTATAGAATGAATTAGAATTTGATTTCTGCAAAAGAGATGTATTTGTTTAACAATTTTTAAAGCTATTTAAAATGACGTCTATTTAAGATGTTTTCTTTTTAATGAAAAATTTTACATTGTTAAAATATAAAGTACATTGATATTCCGTTTTGGTTGATATTATTGGTGCTCAATTGAATAAACATTCAAAGTTTAACGAATCTTTCGAGATCGATCAATTGAAAATTTAACTTAAATTTTCCGTGCAACCGAATTTGGTTTAAACTTTTGAATAAAATTTAGTGTAACTTTTAAACTTGCAAATAAATTGAACTTTCTCGTATTGAAGTTCAACTTGGATGTTGATTTATAAAATTTTTTTTTAAATAATCAATCAAATATCACGCAATGTTTATAAATTACTTACAAGTATCATAACGCAATCTGTATATCGAAATTGCGATATCAAACAGAACAATTGAATCTATAAATTCGCATACATCGCGAAATATATAAGTAAATATTTGTCTTGTGATAATCGTTTAGTTGAACATACACACACACACACACACACATTTAGGAAGGACAACAAAAATTAATTCGTTATTCATACGGCCTACAAAACGAAGACGATGATTAATTAAGCTCAGGGAGCATTAGCATAAAACAGACAGCAGTTCGTCTCAATTTTTACGATTAAAGCATTCGTCAGAGGAGGCATGTACCAGAAATTTCACACCTTCTTGGAATGTCGCCTCGTAAAACTTGTAGCTCGCACAAACAATAACCCGCATTACGTAATCCCTATAAATATACAAATGCTTATATTCGCTTTCGGCGTCGGATTCGCTGTACTTATAGTGAGTCGAAGGGGGACCAATAATTATCGGCGTTCTTCGAGTTAAGCATCGAGAAAAAATAAGTCGGCAACGACGTCTGAATTAACGAAAAAAATTATAATATTATACATGCAACGCGGTGTATAACAACTGCATAACAATGTTAACCGCTTCTTTTTCATCTTGCATTTTTCCTTGGATGTCGCGCTCTCGTTTATGTGTACACGTACAACAGCGTGAGCGATATTGCCGTTCCCTCGTTCAATTTACACTAGAAGGTGATTTTCTTTTCTCTCTCTCTCTCTCTCTCTCTCTCTCTCTCTCGGTAACCTCCTTATCGCGCGCTTTTTTATCACCTCGGCTATTTCGTTCTCGTACGGTTTTACGGTTTTGTCTTGATCATGAAAAGTATACATTATTTTGTTCGTGCAAGATTTTGTAACGCTTGTACTTTAGAGTAGAAATGCCACAAATAACTGAAATATCAACTTCTTTGATACGTATATGTGTATGCTATTTGAGCATATCCGCATCTTATTTGCTTTGTTAACGATTTCGACTATTTTTACACTATTTTATATTTAATAACTTATTGACAATTTCTCCGCTTTCTAAATAATCAATGCATTACTTACACGTCGCGTCGGTGCTTTCCCGGTAGCTGTACTTTTACGAGCTTCTATAATGTATTATAGACCCGTTCGCTTATGAAATTCGTGTTACTATCTTAGTATTTTAGTCGTTTTATTTGCGGATCATTAGTAATTTCGTTAAATTTTTATTATTTATGTTTTTCCAAATTTTTTTAGGTTTTTACATAATGCATACATACAATGTAAGTAAAAAGTTTTTTATCTCATTTAATAGACAAAGAGAATTAGTAATTTTAACAAATGTCCTTTATTTTTATAAAGATTACTATAATATAATTAATTATTAATCGATTGATTTGATTGGACTTATTAAACGAATATATCTATACATAAATAATTATTTTCATTGGAAAGATGAAAAAAAGCGGACGCAACAAGACGATCGCTCACTCGGGTAACAAAGCAAACACGCAAACGGTACAGTACGTGCACGCGATACAGAAGGCACTGCAGGAAGAGAGTCTCCGCGAGCGGGCGAGACATAACGCAGGAAGACGCGCGAGCTCTTCCGCATGCACCAGAGATTGGATGAGGTCTCACGCAGTCGAGCGATGCGCGCCGCTGATACAGTCTCGGGAGTTCGGACGTGCTCTCTTGCCCGAACACGCGCAAACACGCGCGAACAAGAGCGTACCTCTAATATATATATATATACTTTCTCTCTCTCTCTCTCTCTCTCGGTAATTCCCTATCGCGTGCTATATATATATATATACCTTACGTAACGCTTTTGCTTCGCACACCTACGTGCGCAAATATGCACATTTGTATGTATGTACACATCTTCAATTCCTAAGCTAAGTGCAGATGCATGTTTCCGGGTTGTTGAATCTTTTTCCACCACCTAAATCTGCATCTACATATATACTTTATTACAGCAGCATTTGAGGCTTGTATGAAGATTGTGACAGTTTATTTGATTGAAAGGATTTTTTTTATTGATAAAGGAACTTTACTAAAAATTTCAGTTGCGCACAAATGATGATCATACGAATGATGCACGATGAATTCATTTGTACGCAGTCGGTTAAATAGTACGATAAAAATTACGAGATTAATATATGATAAAAGACAATGAAAATAAAGGTTAACATTTAAGTCGAACAGCTTCGAAAAAAATTAATAAACGTAGAAAAAGCAAACATCCAAAAAAACATAAGCCTCATCCACTTAACCCTCAACACGTCCACTTTTCCTCGAGTTTTTTCTCGAAAATTCTCTCCTCCCGCATTTACGTGTGCACTAAGCGCCCACACTGACATGTACGCGCGCGCGCACATACACACACACACACACAAACATAAATATGCAATTGGCGCGTGTAAACAACACTCTCTCTATCTCTCTCTCTCTCTCTCTCTCTCTCTCTCTCTCTCATGGAAAATCGGGACGAACTGCCGAAGAGCAGTGTCGAAGAAGAGGGGGATTGCGCTAATGCGGCTGCAATTACGAGATTAAACCTTCGAGCCTCGACTCTCGAGGGTTAAACCGCGCGAGAGATCGACACGTATCGCTTGCAGGGGGCTATGTATAGTCAATGAAGGAGGCAAGAAGAGAGTATATACTTGTACATGTGTGTAAATGATGTATACGTGTATATGTATATAAATCTATACATATATAGTTCGTGTTTTACGTGTCGTACGCATGAAGGTAGTACACGTATCGCCCAGAATACGACCTTTTTCTCTTTCTTCTTTGCTCAATACGTCCAACTGTGCGGATATATGTTTTCGCGATACGCGGCGATTTTCTATTCTTTTTTTCGCTCACGCTCTTGGAGCATCGTATAAAGAGAGAAAGAAAAATTAGCGCGTGGGTCGAAAGAATGATTTACGGGCTTTTGCTCATAGATGTGTTGGTTGGTTATGTCTGTATATGCTCGCGAAGATCGATGAATACGTTATTCGAGCAATACACTTTGATAAGACTTGTACGGCTTTTGCTTCTATTTGTCTTTTTTCCTTCAGTTTTTTCTTTTTTTCTTTCTTAATTTTCTTCATAAATTTTGTTTTCTGAAATTTTGTAATTCGAGCTCGCAGATATTAAAGTTATGTATTTTTGAATATAAATTTATAACGTGTATTAAAACTTAAGTAAATAGATGGTTTTTTATTAGAATTCATCAATTTTGTTCTGTTAAATAATTATATGTGCAAGTATAATATTGGTTACACACACACACACGCGTGCGTATATATATTAAACATTAGATTAAATAGACACAGTACGTTGAACTAACGAAACAGACGTACAAAACAAGCACTTCGGCACGTTTCGAAAACATGCGCTAAAAATAAATTGCGACCAGTAGTCGTCGGAATAACATGGGATGCGGATAAAAAAAAACTTGTTTTAATTTGTGCGCGCGTGACGTTCATGAAATAATAGTCTAATAATAACATCAGCTTGATAAAAATTGTTAACGTTAGGATTAAAATAATAGATCGGTAAAGTAATTTGTTTGTAAAATAAGCTTGTCTATTGATCTGACAATTATAAAAAAAAAAAAAAAAAAAGAAAAAAAAACAAAAAATAAAAACAAATGATCATTTTAAAAGTTTCAATAAAAAAATAATAACCGAGCGATATTTTCATTGAGTAGAAAGTTTTTTTTTGGAGATAACGAAACGCCCATTTAACGATTAATCAACTCGTTTTAAATTGGTGCTGTATGGACATAACTGCTGAATAATATTAAAAAAAAAACGAAAAAGCCAAATTTAAAAATTTAGCGAAGAAACATGATATTTTGTTCCCTCGAGTAATATACTAAGAAACTGCAATTGAATCGATCTTTAAAATCTTATAATTCAAAGAGCTTAAAAAGATGGATCGATCGGTGTACGTAACGGAAGATGACTTGAAACGACTGTCGACGATCACGGAATACGCGGAATCATCGCCGGACGAGGGAAGCGATAGTTTCGAGGTCGGTCTCGAAGAGGCCGAGGAAGAAGACGAGGAAGAAGAGAGTCGATTGAGGCTCGAGGACGTCAAGTATTTCCTCGTCGACGACTCGCCGATGGCCAAGTTCAGTCGCAGCATCAAATGGGCTTACAAGAAAGTGAGTACGCACGTGCATGTGAGTGTGTGTGTGTGTGTGTGTGTGTGTGCGCGCCGTGTGTATGTATAGATGTGGGTACTTTGTGCGGTTTATGTAATTGGGCCAAGTCTTAAGAGCTCGCTCGAGGAGAACTAGCGTGCACGTGTAGCGTATGCACGTCGATTCCCTTGGATTATGCGTAATCCTTAAACGTCAGGGGATGACTGACTCGATATTGAGCAAGCATTGTTCATTTTGGTATATTATTTATCTAGACGATCAAAATAAAGGATAATGCATATTATTTTAAAGGAGTCGAATTGAATGGGCAGCCGGTGACCAATGGGAAGATTCGAGAGTTTCGTTAGTCGTTTTAAAGAATTTTACATTTTTTTAATTTATATTGACACTTCACAGTGATTTTTTTTTTTCTTTTTTTTTTTAATTATTATCTTTGCTTATTATAAATGATTAATAAATATTTTTAATTTCACTGATTTTGAATTTTTATTTGTTGGCTATATATATATATAAATTATTCGATTCCCAATTCGACACGTAACGTTTCGATTCCAAATATATATGACTCAATTTAATGATAAAAAATAATAGATATGTGTGAAAAAAAAAATAAAATTATAATTAAAGTTGCAGTGATTGGGCCAGGGGGACGAACATACCTCTGCGCTTGGATACAAGCGGTGGCCAATGAGAGGTCTTATACAAAAATCTTGCCTTATATGGTAAAAAGACAATTAGATCTTTTTTTTACAAGACGAAGGGAAGGGAAGTTAACTCGCCACACCTTTGCATAGAGATCCGCACCCGCGCAGGTCCCTTTTCGTCTCCCTAGCTCCGGGCGCCGTGAGACATGTAATATTCTTAAATTAAATAAAATAATATTTTACATAAAATTTTTGTCTACATATTTAACATTTAATTTTATCAAAGATTTATTTAATAATTGCAGTGTGAATTGACAAAAAATCAAAATATTAGTTAAAGAATATTAGTATGGTTATTATAAAAATGTCACTTATTATTATTATTTAAAATTTTATTTTTAATGGAAAAAGTTAGCATGTAAAAAATTATTTTATAAATTATTATTTAAGTTATTTCATAAAAAGTTCATAAATATTTATTAATTTTTTCGATAATAAACGCAATTTTTTCATATATAAAAATTTTTCGAACTCAAGGCAGTCGAAAAACGTTTGTTCAAAGCCCGCGGCTAATAAAAGCCATTAAAATATTCATAAGTTGTTTATCGAGCGTCCTTCGTTTATTCATGCTCGCACATATACATATTTGTATAGAACAAGAGCGACTGCTTATATACTCTGCTTTTGCGGTTGAAATATATATATACATATATATATATATATATATGTATATATATATATGAACAAAGCTACTCGGTATGCAAATCAGTAAAACATATACGCATATCTCGAATTCGTGATATTTCCCAAATGGCTCTTTGATATGCTGAAAATATTATCAGCTGTATGTACATATATTATTTTCGGCGCATTACGCCCTTCTACCCCCTTCTCTTTTTCTTTTCTCTCGCTTGAGATATACCGGATAAAATTTGACGCTGCCTACTCTATTTTTTAGTAGGTAAAGATTCCACCGCAACTGATAGGAAGTATTGGTATGCGGCAGATGTACGTGGCTCGATAAATCCGAGCCTTTCCGTACTTATTTTATCCGAGAAATAAATTTTGTCCGACTCTCTTTATGCCGAACTTGATTCTATATATATATATATGAGAAATTTCGCGCGAGTGTGTATACACTACTTTGTAGCGTGAATTCAAAATAGAAATGTTTGTGATTGGCAAGATGATGAATTATTTTCAAAAAAATAAACTTTTATTATTGCTATCATTATTATTATTATTATTATTATTATTATTATTATTATTATTATTATTATTAATCATATATACATGTACATAATTTAGAATGCACCAAGACACATATACATGCAAAAACTATCGAGGATATTTAAGTTGACATAGTAGAGTAAAGGCGATATTTACGATTCCGTGTTTTCCCGAGACGCGATTTCCATCTCAGAGATTGCGCGTCGCTCGATCGCTCGATCGCTCGATCGCTAGATCGCTAGATCGCTTCTCCTTCCTTTCGTCCACTTTCTCACGCGGCGACGCCCCGCTAATTTTCGATTATCGATCTATGCATCCAATTACCCGAGTTACACACGAGCGCGTAGGGTTTGATATTTTATTTAAATAAATTTCATTGCTACGGAATTTTTAGTCGCTCCCTCGCGCTCGCTGTAAACGCTCGAGATTTTAAAGTTTTGGATTCTTTAAGGGTTCACTAAGAGACGATTTTTTTCTCCACTTTTTTCTGCGCGGAAGGGCTGTTGAATGTTTTAAATCTCAAAGGAAAAACTAACGGAATTGTTAATAGACAAATTCGCGGATTACGTTTGCGCGATCTTCGATTATTAACTATATTCTTTTTATAACGATATAGGTTTTTTCATACTTTAAATTTTAAGTGAAATGTGAACGTTTAAAAGTATCTACTTTAACATAATTTTTTTAATTCCTTCAAATCTTTTATTAATTCGAGGTGGTTTGATTAAAGTAATTCGATATTTTTTCAATTGTTTTCTCCATTTCTTAAATTAAATTACTTTTACATGAAATTCGAAAAGTTTAAGTTTCAAAAACTTTGCACGGTAAACTACCTTCGAAAATTTTTAAAAAAATTAAAACTTTGATCGAAAGCACGTTGCTTAATTTATTTAAAATAAAAAATGTTTTTTGCGTATTATGATACAATAGAACAGGGAAAGTTTCAAACTTAACACATGAGTATATGAGTATTTTGATATATACATATATAGTTATAAAAAAGATGATTTTTACGTTTAGAGATATTTTACGTTTAAACTCATACAAGTATAATAAGAAAACAAGAAATGTTCAAGTTCTAATTGTAGAAAATAATTGTCAATATTAATTTTATTATCATTTCTTTTCTGTGTTTGCTTGAATTCGTGCTACTTCTTCAACTCTCTTAAAATAAATTAAAACAGATTGAATTTTTAAAAAGTTATTTCGCAGCGCAAAATGGGGTAAATTAAAAATCAACTTTTCCATCGTAGCAAATACAATTTCTCAGCGTTCAAACAAGCTAGCATACAAAGCGGTATAAGGGAAAAAGAAGAAAGCGCAAAACGTGTCCGAAAAAGTCAGATGATAGTCGTCAGCCCGGTTTTTGCGTACCACGTGCTACTCTCTTTCTCTCTTTCCCTTTTATATTTTCTAACGTCCAGGTGGAGAAAACTAATTACCCGGTTGCGCACCATTCAACTCGCCAGTATAGAACAGGTGTAAAAGGAGCTTTAACATTTGCTCTCTCTCTCTCTCTCTCTCTCTCTCTTTCTCTTACTCAAGATTTCCCACATCGCGAAATAGGTCATTTTCCCGGCTAAGACGTGCTTAAGCGGCACCCAAAGAGGAAAAGATCATTTTACCTTGAAAGCGAGAGAGAAAGAGAGAGAAAGAGAGAGAAAGATAGAGAGAGAGAGAGAGAGAGAGAGAGAGAAAGAGAGAGAGGGTTTAAGGAAAAGTTAAAAAGGAGAGGATGTAAGAATTTGTAGAGAATAAGAGGGGAAAGAAAAGGGAAAGGTTTTCTAGATAGACTTGGCTCTCTCTCTCTCTCTCTCTTTTTATCTTCCGTAAAGAAAGTCTACTTCATGAGGATTCTCTCTTTATATGTGTTTATACGTATGAGAGTGAAAAGCGTCGTGCTATATCTATACCAAGAGCAAGACAGGGATATTTTAGTCTCAGAGCTTAATGAAATACTCGCTGCGTTTTCCTCTCTTCTTCTACTGTCGTTGGATTTTTTAAAATTTTATATTTACTTTTAAAGCTCGTTCATTGTTTCATATAAAATATTTAACGAATATTTCTTATTTATTATAGAATTGATTGATTTTTTTTCTTAATTTTACAAAGTGCAAATTATTTCATTTATTATTTCAAATAAATAAGTATTTTAATTTACTATTTCAATTTTATTGATATTCAATGCTGAATAATAATTATCTTGTATGTATTAAAAATAAATTATTTTAATTGAATTTTAATTTAAAAACATTTAAGAATAAATGTAAATATTCTTTGTCTGTATAAGTAATAAACCAAATAATTTAAATGTTTTTCATTCTTTTTTTGAATACTTTAATAAGACTGTACTATATTCAGATTTATTGTTATTGCCATGTATGCAATAAAAAAAGAAAAAAAAAGAACTCAAAGCTTTCAGAACAGCATCTCATAGAACACGAGTCATCAACTTTCAATCCACTCTGTGCCTCTCGTCGCTGCTTTTTTTTTTGTGCTTTCCGCACGATAGCGCGGAAATCGATAAGTTTGCAATATATGTGTGAACACTTACACATACACCTGCAAGACAAGGAGTTCACTTCCGCGGATTCAAGAATTTCGAAAGTGTATCCGAGTTCAAGTTCGCGCGAGCAATTGAGAGAGGGAGAGGAGAGAGGGAATTTCTAGCGATATTATTTTCTCAACACAACCGTAGCTAAAGCCTTCAAGACCTTCTTCGATTCGGTTTTTATCTTCTCAATCGTGTCAAAACGGCGTCCCCGCATTGGCCTTTTGAGTTTGCTGAATAGCCAGAAGTCGCACGGAGTCAAATCAGGCGAATACGGTGGTTGCGGAACGATATGAGTCGAGTTTTTGACAAAAAAGTCGCGAAGAACCAATGCAGTATGACATGGTGCATTATCGTGATAAAGGAACCAAGAGTTGTTCGCCCATAATTCCGGCCGTTTCAGACGAATAGCTTCACGCAAACGACGCATAAGGCTCAAATAATATTTTTTGTTGACAGTTTGGCCCGGCGGAAGGAATTCATAGTGCACCACACCACGATGATCAAAGAAAACTGTCAACATGACCTTGATTTTCGATCGACTTTGCCGTGGTCTTTTCGGTCTTGCTTCACCTTTTGCACGATAATCGCTGGATTGGTCGATGGTTTCAGGGTCGTATGCGTAAATCCAAGTCTCGTCTTCAGTAATGATACATTTCAAGTGGTCCTGATAGTCAGACAGCAAAGTTTCACACACATCAACGCGACGCTTTTTTTCCAAAAAATTGAGCGATTTTGTCACCAATCGAGACTTGACGCGTTTGAGACACAAAACATCCTTCAAAATTGTTTGGGCTGAGCCAAATGATATTCCAACACTATCAGCGAGGTCTCTAATTGTCAATCGATGATTTTCAAGCACCAAATCTTTGATTTTTTGGACGTGGCCCTCGTCGGTAGACGTTGATGGTCGTCCAGAGCGCGGTTCGTCTTCAACGCGTACTCGGCCCGCTTTGAACTGGTTGTACCACTTATAAATGTATTTTTGTGCCATAGTTTGATCACCAAAGGCCTTCCGCAACATTTTCAACCTGTCCGCACAAGAAAATTCGTTCCGCAAACAAAATTTGATGCAAGTTCTTTGTTCAACAAAATCACCCATTGTAAGAATCGGAAAATTCACTTTTGGTTGTTTACAAAAACACGTGTAACTCGGAGATAATTAAAGCTTTTGACAAACAGACGCTTGGCAAATGTTATAGACAGTCCTACCAACCGAGGAAAAAAAATTTACCTGCCTTCCTAATGCACGGGAGTTTTAAATGACAATTTCACCTTACTTTTTGATCGCAGTAGTATATACTTATATAAAATGTTTATTATTAATTTCATTTTTAACTCGCTTTGTTGTTATCGTGAGTTTAATCTTGTCGATTTTCTATAATTTCGTAAAGCATGTTTTATTAAGAGAACGTGAAACGATAAATTTACATTCGAAATGTGAAACAGAAATAGTACACGGTAAATTTTCCGTTTAAGAAACAATCTCTTCTTACGACAAATACAATTGTCGTCGCATAAATATTGACAGCCAATTGTATACCCACTTCCCCCAATCTTTTTAATTGAATTTTTCACCTTTCCCGAAAATTTGTCCTTTACGTAAACGTGAAAAAAACGTACATCGCTCAAAAATTTAAGTGTTTCGTTCGCGAGAAAATCACCCGGATTTTTTTTTCTTTCCAATCGACACTCGTCTACAGCCAATCGACTGATAAATCGGAAATTTACCGGGCCGGAAATTTGTTCGGATTGCCATAGATGGACATGTCATCAAAAAATCCATCGACTGAGTTAACAACGACACTATAGGGTAAACTTGCGGGCGCGCGTATTATCTGCAAAATGATTAATGGTTCGGTCGAATTGTGCGCGTGAGAAAGAGAAATAGAGAGAAAGAGAGAGATAGAAGAGAGCGTCGATTTTTATAAGCTGCCAAGTCGTTCGTGAAATAAAAGAGATACGGTGTATCGGTGCGTTACGAATAATTATTGGCTGTATGGATAACGTTAGAGGGAAATATTTCGTTTGCAGGATAATATTTCCGAGCGTTCGAGCTTTAAACTTTGTTACTGTTCATTATTTCGACTGCTTTTAAATCTTTCTGTGTCCTCGTATTTCATGAGAAATTTCACCGTTGCTTTATTTTAGTTCGATTAAGTCGCTCCGTTTCCTCACCTGTACTCAATGATGCAGACTTAATTTTTTTTACTCAATGAATCGTTATTATTTGTATTTTATTATTTATCGGTCATATTTATTCAAATTATTTATGACGTAAAAAAATAATTAAAAAAACAAATTTAATTTTTATTTATAAGCGTTATCTTTTTTTGAAATATGTTAAATAATATATAATTTATTTCACATAGTTTATAAAATATTCATTTTGATTTCATTTAATATTTTATATTTAAGTTTAATAAAAGCAAATAAATTAATTTATTTTTACTAATTAATTACATCGGATGACGGACGCATATTTCAAATTCCAATAATGAATTATGCGCACGGTTTCAATATTCATTCTTTAAAATTCGAGGCAAACTTGTATCTATAACAAATTATTACTAAATTAATTATCGTGAATATTGTATATTATAGGTACACGCACGCACGCACACACATACACACATATATAATAAGGAATGGCTAGCAAAACTTGAGTCACATTCTTTGAAATCTTCCAAAAGCCGATTTCTTTCCGATTCCGCGATGATTTTTTTTACATATTAGGGTATTCAGTGTTATCGAATAAATTGCGCCCTTGTAATAAAAATTAACGTGGCATTAAACTCTATACTAGTATATATCGTGCGCGCGATCTACTTCGCTTCTAATTCTCTTCATTGCTTCCGGATTTATGAAAATTTCGCTGAAACAACGCGGCGGTAAAATTGGAAAATCTGTATCGATGTGTATTCTAATCGCAAACATCGGTAATACGCGCGAACGTTCTCCCATCGACCGCGCTTTTGAATTTCCGAATTATTAATTGACGGACGTTGAGTTCGATATTGGCTGATTATTCCGGCGTTGCATATTAAGCCGACCTAAATTTAAACGAGGCTCTCGTCCC
This sequence comes from Chalcis sispes, assembly GCA_949987625.1. NCBI lineage: Eukaryota > Metazoa > Arthropoda > Insecta > Hymenoptera > Chalcididae > Chalcis > Chalcis sispes. Next base: position 72,853,009 of record OX465097.1, on the reverse strand, counting down.
GAGCTTCCGACTCGTGTCGAAGAGAACGAAGCCCTAGCTGTGTCAAAAGATGCCTGCCATCCCAAGCTCCGTTTTTACGCGCGAAATCCGTATCAATAGCCCACGTGTCTCGCGAGAGTCTTGCAGTTCGAAAACAACATTCTTTTATTATTTTTCGTCGACATAATACTGACTTCCAAAGAAAATTTAAATTTTTATCATACCGATAGAATCAAACGATTATTTCATTTATTATTATTATTATTATTATTATTATTATTATTATTATTATTATTATTATTATTATTATTATTATTATTATTATTATTATTATTATTATTATTATTATTATTATTATTATTATTATTATTATTATTATTATTATTATTATTATTATTATATAAGATTCTATAAAGCAATGTCAATTATAATTGTTATTATTTAATTAACTTATATTAATTGTATTTCACGTAATATATATATATAAATTTAATATTAATTTACTTCTTGAATCAAATGCAATATATGTGTATGTGTGCGACAGATAGAAATCATTATTGGGTTAGCTTAATAAATTTAACCGCTTGATATTGTCAGACATTTCTTGAAATATCAAAGATTTTCAAGAGAATTAATTATGAGTATTTATTAAAAAAAATTAATGTCCTCACTCGTAATAAATTCATAAAATAATCATTTTAATAATCAAATCAACATTTAAACGCGATCGATTTCCCAAACTGAATTAATAATTGTCGCGCGCTTTATTTTAGCGACAAAGTTCTTTTCTCATAACCCTTTTATATATTTACATCGGCAAGTCATCGATTTTAGAATAATTCATCTCACGTTTTACAAAATGGGTTTCGAATTCCCATCCCGTGAGCATTTAGCAAAGTCCATTAATTCGTAGTGAATCCATTCCATTTCAACTACGAAATAACCATTTAACTTCGAAGTACATATATAGTTTTGTGCGTACGTCGGGGTAAAAAGTTTTGCAACAAAAGCAGTGAGTAGTATTTTCCGCAAAAACTTTTCCAAAGCTATAAAAAAATAAGAGAATCGAATAACCTTTTTCTCTCTCTGTCTGTCTCTCTCTCTCTCTCTCTCTCTCTCTCTTTCTCTTTTTTTATCGTTTAAAAGTCACTCACCACTGGATATTCGGTTGGATTTGGCTTTTTACAATTGTAATCAAGGCTAGTAGTAACGGAGTTGAAAAAAAAAGTATTCCGGATTAGTAAGTATATATGTTTATGTGTTTGGTCTTCGATTGTTTCGTGTTTTTAAGGAAATGACGTCTCTTTCTTCTCTCCCTCTCTCATATTCGTTTCAAGAAGCGGATTGATCAGACTCGAGAAAGAATTATATCTCGATTGTTTCACAACGAAGTCAACTATAAATGTCTAGCAAAATAAAACGTTGTACGTAAGTATATACTAAAAGTCATTCCGACATCCCAGCCTCTTGCACTTTCTCATTGTACCCGGTTTTTTTTTTTTTTTTTATAATTTATCGACTCACTTTGTAACCGTTACTCTCTCTCTCTCTCTCTCTCTTTCTCTCTCTCTATCTCTATCTCTATCTCTATCTCTTTTCCGTGAGAACTTTCTGGAAAATAATGTACATTCTTTCACTTTTTAATTAATACGCTATCTTTTTGGCTTATCTATATTTTCTTGCTATTCTATAGATTGCTAGTTATTTTATGATCTATAACCGCGTAAAATATTTGATTGGCCATGATCGAATGACTTTAATGTTTTTGTCAAAGCTTTATAAAAAATTTATATTGTGCAGGTGTTAAATAAAAGTAAATGAATAAAATCAAACCATAATATTTTGGTGAAAAATTATAAAATCCTAATAACAAGTAAGCATTATCCGAACAGTTATTCGCATATAACAATAGAAATTCTCTCTCTCTTTCTCTCTCTCTCTCTCTCTCTCTCTCTCCCTTTTTTACTCCAACAACTTATCCACAACAACCTCAAAGCATTACACAATGCTTCATACCTTTTCAAATACCTCGAACAAAAATAATTCTCCGCCATTGAAACATCCAATTCTGCTTATGCCTTCGATGCACAAAGTCGACGAGAATGCACTGGAACTAACTGTTCTCTCTCTCTCTCTCTCTCTCTCTCTCTCTCTTTGTGCAGACGTCGAAAGCATTTCGGAGTGCGAAAGAGAATGCCGGAAGCGTAAAGGTGCCGGTCTTTGCACATATATGCAAGTGTATATATGCACCACGTTCGCGTAATACGCAAAACTATCGGATTACTGCGTGAGTTAGCGAGTGCACGCGAACGTTTCTGCGTTTGTGTGCGCGCGCGTGTTTGTATTGTACGCAGCGAATCAAAACGCTTACCGAAACTCCCCGACGTGTCGGTAGCAGTGCTATCGTTTCTCTTGTACCTCAAATAAAGTTACATTTATCGGTCAAGTATAATATTTCGGTTCTGATGCGCGCAGTTATTATAGTAAGAAAGGATAAATATTTATAATTTTTGCGTGTTATTTGAATTTTTAATTTATTCAACTCTAAATTGTCTCTAATACATTTTCGAAAAAAGTTTCAAGTCATTGCTGCAGAATTGTTATATTTCGTATTCAAATGTATGTTAGAATGAAATTTTAAAGTAACAATGGATACGTGAATCAAACTTGAAATTCAACGGTTGCGCGCAGAAATATCAAAAGTCAGTTATGTTCGTAGCTTGTAAACTACCATGCTTTATTCTACCGGAGATAAGGAAGTTCTAAATTTCAATAACAAGGTGTCCTTAACTACTGCAATGTTGTCAAGTCACGAGAAAGTTTATTACGGCGCTGCTATATGGGTTGAAAAAAATTGTGCAGTCAACCGAGACGTACAACAGTCCGACTATAGTGTAACTTTCACATTCTGTTAATAATTATTAAACAAAGAACGAGATTAAATTACTTTAGAACATTGCCAATTTATCAGAGTAATCGATCTTCATTAAATAAATGAACGTTAAAAAAAGTTTAGTAAATTACATTATCCTCTAACTTATAAAAATAGAAAAATGCATCTTTTTAATGGAGATATTTGGATAAATGCTCGAGTCGTCTATAATCGTGGAAAAACTTTTATTGCTCTATGAAATTCCATAATTTAGTTTTATAAAAATTTTTAGCCATTTTAAAAAAGTGAAAGAAAAAGCACGATCGTAAATCCAGCGGATTGAATTATAAGGCGAGTCTAGTCAAATACTAGATCGAAACAACAGCCTCTCGACAAAATAATAATTGGCTTTTGCAATCTCCAACGTTAGCGATAAGTCGATTCGGCATTATAACAAGATACGACGCGTGAGAAGCAATGCGATACCCCGACAGATGGCACATTGGCCCGAGGATGACTCGTTTATAGCTAGTCTTGCCGTTTCAATCGTCAACGTAAGGGCGCATTTATGTCGCTATTCTCGCTCGCAAAATAAATTTCGCCACCTTGCGCGATTCCTCCTCGCTTATGTATATAGACGTCAAAGTTTGCCGCCCCACTACGTTTGATTGCTTTAGTTCTTCGCGCGTTGCACAGAGGTTTGAGCGGTGACAAAACCGCTTTGTGCGATTTTCCGCAGAACCGGAGGTTTGCTCTGGGCTTGGCTCGAATCGAATAAGTAGATTAAAATGCGAAATGAAATTTTGAAAAATACCAAATGCTGCACGTGCGAAAATTTTATAGGTTTTCCATCGAAAATGATATTTGCTTATAGCAACGTATAGCATACATTTGATACTTAGTAAATCATCGTCGAATTGAATTATAGTCGACTTTTTATATCCAGATCTCAAATTGAGAATAATGTTAGAATAATGACGCGATCACCCGCGTAAATTGTATCAGAAACGATATTATATATATATATATATATATATATATATATATATATATATATATATATATATATATATATATATATATATATATATATATATATATATAATATTTCTAAAAATTTCACTTTCTCAGAAGTCTCTCCTACAATCAAAGAGCACACTCAAAGTGACACGCATGGTGTCACTAATAAAGGTTTTGATTATACACTAGCCACAACTTTGTTTCCAAAGCTCTCGCCCTCCTTGTGGAAAAATAAAAGTAAAAGGAGGTGAAAATAATTCGAGTGCACTCTGTGTAAACGATATATGTATACGTGTACGTGGTTGGGCGTATATATACATATCTATATTTATAATTTTACTTTTTAATAGTGCCGGTCTCTTTCGTTATATGTCGATACATTTTTTAGTTAAGCCGCCATTTCCCGCCGTTGAAAAGATTGAATGTGCGTTTTTTAAAGTATTTATATACGAGTATATGCATATGCATATTTGGTCGTGGCCGATCTTCTTATCTTTAATAAACTCTCCGAAATATATGTTATTAATAATTTAAATACTTCGCTAGAACTTTTACTTTTAGTTTTAAAAATAGAATTACGCACCAAATGATATCCGAGATACATTATTTTGTTTGGAAGAGTACAACGATGTCTTAAGTAAACTTTAATTAAACTTAAAATAACCGATAAAGCATAAATTTGGAAGTGACTCCAAAATTATATATACCCGTCCAACTCACTTTAATAGCTTTAAGGTATTTGTTGGAGTTTTACTTAAATGTCATTTTGACTCTTCATACATTAATTACTACCTCAATTTTCTAGTTCACTCCACCTTATTATAATGAAAATTTCGACTCCATTTCCATCTCGCTTCTTTATGCGAAAGTGCAAAACACCTGAAATCTAAGTGTACTCGTATATTATTTTTTATGTATATTATTTTTGATATATTGTATGTATGTATGTAGTGTTTGTATATTATTTTTTATATTATGTATATTTTTTTAAATAGGTATTTTTTAATGTTTATATCTTTAAATAATCACCGAACATAAAGTAATGAATTTTTTTAATCGATTAACGGCTTTACTATTGGCTTTTTTACTTGGTTCGAAAAGCTACCGCTTTCCATTACAGATAACTAATCAACAAAATTGATTCTTATAAAGTTTCAAGTTTTCTCTCATTTATACTTCTTACGCCTTTGTTAAAGTAACTTCTTGCTCTCGTATTGAGAGTTACACGAGTTGAAAAGGATTAATACACGTATATATGTACGCGAGAAAACGATTTTAAAAACGACGCGCTCGCACGTGGTAGCAAATCGAGGCTGGTTCTATCGACTCGCGGAACTTGTGGGAAAATAATTGATGAAATCTCGCTTGCATGCATACATCTTCTTTGGTGTGAAAGAGAAGTTTGCGTGGCATCCCTTCTCCCCCCCCTCTCTCTCTCTTTCTCTCTCTCTTCACGTCTTTTGTTCGACGGTGACTTTTCGGATTTATTATTTCATTTGAAATCTGATGGATGGATCTATTACAAGAGGATTGCTCGAACGCTTCAAGTTGAAATTTTATAAAAAGCAATTATTTTATTTCTTGTGAAAAATATTTTGATACGTAATTGTAGTGCATCATTATAAAAAAGTAAATTTAATGCAAAAAATAATAATAATTATTTCTTATTTTTCAATGAAAGTACGTGCGATTCTCCCATAAAATTCTTATGAAAAAATTCTCATCAAATTCAAATCTCCTTCAAAATCTGTTAATTGCAACACCTCCAATTAAGATAAAGGAATTCCAAAAGATAATGAAGCATGCATTAACCTCCCAATAACTACAAAAACAGCTCGAGCCCCCGGCATATAATCGAGCAGTAAAACACGTTTAAACCGTCGTCCTTGAAATGCATTATCTCCGCAACATCGACTAAATTCAAAATCTTATCTCATAAAAGCACCGACATTGCGCGCGCGCACGCACACACACACACACACAATATTCTCTCTGTCTCTCTCTCTCTCTCTCTCTTTCTTTCTTTCTTTCTTTCTTTCTTTTACTCGGCAAGTTAGCCGAAGTTTTATTGTAATTTAAATAAATTATTACGCCCGTGGCATACTACTCGCTAGTTGTTAGAGCTCGGTTAAAGATAATACGTTTTTATTAGTATAATGAATACATTAATTCACATGGCGAGTACGCGCTCGCAGTTCTGAGGCCAAGCAAGAAAGAAAATTACCAGCGACTTGTTACCGCTTTATCTCACAAAGTCCGCGCGAGCGCACTCGGCGAGAGATATAGCGCAAGAGATGAGAAAGAGAAAAAGGAAGCCGCTAAAAATCCGCGTGCAACGCGACATAACGTGCATTATTTATTACGAGCGTCTTGTGAAAAATGCAATTACGAGAAGGAGAAAGAGAGTTTGTTGGAGGAGGGGCTTTTCTTCAAGAAAAAAAAGAAGGAAAGAAAGAGTAAAGAAAAAAGATACGCCCGGGCAGGAAATTTACAAGTTCGATCGTGCAAGTTTGTGACACATAAACAGCCGTACTGTGCCGCTCGCGCACTCGGCGCTCTTTTTTTTTCTCTTTTTTATTTCACTGCCGCGCAAACCTCAACGATCTCCGGATTTGGCTTGCAGATTTACCTACCCTTACCTTAAGCTAGGGTGCCGGGCTTTTAACGACCGTTACGTATCGCTCCCCTGTGCGTCGGCGATGCAATTTTAAACACGTGTCACGCCCGACGCTCGCACTTTCATTTTATATATTTTCTTACTTTTTCTTTATTTTTCTCCTTTCGCGCTTATGGGGTTGTTTTTCGGCGATGGCAAACATATCTAGAGCATAAAGTTTGAGAAGAAGCTGTGCTTTAAAAAAAAAACTAGGTGCTCTTTATTTTTTTTTTTTTTTTTTTTTTTTTTGCCTTAAAAGCCTGTAATTTATCAATTTTATATCTCTTTTTAATTGATTTTTTTTTTGGGAGAAAAAAATTTGAATTTATTATGTGTAAGATAAACGTTTATAATGTAATAAAAATCTGAGAGTAAAATATATTATGAGAATTATGAGGTGTATTGGATGTTGGTGTTATTGCATTTTGCTCTTTCTGTCTTTCGAATATTTTATTAAAATTGAAATATTTTTTTATCATCACGAATATTATTGTTAAGATTTTTCTTATCTTAATTAAGTCTCATCGCTGGCTTAAGATTTAATCGCACCTCCTTCCACGGTACTTTGTAGTCCATTACCTCTCTTACGCTGTGTCTACTTAAACGTAAATCCGAAATTCTTTTTGTCATTTTTTTAAAAATATAATTATCTTTCAAATTTATTAGCGAGAGAAACAATATCATATTTTTATATAATTTTTAATTTAAATTTAAGAAATGTTTAAAGTATATTATTATTTATTTTTTTTATTTAAGACAAACGCATCGTTTTAATTTATTACAACAACTTTAATTATAATTTATAGTAACGGAGGTACTGAAATTTAATAAAAATTCCCATGTAAAATTAAAAATTCATACTCGTTGTAAAATGTTAAATTTTTCGAGGACATTGTTAATCGGTGTATCGCTCAATAATAATATCTTATGTGTAATACATGCTTGCAAGAAAAATGTAATTGAATTTATAAATTTGAACTTGAATTTTATTATGATGTCTTTAACGAGGAGAGTAAATAGTGCTTTGATAAAAACAAGATTAAGTAACTAGAATGAAAATATAATAAGATGATACGATATGACTAGATTAAAAAGTAAGTAGATAAAATATGAAAGACAATTAGATTGGTGGTAATTGAGACAAGGAAATTTTAACTATAATGTTCGCGAAGATAAAAATATATTTCAAGTAAAAAAAAATGTTAGAAAAGAGAGAAAGAACCAATCGCAACAACAACTAAAAATAAAAATTTCAATTCGAAATCCATGTCATTTTCATGTCAATCTTAATAATCTTATTCGCGACATAGGTATGTAATTTTTTTTTAAACTGCACTTGACGAATGCATGTATGTACATACATTCATACATACGTACAGCTACATACTATAAAAGTAAGTTAGGTCATTCGGTAGTTTGGTTAGAGGCCGTAGACCAGTTTCAAGGAGTACAAACTTTCGCTATATAAAACAGTTAAGTTATTGTTTTATACTTAATTCACGACTGCATGAATGCAAAATGATTAATTTTACTTATATTTTACTTATACCTACCTCATAAAAATGTTATCACATGCATTTAATAAAATGTGCATATAATAAAAATTTCAATTTTGTACTTTTTATCTCTTTGAACTTGCTTTATTATGTAAGAAATTATGAATGTACTGTAGATTTGATTAGCGTTACTGTATCTAATTGAATTTAACATAGTAAGAACTTGTATAACGGTAAGTCTTGAAATTTATTATTATTTTTTTTTACCCGATATCCATAAAAAGAAACAAAAGATAATTTTATGATAATTTTTTTATGAAAATTTATAACGCGCTATACAAAATAAAATTTTAAAGTTGGTCAACCTTACATGATTATATTTAAAAAAAGAAAATTTACTCGTTTCGCCATAAGTAAAAAACTTGAGCGATAGTTTTTAAAACCATTATCAATTTTAATTTTATTTGTTTAACCTGTCTTATTTGCTTACTCGAGAATGAGTATGGCCCGAAATAAAAAACTTTTTTTTATTCAAATCTTTTCCATAAAAGATATACTCAAATTGGTTATATATATTTATTATATTTATTTATGTATAATTTTTTTTAATGAATGAAAATTTTATGTCGTTTGTCTTGCTAATAAGCAAATACGCGTAGTTAAATCATTTACGTGTACCATTACTACAACTACTGAATTATTTTTATTTAAAATATAATTCTTTTTTTTATTATTTAAATCGTGAATTTGAATAAAATATCTAAATAAAAATAATATGAATAAAAAATCTTTTGTAAATTTTTATAAATTTGTTTGCAAATAGAATATTATCAAAAAATTTATTTTCAAATAAAGATTTTATATTCCAATTATTTAATTTTATATTAATTTTTTTATTTATTTAAATAACTACTTGATTTTATTCGCAAATAAATATACCATACTTTGGCCTTTAAACTTTGGTTAATTACTCTTTCAACGCTTGTACATAGATGCCAATGTATATAAAATTCAATAATTCAATGAAGCAACGTACTGATTGAATATCTATCACTGCAGCCTACAAAGTTTCACTCTCGGCTTGATCTTAGACCCAATAAGCGCAAACATTATTATAGGTAATTGGAGAATAAAAAACGCGCGAAACCAAACGAGCCCCTCGCGTTGACATTGACAAAAGCTCGAAGCCGTCCACATATTTGAATTGGCACATCATATGACGCCCATAGAGAGAAACCATGAGCAAAGACAAATAACTTGTTTGCTTGCTTGCTCGCATGTACTCTGCGAGGACAAATATAGAGCTTTCTTGAATTTGTGCCTGCGTGCGTGTGCGCGTAGTGTGTGTGTGTGTGTGTGTGTGTATTTGAGCGGAGAACAAATAGCATGGCGAACAGCTCGAACGGTGGAAAGCTCTGCAGACCAAACTTGTCCCCCACAGACTTGTTTCCCTATGTTAGCTCTTTCTCTCTGTTCCTCTCCCTTCCCCCCCCCCCCTCCACTCTCTCTCTCTCTCTGTCACTCTCATTCTCTCCTGCTGACCTTATCGAGCTGAGAATCATTCGTGGAATTTAATTTGTTGATTTAATTTGGCTGACTTGTGATAGCTCTCCACTAATAAGATCCTTTATTTTCATACTCAAGGCAAAATAGTTTATTGCTTACTTTGTTGAAAGATTTAATTTAATTTTAAATCATTTGAATATGATTAAGCTTTACATTTTTTATGAAAACTCCGAGTGGCTTTTAATAGATGTTATTATCAGTTATAATATTGATTTATTAAAGATGAAAAATCTTTAAATGAAAATTAGGTTTTAATTTAATACATAAGTTTTCGTCGTAGTATTTATAAAGATTTATCGAAATTAGCAAGTTTATCTTAAAATAATAATACTTACTTTGATGTAAAGTATTTAATTAATTTCGTAAATAAAAGAATACGAAAAGGATTACGTTTAATTAAATTTTAGTAAGAAGTTTTTTTGTAATCTGAAAATCTTTTCATTACAATTCTCTTGATAAAAATTTTTTTTCAGTCAGTTTTTCAATCGAACAAAGACTTTCATGATATTGCGGCGAAACTTTATTCCAGCAACACAAAGAAGCGATCGTCTTTTTTTTCTTTTTTTTTTTATTTATTTATTTTTTTAATTGTCATTGGTGGTAAGGAGCTTTAGTATAGATTATTTGCGGCTCGCATTGGAAACAAATTGTAAAGAGTTTAGATATATTATGATAAACGACATTTAATCTTAGCACTTTATATTATAGTAATTATTTTTTTTTTAATTTCTTAATTTTAATAAAAAGTAATAAAATCTACTTTTTATAGAACCATTCTAACTTTTTTTTCATTTTTTAATGACAACTTTTCTTGAAATAATAAAAAAAAAATTTTTTTAATCTAATTTACAATAATTTTAACATTATTCTTTTAAACATACTTTAAAAAAACATTAAAGAAAAATAAAATAATTTTAAGAAAATTTCAAATGAAATTTCAATCAACGTTAATCCGATAATCTCGCTGCTTTATCAAACAAATCCTTATTAAAATATAATTATCCGTAATAAAATACTTTATTCGAAATGGTAAATCGGTATCAAAGACAAATTGAAAATCTGCATAGCCATATTCTATTTTTCTACGCATATTAACCCTTTTCACGAGATCCGTCTTCAATTTTCTCCGAGAGAGAGAGAGAAAGAGAGAAAAGAACAGGCGATCAAAGCTCAATAATCTTTCGTCTTACCAGAAGAAAAAGAGTACAGACTTCTTCTTCCTCTTCTTCGAGTATAACACGATAATCCGAGCGAAAGGAGAACGCGCGACGCGTAATAAGAAAAAACGAAAGCGAAATAAGAAACGAAGAAAAGAGAACCTAATCGAACGGAGGGCTAGCATATCGTAGATACGTCGTATAATTCAATAGAAAATGTGCGCTCGCACGCGACGGTTCTATACGAACAAAAGCAGGGTTACATCATTTTTAGGTGGAGCAGGTAGACAATCTTAGCAGGAAAGAAAGGAAAAATCAATTTTCTCGACGAGATAGCCTTATCGAGGAGAAGCGAGATCTATCTTTCCTCCGATCCGGGGCTAGATCGAGTTCGATTCGAGCGTTCGCCGCTGTTGCCGCTTTGTTACCTGTTCCTTGTATAAACGTAAAGGGTGCTTTGTTGCCGTTTAGATGGTTGACCAATGGGTTTGAGAATGCGAACGAGGACCAAGAGAAAGAGAGAGAGAGGGAGAGAGAGACACGCACGAATCTGATGCACCATCGTCGCCGCCGCCGCCGTCAAGTGTATTGTTAACATTATTCCGCTGGCGAAATTGTTTCTATAAGTTAAAACGACAAAGTTTAAAATTTTCTTTCAAATTTTTATTAAACTCACAAGTATTGTACCATAAAAATTCAATAAATAGCTTTTTCTAAATCTTCTTTTTTCCTTTTATTTTTGTCTTTTTACAGCGTCTGAGCCGTGCGATGGCTTGGTCGGTAGTGCGTTGGACAGAGACACTCTCCATCCCAAGGATCGAGGTTCGATTCCTGCCTCTGCCGACTGAGACACGTTCGTGTGCTTTGGTCCCCTCCTCGTTGCAAGACTTCGTCACAATTTGCAGGCCAAATAGGTAGAGTTTGGACGTACAAATAAAAAAACAAGAAAAAAAAATGTATAGCGTCCGGTACTGAAAAATAACAGAGAAAGAATAATAGAGTTCTTTGAAACATTAATATTCATTTCAAAAGATGGACGAAAAAAATTTTTATTCTCAACGCTTATGACGTTTATTTGAGGTACAAAAAGTTCATTGTTATTTAAGCAGAATTCACGGAATATTTTAATGAACCAAGTTTAAAATTCACGTACATACCTGATTTTTGACAAATTAATTAAAACGTTTAATTATTCGTAAATTTACTCGTCGTAACTTTATTGTTTTAACAACGTCATTCTAAAATTGAAATTTTTAATAAAATTTTAAATTTTGAAATAATTTTAAATATTAATTTTCATCCAAAAATAAAAATAATTATAAATTTTAATGAGCATTGTATAAAATTTTTTATTTTTTTATCATTTGATTATTGAACTTTTGTTGAAAAGATGCGATCGTTATCACATTCATTTTATAATGTACGAAATCATTTGCGCAATTAGTTTTATTCAAGAGTGTACAAACATGCAGTAATATATTATTTAAAAGAATAAAAAAAAAAAAAGAAAAAAAAAAAATATGTAGAAGATATTTCTTTGACAGATACAAGAATTAGAAAATTTATAAAAGAATTAGTGTAATAGTATTAAAAAACGATAGATGAAAAAGGACAAAAAATTTAGTTAATCTTGCATTTACCCGGTGATCGCGTCACATTCTCTCGTTTATTTTAAAATTTTGTTTTTTTAACGATTTTCAGTATCGGCAAATATAGCGTAATTTCATATTTCTCTAGCATACGTCGGTATTATAATAAATCTTCCGTCGACTGACAATAACCAATTATTTTGTTGAGTGGTTATGATTTCGAATTAAATGATAATCCAACATTGTATCAACTGTATAAAAGTAAGAGGCTTATTTCAAGTAAATATTATTGCGTTACATGCACGATTACGGTATAATAAATAACTCTCTTGAAATTTAAATGAACTTTCCAACTTTTTTAATAGGAAAACAAAGCATCTATCGTGAAGTTTGTTTAAGAAAAACGATTAACTTCAATTAAGGCAAAAAATCTTGTCGTATACCAAGCACGTTAAGCTTATTAATTTTCTTTTTAAAATCGTAAGTTTTCATTTTTCCAGCATCTAATACAATTAAAGAAAATTAATTAAAATTAAAATACAAAGTAAAAAACAAAATAACTTTAATAACAATACATCAAAATTATTTTAAAACTAATTTAGTTCGTTGGACATTGAATGCATTTATACTTTGAGAAAATCTGATTAAATAATGTAAGAAAGTATCTTTTTTACGATAAATTTTTTATTTTATCCGATCATTATACCGCTCGCAAACCTTACAAGAAGAACGGCTAAATTATAACATATACGAGTACGACGGCTTAATTAATAAACGCGTCGTCGTTACAATATTTGTCGTTAAAAAATTTTAACTACCATATGTTTTGTCTGAAGGTAATTCTATGGGTCGCCCGTACGCCCGTTTTATTAAACAAAAAAGACAAAGTTTTTACAGGTGCAGGTGCAGAGAGGCGGCAGATAAACGCCCGCGAATAATCTCATCCGAGACGATAAGAGATAATTTCAACGATAATTTAACGAATTGCATAATAAGTTAAATCGTCTCGAATTTAATCGGTGAGTTGATTAAAAAAAATTTTCTTAACGATCTTTCGCGCACGCACGCGTCCGACGGCAGTTCGAATCTCGTTATCGAGATTTAATTAACGCCGTCCGATTCGCGGCTTCAAGTCCTCTCTCTCTCTCTCTCTCTATCTCTCTCTCTCTCTCTCTCTCTCCCTCGGCCCCAAATCCCTCGCAGCGGCAAATATAGTCGCATTGCGGAGGACGAGTCTCTCGCGGGTGAGTGGGTTGGTTGTCGAACTTGCGCGAAGACGGACAAGTTTCATTGTCGGCGACGGTGGCTCATTATACTATATGTATTTCACTTCCTTCACCGAGACGGAAGTTGCTCAACTTGACTAAGGAAAAGAGGAAAACAAGGAGAAAAGAGTAGAAATAAGAGCTTGAACGCTTCTCGGCTCTTTGAGGGAGTTTGCGTATTTTTAACTCAGTCTCAATGCACGTTTGCGTGCGTTTTCAGCTTTTCACTTTGACGAACTGTACTTGACTTATTGTTACTTTAACGCGATTCATCAAATTTTACAAATTTTTAAATTTGTGCATCACATTAAATTTTAAGCAATATTTTTATCTATTTTTAAAACTTATTAACATTATGTTATGTAATCGCTAAATTGCTATTAATTGCTTTAAAATTTCTTTTCTTTTTTTACTTTCTGTCTACTCTTTCTTGATTTTTTCTGAAAATGTTTTCTCATTTTAATTCAAATTATTACAATTTAAAGTTTATTATAATATTATTTTATTATCTTCGTTTAACGTTATTTAAAAAAATTTAATGCAGAAAATTTAAATTAATGCGCGATGATGGAAATATCGTTCAATATTGAATTCTTAAAAAAAATTGCACTTTATTTTAATACCCGTAGACGTCCGTAGCATATAAAATACCTCTCGTACCGTAAAATTGCTCATCTTTTAAAAAATGCCTTTGCTTAATCGCACTTAAATCCAAGCGGAAAAAGCCCAGTAAAAAACAAAATAATACTTTCCGAGACACCGTACGTATGAATTACTGCGCGGTCTTAAAACACTTTACAAACAAAACAACGACGAAGACAGTAAGAAGAAAAAAGAATGCGAAAAAGGAAAAGATTACAGGAAAAGAAAAAGGCAGTTACGTTCAGCTCAACATTACATTCAACATTTGTACCATACATATAAACATCTCTCTTTCTCTCTCTCTCTCTCTCTCTCTCTCTCTCTCATCGAAAAATTTCAAAAAGTTAGCTGACGTTCTTCTAATAAGTAATCTCTCGAATGAAAATGAGCCACCGCGAGCTCGGTAAGGCTCGCAAACGTTGAGGACATTCACTCACACCGTTGGGGGGTTGGGGATATATCGCTCTTTAAAACCTCAAGATTCGTCCGGATTTTTTTTTTCTATAGGCCCGAAGGAATACGCGGATAAGAATACGCGGTAATTTAGGCATTCCTTTCCTCTTATCTTATCATATCATATTCATGGCTTATTTACCCTGATTCAATGATGCTAAAACTAGATTTTTCTTTATCATTTTCATTTTTATTTATTTATTTATTTATTTATTTAAAATTTTTTTTTTTATTCGATGCCATACATTGTCGATGGAGAAATTTATTTTGCCGTAGTAAAAATAGTTTACCATAGATCACCTACATGATGTAAGTCAAAGGAACGTTGTATATTTATATTTAGCCATGAAATCATAAATATATGAATAAATAAGTTGACAAAGTGCTTGGAGCGTGTTATCTTTGATGAAAGAATTTGTGTAAATACATTTGAGCGAGTGACGTTTTCACGATTTTATCGTATCACCAGACGTTGAATTATTTATGTTTGTCCCCTCGAATTCGAAACATGTTGTTATTTATTTTAATCACGTGTACATCGATAATTATTGCCTCGTCAAAATACATAATTTTTATACCTTTAACATTTTATAAAATTTAAACTTTTATAATTATGTAAATAATATGCAAAATTATTATAAAAATCTATAAACAATGATGTTTTAATTTCTTATTTCGAAAAGTATAATATTTATAAAGTATTTTTTATTTTACCTCAAGTATTATACTGGTTTCAAATTTAAGGCTAATATGTAACACAATGAAAGTCAAAAAGTGAGATGAGCGATGTTTTAAACATTATCTTAGAGCAATGCGCCGTACGTGCGCATTAATTAACCCTATAATAAAGTAAACCTGCTTGATTCTTCGATAAGCAGTCAACCATTACCTCAAACAATACACACGACAATTATAATCGGACTTTTTCCCTTTCTCTCTCGCGGTGTACTTCTTACCTCAAAGAAGGCGGAAGCTCAAGGAGAACGAAAAAGAGGAAAACGCGAAGCAAAAGATTCGAAGGATACTTGTTCCGTCGCTCGAGGACACAACGTCATCTTGCGGAAACTCATCAAACCTAACACCCTTTTAACTCTCTCTCTCTCTCTGTCTGTTGTCCATCTATTTGATTCAAGTCTACTATATACTGTAAAATTTGTCGGAGAATATAAGTAAAACTGTTGAACGTTACGTTGAAATAGTTGGTCCCGATATGCAATTACGCTTCGCTTTTCACCCGGAGGCAATATTTCCAAATAGTGACGCCGCCGACAATTGGCCGTAACGATGCTATGTGTCCGACCGCGCCGGTAGATGATATTCGAGCGACGTCGATTCGTACCGCTGCTTGTACATACAAATAGGTATGTGCGCTGTACGTATGAGCGAATGCGCGCAATGATTTTCGT
Organism: Chalcis sispes; assembly: GCA_949987625.1. NCBI lineage: Eukaryota > Metazoa > Arthropoda > Insecta > Hymenoptera > Chalcididae > Chalcis > Chalcis sispes. The sequence goes on along the minus strand of OX465097.1, from coordinate 72,836,908 downwards.
GAAGGTTCCCAGCTGTTCCACGTTTGACCTGCTATATGAATATATTTGATGTATATATATTACTTCGTTGGACGCGATCATTTTCTGGCTTCGCGATGCGGGAGGTTATCTGGAACGGGTTTATGTTTAGGAATGTATTGTTGGGTTGAAAAAGTTTTTCAATTTTTCGGGAAATATAGTTTTCGAAAAATATATTTCATTACGATTCGTTTTAGCGATTTGCGATCGTTCGAGAGTACTGAGAAAAAAACGTTAATTTTTATTTATTTACCGCACCATTGTCAGATACATGTTTTTCTGAAAAAAAAAAAAACAATTTTTTCTTCATTTTTTTTAATATTTTAAATTTATAAACAATAATAATAATTAAAGGCATTTATTCATGTTTCGTTCAGTTTTTTTATGTTTCGTACATTAATAATTACGATTTATTTGAAAATTAAAAATATTCACTTACGTTTTGTATAAGCTTATTTATTTATATTAATTATAAATAATAATTTATGAACTGCTTACTTGTTGCATTTTATTAGAAAAAGCTTAAAAGATTAAATAAATTTATCGAGCGCGTCATAAATCAAGTTTTACGATTTATCAAAAATTATATACTTTTATCGATGAAAATTCAATCAAACGGTAATTAAGAGCTGACCTGTTTTTTAAAATAATTATAGTCGTTCATCAATAACTACATATAAAATTGATATAACGTCTTACTAAGAGAACTGGAAAAAGACATTTTTATCATTTTTGAAAAATGAAAGGAGCACGCGTTTACACTGCCTACAAAGTAAAATATTTCAATTTCTTCGTACTAATTTATTCAATGCTTATTATATCCCTCCTAATAATTTCATCCAGTCTCGATATGATGTATTTATCTTTGGGTTGAAGTCAAAGATATTTTAAAAAGGCATATAAAAAAGGAAGAGGAAAAAGAAAAGTAAGCGGCGAATCGTAAAACGAGCAAATTAATCGCGACGTATCAGCGAAATTGAATCTCCAAATGGAAAAAAAGGTAATTATATCTGCAAAACTGCTTTTTATTTTTAACTACATGTATATGAGAGTCTGCGTCTGCCTGCAAATGTATTCATCCACAATCGGCTTTGATTAACATCGAAAAGGATTAAAAAATTAAAAATCGCACGACTTGAAGCCGGCAATTATTAGTAACGCATTATTTCTACGTCATAATTTTGTGCTACGAACAAAAATAAAATTTTCTTCGGTAACACATGGCTATTTATGTGTATACCTCACTTATAACCGTGATTTTATACCGATATAAATGCTTTCAGCTGTTCCTTGTTTAAACTTTTGAATTTGTTTAAAAGCATTGTTCTAAAAAATTGATATTCCCTTTTAAATAATATTGTTAAATTTACTTTATAAATACTTTATATGTTAGTCATATCCCTCTGAATATTTCTTAATTTTTCTTTTAATGTATTTCACGAGTACATATCTGAACTAAAATTTATTTCAAAGAAGACATTAATAATATTAAATATACTCGTAATATTTTTTTTTAACAATGATTAGTTTTGTTCCAATTTGCTTCATCGCAAAATATAAAAGATTCTAGTATGAAATTGAAAAATTAATCGAAGAATGAAATTTTGTGAATAACATTTCATCTATCAATTTCCGTTTCAATTCAATAACATTTATGTCACCTTCTACAAATCTTCGTATACCAAGGCCACGGAATTTTCACCGTCGATGAAAGCAAAAAAAGGAAGAATTTTTCTCCTCAACGGCTCATTCCAAATTCCCCCTTCTCTTCTCACTTTCACTCTCTCCTCTCTCTCTCTCTCTCTCTCTCTCTGTCTCGCTCTTAAAAAAAATGTGAGCGATCTTTCTTACAGCAGCATTCGAAGCGGCGGTACTTGTCCAGAGAAAGAGATAGAGATAGATAGAGAAAGAGAGAGAGAGAGAGAGAGAGAGAGAGAAGGACGTTGCAGTTGGAAACCGTGGGAAAAGTCCAAGAAGGGAAGAGAGTATCAAAAGGCAAGAAAGAGGGGCTATACCTGCTGCTGCTGCAACACCGGCAGCTTCTTCTTTTCTTCGTCTTTGGTCTGTTCGTCGTCAAACGGAGGTTAGCCGGCTGTTTCCTGTAGTTCTTAAAGAAGTTATGCGAACACTTTTCGCGTCGCTGTTGTTTGTTCGTTCATTCGACGGATGCTAGATTTTTGCTTGGCTTCTATTTTTTGTTGTTTTTCCGCAGAGAGAGAGAGAGAGAGAGAGAGAGAGATCTCGCTGCTCGGTTTTCCCTCGCGATGACTGTATAGTTTTTTTTAAGCTTGAATCTATTTGGACGTTGTCGTCTTTAAAGGAAATTGCATTTTTACAGGTTTCAATTTTTGCAGTTATTAAAGTGCGGAACTGCGCGATCCAATGTATTGTCTTTTTAATATTTTTGGATCTCATTGTATTTGACGGTTTTCAAAATTTAAACGCCAATTATTTAAACTTTGTTTATTTTCGTAATCATATAGTTGTGAATCTTAATAACTACAAAGATTAATAAAGAAAATATAACTTCAAATTTTTATCAATTTTATAACAATGTTTGTAAAAATTTCGAAAAGAACATTAATATATGAAAGTCAATTATTCTTTTAAAAAATTGTAAACTAAAACGATAGCATAAATCATTTTTCAGAGAAAAGATGTTAAACAAAATTAAAAACACGTATTTGTATGTAAAAAATCTTTACATTTTTCAAACTACATATATTTTCAAAAGCACTGTTATGATTCGAACGCATAAAATCAAACTTTGCTTGCGACATGCCACGATATTCGCATTTTTCCCTTCAAACTTATTTTACCTAGAACAAAAAAATTAAAATGTATAGAACAGAAAATGTAAATGTAGTACAGAGATATATACCAATTAAAGTCGAATTCCGTAAAAAATTTACAGGCGAGCTCATATAGAAGTGCGAGTGCGCATACGTTGTACTCGTATGCATTTTGGTATTAGCTTTGGTAGTGTGCAATAATCGGGCTTGTATTATCTGCGGCGCATGCGCATACGCGTGTTAAAACAAAAATCTTTTTGAATACGAAATAAAAAATTTGCAGAGAGAAATTGCAAAAAGCCGACGTATATCGATCTGATGGGTAGGGGAAAGAGAGAGAGAGAGAGAGAGAGAGAGAGTGGTAGAGCTTTGCGTACGTGACTTTTGAATCGAGTGCGCGCAGAGGTTACCGTTCGAATTTATGCCGGTCGGTCGCAGGACACGTTTCCGTCTCGCCCTTTATTTCATCCTGTTGCACATTTCGCGGTGCATCGACGTATGTTATGTACGTGACGTTTGGGTTAAGAGGTAGGTTCAACATCTCTCTGTCTCTGTGTGGTCATATAACCTGTTGTCCACGCGCAGTTATTCTCTCTCTCTGTCTCTCTCTCTCTCGCTTTCTCTCTTACTCTCTGCGGTCTTAATCGATGAACAATAAGTTCATGAACTCGAGTCAACTATGGCTCTCTCTCTCTCTCTCTCTTTTGTTTTCGCTTGCTCGACAAGAAGCAGGGTTGAGATTTCGAGTCGGAGACTTGGGTCACGTTAATCAAGATCAGCGATGTCGATTTCATTTTGGACGTTGATGTAGGATTTGGAACTCTTGACATTTCGTGTTTTGTAGCATACGTCGCATTATATATTACTGATTTATGTAAGCTATTTTTTTCTCACTGTGTTTGCTCATTCTCAAATAAAATTTATATTTTAAATCATATATTTTATGTGTCGTTATCATACTAGAAATGAATCAATACGAATAAGAAATATAAAAATGATTAAATTAAACGGCTACCTTTTAATAATAAATATTAATATTTTAATAATAAGAAAATTAACGAAAAAATCGTAATGTGTCTTTTTATTTTAAAACAAAATTATTCTATTCCGGAAAAGCAAATTTTTTTATTTCTTTAAATCCTTATTTCCCTTCTGTAAATATCGAAAACGTCCAACATTTTTTGCCGTCGCTGGTCAAAAAGAAAGAACGAAGAAAAGAGCGCCGTCGTTTAAATTACGAAGAGCACGGCGCAACCTGCTTCATTGTCTGCCGCGATGAAACAACCAAACAACCAAACCTTTTTTCTCGCCGCGGATGTAAAAACAAAAAAGAAAAGAAAAGAAAAGAAAAACAACGTAAAACAATGAGCAAAGCCGGGTAGCGAGTAAAAATCGGGGCAACGAAACGCGCAAGGATTACAAGAGCAAGAGAGAGGAACCTCGTGGATCTTCCACGTTCGTAAAGCCACATGGACGACTGGTTACTTTCATCCGACGAACCTTCGCGTTCTCGTTTCTACCCAGAAAAATAAAAAAAGAGAGAAATCTTCGTCTCTTTCGTTTCGCGGTGAGCGTGCGCGCCAGGGAGAGATAGATAGAGAGAGAAAGAGAGAGAGAGAGAGAGCGAGAGAGCGAGAGAGAACAAAGAAAAAAAGAGAGAAAGAGAGACTTTTATTCTTCGGCAACCGATGCGAAGCTGTACGCTATATCGATTATATTCTCGACGAATGGGAATCTTGCAATTTTGTTTGGGTTTATACAAGCGATGTTTTTGCACGCTTTTTGATTTTGAATTTTGTAAGTGAGATTGTTACATTTTCTTTAGCTCTGTTTTTTTTCTTTTTCGTTTTTGTTTTTTTACCGATAAATGAAATAAAATGGAAAAAAATGATGAAACGATAAAAATTTTCGATATATATTTTGTTGAATTGTTTGATTATATAGAGATTACACGAGGCAGAAAGAGTAATGGTGAACGATTATAAAAATAGACACGATTTTAGGTATAAAAACGCGGCTACTTTTTTTTTTAGGAAAATCGATTCGTCATGGCTAATTTGTCGTAAACCTTTTCATCCACTCGATTAAACCATTTGATGGGTTTTAAACGATCACGATTAAGAAACTTTATCATGATAGGATATAAAAATATATTTAAACATTGAATGTAGAATATTAAAAATATATGGGAAAGCAAAGGGAAAAAAAGGAAATTAATGTAGTCATTAATAAATGTAAAAAATTAGCTTTTAAAGTTTTTTTCTCCGAGCGAAACTTTTCACTTATCCAGGGTAAAATTTATTTTCGTACGGAATTTTCAGTTCGCAAATCATATCGGCACGCGCGACGTGTATCCAAAGCGCGAAGAAAAAAAACTCGAGATACACGATGCGAACGAACTTGGAGATTAAATAAAGCGGAGAGATTGTACGCGCGCGTTTATATATGCTTCGGATTTGAAAATGAATTTTTCTGAGCATCGAGGAGAAACGTCCGTCGGTGTACACGTCGGACATACTCAAGATCGGGAGCGAGTATGCGAGGAACGCGAAGTGCAATACCTCGAGTAATTAGTGCCGTTCGATCACGCGATCGCGCCATTATCGCTATATCGTGCACCCTAAATTTTTATGCTTCTAAATATTCTGTTTCGAATAAACCGCACTGGCATGTGCGTGTATGTATATGTGGGATAAATATACATATACGTTCGTGGGATTAAATATAATTTACCATTTCGTCCTTTCTTTCATTTATTTTTTGGCCAAATCCCGAAATAATCTCGGCGACGATTCTTGGCTTAATCAAAGCCGCGGAGATGCGAGAGTTTCTATACTTTTAAATGCGAGATGTGCGATTTAAATAGATTTTCCAAATGAAGTTGCGGTTATATAATAGAATTTTTAATGATATTTGAATCTTGACAATATTAATAGTTTATTATTATTTAACAATATTAAGAGTTATTATTACGATTATCAGACTTATTTGCGATTAAAGCAGACTTTCAGAAGACTTTGAAACGAGAGTTGAATTTTTAAGAGTGAATGATTTATGTTTCAAAAAAGTAAAAAAAAATTTATATCCGTCAGTTACAGATTGAAACTCACGTTTACTTCAAATGAAAACAAAAAATAAATAAATAAATAAATAAACAAGATTGATGTATGGAATGAATTATGTCGTAAAATGCACCAAAGGAAGAAAAAAAAACATTTCAACGAAAAAAAAAAAAAAAAAAAAAAAAAAAAAAAAAAAAAAAGAAAAGAAAAGAATAAAGGGACAAAATGCAACGTTTCACTCAAAGCGTTAAATTCAATTTCAAAGTGTCGCACGAGTTTCCGTCACGTGAATTAAACTAACGAACCTAACAAAAATTCATTCGTACGAAGTGCACACAATTTTTCTTCTTTTACTTTTTACTTTGCTCTCTCAGCCGCGTTTTATTATACAATTATTCGTAAAAACATAAACACGTACACACGGCGACTTTGGAACGTTGGTTAATCTCGTCGTCGCGAGAAAGTCACCAATAATCAGCTCGTAAACTCCCTCTAAAAGCCAAAGATTTTCGCGGCATCGATCGCAAAGCTAAGCGGAAGCTTATACGACGCGGCGGTGCATGCGAGTATGCGTATGCCGGTAAACGAGGTTTCACGCGTACGCCTCGAGTCTACGTGCGCGCATCCATTGAATCCCATTACATGCACCACCGACGCAACCAGCCGACGTTAAACTTGAAAACGTTGACTCTTCTCTTTAATGCACGCAACGTGTCTCACGAGGCTCCACAGACACATACACCCCCCCCCCCCACACACACACAGACATCTCTCTCTCTCTCTCTCTCTCTCTCTGTCGCGTGTCTGTCTCGAGAATCGCCTTATTTATCAGGAAGGGAGACGCGAATGGAGTTGCGAGCGCCTCTTTCTCTCTCTCTCTTTTTTTTTCGTATTTCATTCAACGGTGAAAAGTCGCGAGTGATTGTTTGGTGCGCGAGCTTACAATTCGGTGAATAATGTATCCATGCGGTATAAAGTGAGTCATTGCTGTAAAACTGCCAATGTTGCAGTTTTTTTATGCTCGTATAACTCGTATCGTGATACCATACGCGGAGATTTTTTTTCGTACCACACATACGCGGCTTTTTTAAAAGAAATTATAATGTTTACCATTAAAAATATGCGACAAATTTTATTTAAGAATTATCATTATAATTAGATTTGTATAATTTAGAAGTCGTAAATTAATAAAAAAGCATTTACTATATGATTCTTCTTGAAGTTAAAAATGTTAAATGTTTCATCTGTCATTCGACTAAATTATCGAATTTTTTAATGAATATTGCTTATTTCAACGTAACCAAGTGCATGACATAGTTTCGCGATAATTAATTATTTTTCCCTTATTTACCTTTAATATATAATGAACTTGCTTTCCAAGTTTTTGTAGATGACGAGGTAATTAAACTAGCATTATTAACTTGTCAAGTAAGGTAAAGGGGCTTCTCTTGCAGTGTTTTTAATTTATCCGCGACATTCGATTCGTTTCCTCATTTATATTCGGTTATATGAACTGGTTGAGAGAGAAAGAGAGAGAGAGAGAGAGAGAGAAAATTTCATCCAAAGAATTCTTTTATTTTATACTATTTTGAATAAATTGTGAGACGAAAATGTAACGATAAAAATTTTTTTTTTTACCCATCATGCATTGTATCAGTTAAAATATAGCATTTTATAAAGCGCGTCAAAAAGTATAATACATACAAATATCATAGATTAAAAAAGGAACTTGGATAAATATAATTTGAATCTTTTCCTCAAGGATAGCTCTCTTTTAAAATAAAAGAAAGTTATAGCTGGGCTCCTTCTTCTCGTTTAGACGTACATAAATGAAGCAAAAAGGTTAAAGGTCCCGTCGGGTGGCATTTGGCTACACAAGTCTCCATCACAACGGCTTCGCTTCCGATCGCGTGCCGCGGCTACCGTTGTTGGGTTGTCATGTTCCTATGGTAACGTGCGTACGTGAGCCATCGGGTTGAGGAGAATGAGAAAGTTACGGCGCCGTGCTCAATAAACTCTGAATTATGAGTTAGTCCCCGCTGCCAGCCGCGCCTATATTCTCTCTCTCTCTCTCTCTCTCTCTCTCTCGACATCGCATCAAACTAGGTTATATACATGTGTATGTGTATATGTTACACGCAGAGTAGAGAGTATGTACAATGCGTAGACGGTTAACGCGCACCGATGATAAATATCCCGCGAAATCGCGGACAGCTATGTCGAGGACTTTTACCTCGAGAGTCGAGAGCGAATGGCGCTGTTTTATCCGTGGCTCGGCGATAGGAGACGCAATGGAGGTACGCACGGTTTATGCTTTTGCTGCGGTTTTACTGACTCTCTGGATATATATATATATATATTTCTGTGCCCCCCCCCTCCTATCCTCTTCACCCTCGGTTTACCTCGAGCTTTTCATCGGCGTCAACGTGTACAACGTGAGAAATGGAAATAGCAGGCCGAAAACTACGTGTCACGCGCCGATTGTTTTACAGTGCAGACGCAATTGCCGTGTTGCAGTAATTTATTGATATTTGTAATTTATTAATCGGGAGCTCGACTTATTCGTTCAAGTTTATTGTTTATAGTTTATCGATGCATGATAATTAGTTTATTTTTTACTGATCGATCAATAATTAATGATAAAAATTTAATAATTACCCAAAGTTACAAAAAATACAATAAATTAATAAACTCTCTGAGAGGCGCGTTGTAGGATTAATTTATGCTATTAGACTTTAATATTAAGCTTATGATAGTAGCTCAAAAGTTTAAAAAACAGAAATCAAACATCAGAATAGGTAAATTTTATATTTTTCATTTTTAAACATAACAAACATCATAAAATGTTTTCATTCCAATTAAAAATTATATCAAATCATTAAGTTTCAATGTTCACAAAGTAATTACTTTTGCATCAAAAGTGAGGCGCTCTTAATAAAAAAGGCACGCAATCTCTGAAACACTATAAAAGCAAATAAAAGGCTCAAAATTTTGCAAGACTCGACGGTGTAAAATCTCGATGTCTCGTGTACACTTCTATCAACTTTCGGTCTCGTCTCTCTACTTTTTCTCCTATATTTATGTTCTTAAGGACATCAATCATACAGACTCCATTTTCAACACGCGGCTTTTTCTTCTAACAGAGCCGAGACGCGACTTGGAACAAAGCCTCGCGCGCCATTTTTTTCTCCGAGGAGAAAGAAAAGGCGAAGAAAAAGAATGAAAACAAAGAGATAAAATAATGTAACAGGGCGGCTGTGGTAATAACGATACAGCTTAATTTTCATTTATCTTTGGCTCGCTGTAAAATCGATGTCATATTTCAAGAAATTTACAGACTCAAAGTATTCGTACGGAGACTTTTCTACACTCCGTGAGTATGGCGCGGTTAATTGAATAGCTCTATATCTTTGCTCTTTTGCCGTTGCTTTCTCTCTCTCTCTCTCTCTCTCTCTCTCTCTCTCTCTCTCTCTCTCTCTTTCGTTTAGTCTTTGCTTTTGCCACCAAACTACTTTGTCGCGCGTCTCGAAACTATATTTCTAAGAAAGTCAAGAAGGAAGCAAAGGTGAAATGAGAAAGAAGGAGCTAAAGAAAAAGCATTGAAGGAACTGAAAGAGAAGAAAAGGTCGACGTCGGAAAGATGACTAGGTATCGAAGAGTCCTGAGAAGCCTTGAAATTTTCGTGTACTTGCAAAACTTTGGCTGCCTGTTAAAGGACCTTTCGATGTTTAATGGCTTGTTCATCATTTTTTATTTTCTGCTCGATTTCGCAAAAATCCAAGTTTGCGCCGTTTGAGCTCATAAACTGCTAAAGTTCATTCCAACTTGTGTATACATGCGGCAATGCTGTAGAAAAAACTTTACATATTTGATAAATATTATCTACTTTGTGCCTTTAAACATATTATTTTGGCAAATAAACTTTAATTGAATATAAGTATTGAAATTTTATGATGTATTATTAAAAACATTTTTTCATAATAAAATGAAATTACGATTTTTAACGGTAAAATTTAAGATAATTCAAAACTTTATTATTAATAAATCATTCATTTTAAAATGAATGAAATTAATTTATCTTTTGCTTACGGCTCTTTAATCTTTTTCAATATTTAAGCAAATTACGATTTCATTTACGATAATGGATAAACAAAGGTTTACGCGTTGAAAATAGAGAAAACTGTTGGCTCCAGCCATTTATTAAATAGCCGTTCGACCGTACGGTTGCGTATATAACAAATACACAACAGACCTAATAGTCGTTCAACCGTATAAAAAGTCATCTTATCTCGTGTGAAACACGATTTTTCCGGGCTCGAAGCGCCTCGAGCAATGCTGCGCTTTTCACCCTCCGGGAAGAATGAGCGAAAACGAGGTGTATTTCTCTACACATGTCTATATGTGTGTGTGTGTGTGTGTGTGTGTGTGTGTGAGGGAGAGAGAGACGTAAATGCAAAGAGAGACAAAGACAGAGAGAGAGAGAGAGAGAGAAAGAGAGGGAATTCGATACTTGACTTTTCTTTTACATCTGTTCGTATACGTACATATGTACACAGGTATAACATACATAAGTACACATGTATATGTGTACATATAAAACGGCAACGAAACAAAAGGACACCGATGAGATCCCCCGGGCTTTTTGTATTCTCGCGTATATGTACGTCCCTCGGCAGCTTTTCTCTCTCTTTCTCTCTTGCTTGCGACGCGAGTGCTTACTCGTACTCTACGACTTTTCAAACCCTTCAGTATACAGATACTCTTTATTTTTCTCGTTTCTATCTTTTAACCTCACCCCCTACCTCACGACTCCCACCCCTTCTCTCTCTCTCTCTCTCTCTCTCTCTCTCTCTCTCACGCACATACTCACTCTCTCCGACGTGTTATCGTTCTATTGCAGCCCTCCTTTTCTGGACTCGCGTTATGCAGTCTACTGACGCCGTGTTTCTGCGTGTCGTTCGAGTTGATCTTGCTTTACCGTTTTCTTTAATTTTTCTTCTTGTTTCTGTTTTTTTTTTCTCGACTTCTTAATTTATTTCCCCACGGCGTCGTTCTTCGGGGAACATGGTTTTTCTTTTTCTTTATTCTGCGTTGAGTGCAATAGACGATGCTACATGCGATGCTGATCTTGAAATATGGAACGTTTATGCTTTTTTTATCGGCTTTATCGCCAGTCATATGTGCATGTGAAATATAAGATTTAATTTTTGTTCGAAGCCTTGCGATAACGGAATCAACGAACTGAATTATTAAATTAACGTACGAACTCTTGCATACAATTTTTTATCAACAAATTTATGAAAAAAAGATAATGTCATTTTATTATTATCATGAAAGTGAACATTTTATTCCGACATCGATTTTAACTCATACGATTGACCAATTAACCAATTTTACTCCCACATATAAAAAAAAGTGAGCACGTTTGCAAAAAAAGAAATCCCAAAAGTTCGAATTTCTCTGTAAATGCATAGTCCACTCAATTTTTAAAATTTTAATCTCAATCTCGTCGAGCATCGCGGCTACATTTTTCAAGCTACATTTAATCCATTGAATCTGCATGAAACTTACACATGAAGAAAGGAAAGATATAATACTGCGCTCGCTCGCAATAATATATATGTCTGGCAGGCTGTCAGCAACAAGTCTCCAGGCTCTTTTTTCTTTCTCAAGCCGCAAAAAGCTGGTCGTCATATACGCGCGAGATAACGCGGAGCAACAAGTCCGAACTCTAACTGGAGAAGCTGTGCCAGAGAGAGAGAGAGAGAGAGAGAGAGAGAGAGAAAGAGAGAGTCTTTGATTGAGAAGATCCTTTTCCTAATCTTTTTCTGGTTCTGTACACTTATATATAATTTTGTACGATTCGGATAAATTTCCTCGAGGCGAAAAGCTAACGATTTGTGATGTTAGCGTTGACTTCAACTGCGCGCTTTTCTTCGCCTTCTCGTATATGAGAATTTATAGACAGCTTTACTGTTAAAATTCACAATTAGTTGGTAGTAAACTAGTGCACCTATCTTTTAAAAAGATGGATGTTTAATTTCTTTGTAATAATGTTGATTGTTTCCCTTTTGAGAAAACTTGAAACAAATTGCTCGATATAAATTTCCAATGCTTGCAATAAAATGTATCTATGGCGTCTTAATATATAGCTAGCTTCTTTGTAGTGCAATGACGTTTTATCGGTCGCCTAAAATAAAAAATTACATTCATGATTTTCAATGTTTCGTTGGGAGGATTTAAAGTAAACGTGTTTATGCTCGTGACTTGCATTGTTAGATGAGAAAATACACCATTAAATTAGCTTATTTGTTGAATTTTCGTTTACAGACCCGATGGATTACAATGTTATTAATATCGAATTAATATAACTCGTATTATAATACCAATAGAACTCGTTTAAACTTTTTATCATCAATAAGAGTGTTTCATTATTCAATATATTATTTTGATAAAATAAAAGAAAAAAAAATAAAATATAATACAAATGATTTTAAAAAAAAATTTAAAAAACAATAAGAAATATTATAAAATAGTGCAGCATAATATTTTTTTACATAATTAAATAATACATGTACAGTGTTAAATGTTAATATTTTGTTATTTTATGATTGTTCGAAATTTCATTGCTTATATATTTAATTATCATAAAGAATCTAATACATAGCAAATATAATATTATAATTGCAATGACTGTATGTTTATAAATAAATAAATTTCATTTCCCATTGTCGTCTCAATCATTATCTCTAATGCACATTACATTAATTTTGTATTTCTTATTTTGTTTGTTTCAGGTGAGTAAATAGCAAAGCAAAAATAATAAAACCTATAAGCAATAACGATTCGTCTTAAAATCCTAATTGGAGTAATCGATCCATTCCGCACGCAAGCAATAACAGCACACTCGTAAGTCGTTTCGATTTCCATACACATACGGGTAAGAAGAGAAAGAGAATGAGAAAGAGAAATAGAAAGAGAAGGAAAAATAAACAAAGCGAGAAGGCGAGAAAAAGAATCACCTCACACAGTCTCGTTTTACATGCATATAAGTATGTATTAATTTTTCCCTCACACTTTGTCTCTCTCTCTCTCTCTCTCTCTCTTTCTCCTCCCTCTCTTCTTTTCGTTGCGCGAACACGCAGCTTGAGAATGCGAACTGGGTCGCGCACCGAACTAAGGTTATACACATGTATATTTACGTTCCTTATAAGTATACCATAATGGCCGCATTACACGTGCCTTATGCAAATAATTTTACACGGTCTGTGTGCGATCTTACGAATGACCCGTAGACCGCTTTATTTTTTATTATTTTTATTTGAAGATATTTCTGCGGATATTTTTTATACTTATTTGACCTCATTTTAGATTATATCGGAATATATATCGAATTTTAAATCTTATTTATTTTACGTTTTTTTTTTCAATCATTAATTGTATTCAAATATTTTTCAAATTTTTTGGCCGACGATCTTCTTATCTGTACGTATGAGTGATATACGATTTAAATTTTCTTGCAGCGAGAAAAAACAATCCATTATTTATATTTAATTTTTATTTAACATACAATTTTTATTGATTGTATAAAAAAGAAAGAAAAATTTGTGCACTATTACATTTTACGTTTTTCTTTTTTGAATCTTTCTTTTTAATTAGATGATATAATAATAATCTTATATTTTATATTTACTTATTCAATGCAATGCAAATATTTATATTATTTAAATTGTTATTAAATATTGAATCATAAATTTTTATGAGTAATTATGCCATTAATATATGTATATATATATATATTAGCATATGCAAGTAATTTATAATGTTCAATCTGTTATGTAAACTATTACACTCAGCATAATTTTACATATCATTAAGAGAAAAAAAATCCAGTCTTGCGAACGCTAGAAGGAAAAGCTTGAAAGCGCGATTACAATGGAAATCCGTTTTCCCAGGATAATTAAAACGTAAAACGAAGAAGCTCACGCACGCGCGCATCCACACGCGCGTCGAGTGATTCGATAATCGCTGTGCGTCAGAAGGCGCAGCTGCGCGAGCGCAACGACCGATTTCATTAGACGCCGGGGTTCTGCGATTTAACTCCGCTGGACTCGACGTTCTAATAATAATCCAATCATCAGTTTCCGAATGTAAGCGCATTGTGCTTCCGTCGACTGACTGATGAAATGCGTTTATATTTTATTATATATTCGATGATATTCAACGTTATAGGTATGTGTATAGGCCTTAGGAACGATTTTATTTCGCTTCATTTTCGATGAAAATTTATATACGTTATTAGGTACGAGGCTCAAATGGAATAAATTAATCGTTTAATAAGCAAACTCTTTTCGTTATACTTTATCTTAATGTTAGCATTAAAATTTTATTTTCCCTTAGAAAAGATAATACCATACGAGAAAAATATCAACTCATATGTATTTTACGAATCGGAGGGATTCTATCGAGTGATCCAAACGATTTATTTAAGGATTCGAGCAATCACTTATGCATTTTAATGTAGAGTTTATGACCATATCGCATATTGTCTCTTAATTCTTTAACGAGAGGTTAATGTACTTATTTAAATTACCAATTTTCGTAACCGCCCTCCATCCATGAAGTATTAAAATTTTATATTTTCGTTGGCTTATCGTCTCTTGATTTCGATAATGCAACATTTCATTAAATAAATGAATTTTACAATTTATGTATACGTAAATATACATACAATTATATATTAATATATATGGATATACAATTTACGTATATGTATATAGTTGAAAATTCAAAATCTTATAAATTAAAATCATTGCGATATTTTGTTTGATTTAAAACATCATACGCGATAAAAATAAGATATTGATTAAAAAGCGAAAAATATATATAATATATGATAATAATTAACAACGTATATTATACATATAATAACGAGTCTTAAAAACTAATGCGTATCAAGCGCTCGTTTATGTTATAAATATTGTCGTTTTTAAAATTTTTCCTTTTTACGTAGAAGAAAATTAATTAAGTAATTATATAAAGTAATAAAACTTAATTTCATAGATACATTTATGAAAAGGGCGAAATAATAAAATTTTTCAGTCCTCCAAAAACGTCATAAATACTCGTATGTCAAATTTACAGCAAAGAATCGTCGCTTAGGAATGCAAACGCGGCACAGAGTGCAACGATCTTTCTCTCCAAAATCTCAGGACTCGCAAACGCAAACAATGGCCTCCAGGAACAATACCTCTTCGGCGTTCCACACAAATCAGCGGGAGGATCGGGAGAAACGGTTAGGTTAGCGAGCCGCTCGGGGAACGAGAGCCACGCGTGTGCGCGTACGCGCATACGAAGGATAAGGCAAAAGAAGATAGGGAGTAGGTGCGCAATGGTTTATCGGAGCGAAGTGCAACGGCAGTAGTAGACAGGTGCCGCGCGCGGCGGATGCGCTCGAGTGGAACCGTTACGGCTCGTGCAAGGGCCGCCGCCGTTGCCGCCGCCGCCGCTACGCTTCCCGAGACTCGGGACGCTCTGCAAAGCTCCTCTCTCTGCCCTTCTCTGTGCGTACGTTCTTATACCGCGTCGTGGAGCAACACCTGGGACTGGATACATGGGTGTCCCTTACACGGAAGAGCTCGTAGTGTTCAGCACTCTGTTTCTCTCTCTCTCTCTCTCTCTCTCTCTCTCTCTCTCTCTCTTTCGCTCTCTTCCTCTATCAAGAGAGATACGTTTTGAAATTTACTTATGTACGAGGTTGCTTTTAAACCGGTATGCTGCCGTATTGCGACGATACTTTACTTTTTTACCGAGGAAGTAAGCCAACGCGCGGATATTGTGTTACCGCTTAGGAAACGAGTTTTTTTTTATTTTTATTAAACTCAAAACGCGACTATTTTTTTATTTTTTTATTTTTTTTTCAAGTTTTGCATTAAATAGAATCGAGTATTAAAAACTATTGTAGAAAATATATTTATTTCACGGTGCAGTAATTTAAAAATAAATAAAAAAAACTCAGGGACATGAGATTTTTAACAGTCGCTGTACTTTTCAAGACGAATGTCATACAATTCAACCCAAATTGTAATGCTATAAGTCTTACGATAATCTATATACATATGTGTATAATAAAGCAAGTATGGTAATCCTTGTTCCTTTGGTATTAGTAGCAATCTAGCGGTTCTTCAGCAGACATTATGGCGGATCTGTGTGCAGCCTGACTCAAATTTATCGCTTCAATGATTTACTCAACATCTCGCGGATGTAAGAGAATAGATCTACTCTCTCTCTCACTCTCTCTCACTCTCTCTCTCTCTCTCTCTCTCTCTCGTATCGAGGAAGTTTAATTTGCTCACCATTCAAATCAATTTTGCTAGACGAGCTTTAGGTCTCACTGCTATGTATTCCTCGGATGCAAACATAGATATTTCTTCCGGTATTTTGAATCGCTCGTTATTATGGTATTTCGATGAATAATGTAGTCTATAAATGAATTATTTATTACCCGTTGATAAATTTTTTTTCGATGGATGGTTCAATCGAGTATTTATTATTTTCTTTTTTTTTTTTTTTCTTATACAAGGAAGATGATAACGTGATGCTTAAATATTAGTTTTCTTGCGTTCGAAAAGAAAATAAATAATCTCGCGCACAAGTATATGAAAGCTCATGTCAATTACAGTGTCACCTAAACGAAAATCGGAGGGTGAAAAAAGGGATAAGTAAGAATACCAGGATGTGCAGGCGAGCACAATCGATTCGCGAGAAATTAAACTCGGAGAATGGGATAGGTATAATAGCGCGCGAAGACGAAAAGCTGCCTAATTGGAAAGCCGATGTTTCGCGGCTTCTCCCGCGCAGAGTCGAAAGAGCTGGCTGGAGCAACGGGTCGACGCCTATGTTGGACTCTAGTGAGCGCGACACGTGTCGAGTATGCGGTGAAAAGCCGACGTAATTAACCGACAGTTGCTTTGCTTTTACCGGATGTTCCTTTTTCTTTCTTTTTTTTTTTTTTTTTTTTTTTTTTTTTTTTTTTTTTTTTTTTTTTTTTTTTTTCTTAGCTTTTTGGTCGACTTTATTTAGGAAGATTTCTATAAGCTTTGTAAGAATTATTTTAATATTTACTTCATAGACACTAATAGGATGTATGAATAATGTTTGAGCGGCTAGTGGAGGCAGTTTAAAAAAATGGCAACGAGAAAATTTTAAGTTTCTGGTAATAAGAAAACGGATACCGGTGCCTTTTTATCTGTTGAAATTCACGGCGTTAGGTATTTATTCTTGTTCTCATTCGCCTCCTCGCCTAAAAAACTATTACGATGGTATGTTATCACTCTTGAATTTAATAATTTAAAATAGTATTTCAATTTGCTATTATTAGATATAAATGCTTATCGATCATAGTTATTTTATAAATAAATATATATGTACTTTTATAAAATTATTATGCAACTTTTAACAATATGATTGATGAACGGCAATAAAATATAAATTTTAATTTTGCATTATTTCATGCATCGAGACTTATATTATTATTATAATTACTATTTATATTTATTGAATATATCATTTACAATAATTTATTCATAAATTCAAGAATTAAAATGTAAAATATGTATGGTAATATTTAATTTCATTAATAATTATCAAACAGAATGAATTTTATTTAAATTTGTAAAACGCGATTTTTTTTTTTTTTGCCAATTACAATTAATAATTTTTTTACTTATCTAAAATAATAAAAAAAAAACGTCTATTCAAATATATCAATCTCCAGCAATATGCATAAGGATTTAAATAGAAATAAAAAGAGAAGCTTAAGAGAAATTAAGAAAAAAAAAAAAAAAAAAAATAAAGGCGAAATAATAACTAACCAGTGGGCGATCAATAAACAATAAGAAAGAGTATAAATCGAAAAGTCGAGCGCAAGCACAAACCGTATAACCTTCTGATGGGTCATTCTACATCCCTAAATTCCGGCGAATCACACCCATGCAAGCGAGCAACCCAGTACAACGCACTCACCCTCTCGCTACCCTCTTCCCTCTAACGCACACACCGAACAGTATATAGGTAATATAGGTAACAGCGACGGCAGCGACGGCGACGGCGGCGGCAGCACCCTCGTGTACACTTCTGGAGGGAAGGTGAGGAGGGGGAGGGAGAGGGGGCGGCGCAGAAGTGAAGTCTCTCGACACGCGTTTCTCTCTTCTCAGTTCGTCTCCGCGAGCCAACCGGTGTGGTACGTTGCGCGCGAGCAAGATAGAAAGACAGAGAGAGAGAGAGAGCGAGAAAAGCAGTGTGTACGCGCACGCCCGCGCATCTTCTTCGAACAGGTGTGCGCTCCTCGAATATTTGATTATATATGTGTGTATATATATATATATTTAAATATACATATATACAGATATTGGTATAAATCTTACGTGACCGTGTTTGTAAATAAGCTGTGCCAAGCTGTTTTTCTTAACGCTGTTCTACATGCGCGACTGCCGGAGGAAGGCAGCTCCACATCCCACCCGGGAGAAAAAGGAGAATCCATCGGTCAGATGAGTAAGGATTCTTCATCTATTTTCTTTAATTTCTTCGATCGGAGCTGTTTTTCCTATGTATATACATATATTTTTAAAACAAAAATGTGTACGCTGTAAAAATTAATATTGAAATCGAGGTACAAATCGATTGCGTGCGATGGTTAACAAAAGTCATAATAGTTTTAAAGTTATGCTAAATAAAGGATATTTGCAAATTTGATCAAGTTTTTAAAAAAGTTTAATTTCATAAAATGTAGTACCTTGATTTCAAATTCTCAATATCGAATTTGGTGCCAAAAGTATAATAACCTGAAGTGTATGAAATTATTTTATTCAAATTTAAGAAACGAAATGAAAAAGCAAAATTGTGTCACAACGCTAATGAATTTCTATTCTATTAATCTAAAAAAAAAGCAAGATTTAAATAATTAAAAAATAAAAGATATTTAATATCAAAGTTTCATTAAAATTTAATTAATCTTAAAAAAATTGCCCGATTGTGATTTTTGACAAATTTGTATTTTGTAATTTTTTTTTTTTTTTTTTTTTTTTTTTTTTAATTAAGTTTAAGAATGAAAATGTACGCATGCATAATTATTTTAAATAATTAATTTAAACTTCTGTATTTTAATATCGTGTATTGTTATTGAATTAAAAATTTTCTTAAAATAATTTTTTCCACTAAAAATTGTCTGTGTGAATAAACATTGTCTTAAAAAAAAGAAACAAAAAAAAAAAAAAGTTCAATAAATATTATAAATAAACAAAATGGATAAAAAAATTTGATAAGAGTATTTTTTACAGCATACACGCATAATTTTCGTGCAATCTCGTTTCCTCCGTTTTTTCATTCCTTGTTGGATGACCTTTTTTGTATCATATAGCAATAGTAATCCTTTGAGAATGATGCACATATTTGATACGTTTGAAAAATTATCGTAAAAAAAATATATACCGCTGTGATGATTTACCTTTGGCTACCTTAAAATTTCTTCTTTGTTTTTTATTTCTATTACCCATTCCAGAGTTAAAGCTGAAAGTAAAGAAAACAGAAAAACAAATGAAAATCAAAACTAATTCAAACCTGCTCATACTAATTTTTATTTAAAATTTACTACTTTACAATTTTTTTTACCCTGTAGTTGGAAGATTTGAGTCTGAAATAAAAATCGATGAAAAACTTTTTCGATAAGGTGTTTACCGGGGAGCTTCCAGAAAAATCTATATATAATACAATATATATATATATATATATATACACCTATAAACGTATACTTTTCAAATTTTGCTTTCTCACATATAATATCTACATCGTGTTCCCGCATAGCAAAAGTTTTTGCACTCACCGCCGTATGTATTGTTAAAAATTCGAAAAATTTTCAAGCGTTTCTTAAAAGCGAATAACTCTACAGACCCGCTCACACGCGACGGTAGTTCAATAACGTATTTCTTACTTTATTTGCCTTGAAGTCGATGTAAAACTTTGGAGAGGAAAAAAAAAAACGAAAGAAAAACGGTATCAGGAAAATCATCGATTTAACTAAAAAACATTTACTTCGGTTTTTATTACTTTATACTTAATGCAAAATGTCTTTCGCTTTAGATTTTTTCAAAGCTTCTTTAAACGAATTTTTTGTTTTTTTGTCAGTATATAATTATTTACATCGCTTATTATTGAAAGAATAAAGTTTACTTTTTAATACGATTATAATAAGACTGAAAAATTCAATAATTAAATCATCATCGAAATTGTTTCCTGCATTATTTTCATCAAACTTTGATTTTTGTAACTTTTACTTATCAAATTGAATGCATTAATTAGAAAAGGCACGAAATGTATAACTTTTAAATCTTAACAATTATAGATAGGAGGAAATTTCATCAAATTAATTTTCTCTCACCCCTTTATTTGTAAATACATAATATAATAATCTTTCTTTGGTGTAATAAAATTTTGTTCAACGAATCAATCTTTCGAAATAAAGTACCATCAGTCATATATTCTTAATTAGCATTGAACAAATGACTGTATATAATTTTCGCAATCAATAAATCATTTAATTTCATAATTTATAGAGAAGCGTCATCGACGACGTGCGCGTGAACATCGTGAAGACGTAGGTACTTTAAGCAAAAGTCGGGTAATGACAACTATTTTTCGTCATACTTTTTCGCAATAGGATGCGTAAGAATCTATTATATACATATATATATATATATGAAATTACGATAAGCGGGCAATGTTGTTGGACCGACCGTTTGAGATTTTAAAATGGAAAATTTGAGAAATAAGTCGAATGCTCTTACGGCAAAAGTTGCGTTCTTCGCCATTTTCTTTTCTTTTTTTCGAGACTTTTTTAATTTGTAAAATATTTCATTTCGTCAATCTGTAATTTTCAATAACTCGCGTAAATTAATATTTTCACAATAATGGAATATTATTTATAAGAAAGTAATTTTTTTAATTAGAGGAAAGGTAAATGATAAAGCACCCCGAAACCGTCCTAGTTGTGTTAGTAATTGAATTAAAAATGAATAGTGCACTTTACGGGAGAATAAACTAATTATTTTTATCTACATAATGCGATATAATTTAATAATACATGTCAAAATCGATCGATGTTTACTACTACGATTATTATTAAACAGAACGTGTCATTATAAATTTATCTGACAATTAAATAAAGCACTTCTGCACTTTTTCGATCAATGTTGTAAAATTTTAAAATTATTTTTTTTTTTTTTTTTACATTTTTTTCATAAAAATATATCTAATTTATCTAAAGTTTAAAATTGAAATTCAATAGGTGATAAATATTCTATTAAATGAAAACTTACTTTTTAAACATTATTTAAAATACGAAAAACTTTACCGTAACCTTAAGCATCTTAGACTTTATCAATTTCGCAATAACTATTTTTTCAATGTATTCACTATTTAAATGAGGGAAAAACGGAACGGCAGAAACAGAGAAAAACAAGCGCGCGAGAAAAAAAGAGAGAGACGAAGAGGACTCGAGGCTTAAGTCGAGCGTTAGATTTCGCGGGCGTAAAAGTAATCCGAACGAGGGCAAGACTTCAAACTTGGGACTATTTTTCGTTCGTTTCCTGGCAGTGCCTGCAGGATTCGTTTAAAGAGCATGAGGACACTCGCGAGATAATTAGATAAAGACGCGAGCGGCTCTCGACGATTAGTCCCTCAATGGCAAAATTAATGTTTCGAGCTCTTCGTTGTTGATTCGACGTCGTTAAACTCCTCGCTCGCATGGAGGCTTCGAAAAAAATGCAAAGAGACATGTTTGCAAAATTTAAACCTTTTAGATCTTGAATTTTTTTAGTGTAATTATTCAAAGTTGTTTTTTGTTCGTGTAATCCTTGTCTCGAAAATAAATTTATCAAAAAAAAAAAAAAAAAAAAAAAAAAAATTAATTCGATATCAGCTTACCTTAAAATAACCTCCTCTCTTTTTGTCTCTTTGTTTAGTTTTATACACGATTAAACTTGTAGTAATAAAAGCGACGAATTTTAATTTTAAAATTCGAGGAAAGCCGAGCCGCATCGATTGCGCGATATTGTATTTTAATTTCACGAGTAAAATATATCGTTTTGAAAAAGATTAAGCGAAAAGTTATGAAAGATTTCAGGAACAATCAGCGTCGAAAAAATTTAAATTTAACGGCTTTTATTGTTAATAAGTGACGTCATGCATCAATCGAGGTGAAACTATCAAAGGAGCCATGAAACTATTGTAGAATTCGTACAGCGATCGTTAAAACCTCCGTAATATTCTTCGGTGGTCGTTAACAAGAAATAAACTCAGCACCTGATTGATACTTATATTTTTTATAAATTTTTTAAACGTTTTCATCGTGCTCGAAATAATATATTTTTAATAATTTTTATTGCAAAAGTTATCGTAATTGCGTATAGAGTTAATATAAGATGCCCTGCTTTTGAAACGATTACTGTTTTTTTTTTCCCCTTATTTTTGTTTGAATCGGCTATTTATATTTAACGCAGTACAATTATTAAAATATTTATATGTTAGTTTGATATGCATGATATTATCAAGGTTCATGAAATGCTTCCGAAATTTCCAATTTTGACATTCAATGTATTAAACACTACAAGTTAATAAGTAATGCGAAATTAAATTCCAAATTAATTATTTTCAGTGTAATGTTCACTCGTGCATTACTTTATAATGTTACTGGCTGTTCCATGCAATTTGAAACGGGCGTATAAATGTACCTTTGACTCACGGTGTCGCTGAGATAAATTTCTGAAAAACTTTTATAAAAATGAAAGAATGGCGTTATCTGTTGATTTTTCGATCAAGTAAAATTTTAAATAAGATACCTTTTTTCCCGTAAGTCGACTTTGATGGAAGAAAGCTTATACGTTGTTCCAAGGTAAGTTTAAGTTATTTGCGAAAACTCTGGAAAAATCTGATTAGTAGTTTCAGAAATTAGCATATGCGCACAGAGACAAACAGACAGAACAAAAAAAATTTTTTAAAATCATCTTTTTATATTCTGTTATGTTTTCTACTTAAACCGCAATCTGATTTTGGTAAATACTTTCAGCGTGCATAAGTGCAAATGCAACGTATCTAAAATAATACTACAATTTCATTATAGTATAAATAAAATAATAAATTAATATTTAGGTCTTCGAATAAACAATACAAAAACTTTAAATTTATAATTTAATCAATACTGATAAACTTACGGAAATAAAATAAATTTATTATATAATCATTAAAAAAATTAGAGCACAGAAAATATTGAAAGCCTATGAAGTTTAATAAGATTTACATGGTTTTAAAATTATTTTTTATTTCTAATGATTCTTTATATTTTTTAAACTAGGATAAATGATGTAAATTATCAACTATCTCATCGATTGTATTGTATTCCGTTAGGATATGCATTCTGAGAAACAAATAATCATCTTTACAAATTACAAAAACCATTTAGCTCTTGTGTGCCATATGCGGAAGGCGAACTTTGGTAAAAATGGGTTAGCGTAAGCAGTCGTTTCAAAATGATCATTTATACCCGCGAATAATCGTGTAATTGCAAAAAAAAAAAAAAAAAAAAAAAAAATCAAAGCTTCAACTGCGGGATCGCAAAAGCCATTATTTTATTAGTATTACGTCGAGTAACTTATTTACAGCTGGTGTAATCGTTCTCTCCCAAAAGAGCGAAGGATTCGTCGCAAGCTTAAAACTTTTAAGCCAGTCGAGCGAAGACTGAAATATTACCAGTGCTTGCGTATACGTACGTGCGATATTTCGGGCTCTTCGACGATGCCACAATGATTATTATTGTTTCAAAGAAAGAGTGATTTAAATTTATTTATTATAAAACGGCCTCAGGGTATAACCCCACCAGGTATCGAAGAGAGAGAGAGAGAGAGAGAGAAAGAGAGAAAGAAAACATTTTTTTGTCATTGAGGTACTCTTTAAAAAGTTCGTTTAACCAAAAACTATATCCTAGACTTTGATTGACAATTATTTTTATTAACGTGCGCATGAAATATTTGAATATTTTGCTGGTTGAGTTGACAAGTTTTTTCATTCACATATAATAGTGTAACGATTACTTAAAAAAAATCTCAAAAATTTTTAATACGGGGAAAATCAATCGAAAGTTTTGAAATAGTTATCGATTTTATAATATAACAATTTAAAAGAATTTAGCAAATATCACAACTAACGTAACGATTCGTTAAACTTTCTTTCAATTTTTTTCATCATTGAAAATTCATTATCTTCGAAATGCAGCTTTCATACTTGAATGTGGTTTTCGCTAGGGATGTATCGCTTCATGCACTGCGCTGTTTTCAAATGCGATCTTGGACAATGGCAATTCGGAGAATAATGCTTTCGTATTCATACAATGTGAATTACGGTATGTTTTAGAAATCTCTCGGTAAAATGATTTTCTTTCAAAGTTCCATCGCGCAAATGTGAATCGTTAGAATATTAAATAATGTTACGCCAATGTGATGGAAAAAAATACTTAAATTTACCGTCACGCACATGTGCGCGCGCGTGCACGCACACACACACACACACACACACACACACACACACAATTTATTAAACTTGTGAATTTTATATTTTGTTATCATTTATATTCTCGTCGGGGCAACTTTAAATAACTCATTAAATCGTATTACGATAACCACCTAATCGAATAATCCAAGAATCCGACAGGCACAATCGATACACAATTCAATTTACTTTCTTTCATTCCGAGAAGAAGCGCGTGCTCGTCCTCCGTCGTGCTATCTTAAGCGCTCGATAATACCGACAACTCAATATCGATCTATATGCTCTTAGCCAGACGGTCAATCGTCATTTGCGATTAATGGAAATCGGGACAATTCACTTTGTCAAATTTACCAAATCTATTGAAAATAAAAAATGTAATTCGATGTTCGGCTATTTGCAAATGTATAGGTCGTATATGCATTCATCGATTTTGTTTTGGTTTTGATCAAATTTTTTGTTAAGTAATTCTTTCGCGATATACCGTTAAATGGTTTAGTCATACCATTATACCTATATATCGTACGATAAACTGGAGTTATTTTAAAGTTCGACGATGTACCGTTTAACTCGACTCGGCACTTAAATCTGCCTTAAAAAAAGAAAAAAATTAAGCGAGAAGAGAGAGAGAGAGAGAGAGAGAGAGAGAGAGAGTTAATGGTCGAGAAAGCAATAAAAAAAAATGTCGTTCATTAGTTTTGAATTAACAATAGCTTCGATAATGGCATAGAATGTAAGATAATTTTTATCAGACAAATTGCAAACTTAGATTTTTGTTTTTAACGGTTTTTAAACGCACGCTTTATAAATACGACATTTTTTTATTCGCTGTTTACTAGTTTAACAGTTAATTTATTTCAATTTACGAGTTTACAAAAACGATTAAAAAATGATTTGAAACAAAATGAACAAACAAAGTTGAAGCATACATCATCTTTTTGATAATTACGCATTTGTTGAATGAATGCATAAATACAAGTTACAAGTACGTACTGTTACATACAAAAGAAAGCTTTTTAGTTGTGACAACTAACTCAAACTGGTTAGATCAAAGTGAGTAGTAACTTTTACGATTTATCTCTGTCGGGGAGTCAAGCCGCCCGTATGCCTGGTTTTCATGCAAATACAATACTGGATTGTATAGAGCGCGCATGCACAACGATATCAGGATTCACACCATGTAAAAGGAAATTCACACAAGATGAATTATTTTTTTTGATTTGACAATGCAAATCCATTTCAGCCCAATTACTTAAAATAAATTCATACGCAAAAGTAGTTAACGTTAACTTAATTTTGTTTTCCCTTTATTGAAAATATCGATTAAAACATTATACCATTTGAAAAAAAACTTTTTTTTTTTTTTTTTCTTTTTTCACACGGTGGTAACAATTTAGGTCGACGTGTATACATACTATATAGTAGATATATAGACCTAAAGTTTTATTTTTGCATTTCTGAGATAAAAAAGAAAAACAAAATTGATGAGTTTTATCGAAAACACATTTTTTTACTATTCAATGATAATATAAAAAAAGGATGCTGTAGCGATAACGAAAAAGGCTACAAAAAGTAAAAGCGCGATGATTCCAGGAATGTAGAAAAATAAGATAGAAGGTATGGGTGAAAGAATAAAGGTAGATATGAAAGAGAAAAAAGAAAGGTCATAGTAAAAATCAGAGAGGGAGAGAGCGAGAGAGAGAGAGAGAGAGAGAGAGAGAGAGAAAGAGGGAGGGAACGAGAAAAAGAAAGAGAAGAGCAGAGTTATGCCTTCGGTTACAAGTTCCCTCTCGACTCGACGGAGGATTAAAGCGCCGTGATAAGGGCTGCCGAACACTTTATAAATGCCGAAGCTTTTCCTGTATACATATGTACATCTATCTATATATAGATATCCATATTCATCGCCCGTGTACATATATATATGGATAGATGCATTGATAGTAAACAAGTCGTCGGTTGAGGCTAGGAGAAAGAAGATATGCCTTTTCTAACGTAGCTGACTTATTCGCAGTTTTCAAAAGATCCCGCGCTCGTCTTTCACGAGTATCCTCACCTCATTGATCAGAAAAGACCTTCCTCTCTATTCCACCATTTTTTTCTATTTTTCTCCCTTTTTTTTCTATTATTTTCCTCCATCGTATTAAAATGTTAAATTAGTTTTTTCTTTTCTTTTTATTAAAAAAACGAAAAATAAAACGTTATTTAGCGAATGGACTATTTTAAGATTAATAACGTTATGCATTCAAATGTAAGTTCTTTCTTTTGGTTCTTGAAAGGACGCTGAAAAATTTTTTTCAACATTGATATACTTACGTTAGTAAGTTAGAATTAAATGTGGGTCACTTGAGCTCTACCGTACCGTTTTATTCTATATTTAAAAAATTAACGTTAACAAAAATTTTTTTAATTTTTTAAAAATAATGTTTAGTATAGACTCTTAAAAAATAATTAAAATAGTTGTAACTTCATTCGTACTTAATATTTAATAAGTTATTTTTGTTAGACATATTCAATTAAAAGAAAAAAAAAAAAAAAAAAAATGAAAGAATGAAAAACTTAGGGCCATAAAAAGATAGAAAAAGAAAGAGAGAAAGACTGTGAAATTAAGAAAGAAAATATTTCAAATAATTTCATTCGCTTTTATTCTAATGATCGAACTCTATTAAAGAAAGACTTTTGACTTAATTAATAAAATAGTGCGAGGGATATCAATCGTATTTATTTTATCTGAGGGTAAGCTTTAAGAGAATAAAAAAGAGATTGAGGAAGATAGATATAACAGAGCAATAGCGAGAAAGATTCTCTCGTAGATTTGCAATACCAGAGTATAATAAGATTAAACTCTTTCCCTTTCGTTTCTTTTTTTTTTTTCGTAAAGTATCTCGGATCGCATAAAAAGAGCAAGATGCAACCCTCTTAATTTTATGATGAAAATTAATCTTATGATGAAACTTATCCAACGCGTGAAATCGAGCAAGTCATTATACTTACCTCCTCCCACGATTCTGTGTTTCATTTCAATCGTGACTACGCAATTGCGAATAATTTTGTTGAACATATTATTTTACATTGAAGCAGGGAATTATAATTTCCGGGTTGTTTCTTTATGTAAACTGTCGCTCGTCAGTTTTACTTCGTTTGAAAAATAAATTTTGCTCGAGGAAAGTTCAAGGTTGGGATTTTGGGTTTCCAATGTACAAAGCGTTTTATTTCGATTTTATAACGAACTTTACATATGAACCAAGGGTCGAATTAATAGAAAATGATGATTATATTAAAAGGAAAACTAATTTAAAATATTAAAAAGTAAATTGTTTAATGTACTTTTCAAATTTTAATTTTTTCACTTGAGCTAAAAATAAATTTACATCAATAAAAACAACTTTAAATTTTTTAATTTAATTTACTTCCAATCAAATTATCAACCATTTTATATTTTTTGTACATAAACATCATAGAAAGATGTTTTTAATTTTTCTAAAAATTCTAGCAAAATGTGGCATAAAAAAGTGCTTACAAAAATTTTAATAAAACGTTAGAGTTTGTTGCAGTTAATTCTATCGAATAAAGAATGATCTGATTGGTTAGCGCGGAAAAGGCTATTCAATTTTATCGGATGAGATTAATCTGCTTTCTTAGAAAAGTCTCGGGGAAGGCAGAGGATGTACGGGGACGTCGGAACCGTGTGAGAAATAAGTGGAACAAGGGAGAATTGGATAGGCAGATGTAGGGGATGACGGCTCGCCGGCGCTGTGGGGCACAAGAGATCACCGGCAAAAGGCTAAAGCGGGGATTAAAAGAAGGAGAAGGAGAGAGAGAGAGAGAGAGAGAAAATGAGATCCTATTAATTTGGTCGGTGGGTAGATAGCCGCACGCGTGGCCTCTCTTCCACCTCGAATTAACTACTTCATTAAAATGAGCTGCTAAATCAGCCAAATCCGACGTTATTGTAAGGAGAAGAGGAAGCGAGGAAGAGAGAAAGAGATAGTACAACCGTCTGACACGCCCCCACTCCGTTAATTCCAACGAGCTACCTCCTCGCTTCCTCTCTGAGTTATTTCCTCCTCGTCTCGCGCCTCGAATTACGAACGAGAGCCAGCTCGAAAGCCCATTTTCGAGCGAGGTGCCGCTCGTGCTACCTCCGATACTACACCGGCGCTCCTCGTTCGCGTTATGTAAGCTCATGTTGCGGGGCTTAAGCCCCGCCGCGTTCCACGCACGGGAGCCGAACAAAGAGAGCCTCGCGGCGTTGCTGCTGCTGGTGCTGGTGCTGCTGCGCAGGCGTGCGACCTTGTGCGCGTAATTAAAGTCGTTAGAAGGAGCGAAGGAGACTTTGTAGCTTGTCCCCCCCCCACCCTGGTGCTAGCCCGCGAGCTTTGCAGCTTTTCATAGTAGCGCCGGAGGTAGTAGGCGGGAGGAACGGAGGAGGAATGGACGGAAAGGCAAAGTTCTTATTCCTTTTTCGACTGGTCTTTGTGAAACGCGAATGAAAGAAGGACGTATCAAACTGAATAATTATTACTCCTAGGAGTAACCCGTTGTTTACACTAGCATGCATACTTGTAAAAGAAACGGATCTAAGATATTCCACTTCTATGTTTTTGTCAAAGGCTCAAAGAAACGAGTAATCGTTTATGAAAAATCTTGCATTCGGCCAGTTTAGATATTGCCTGAAAAGCTGATTTTTAAGGGCATTTTTAAGCATCTGCTTGTCGGTTATTTACCGTTTGGAAATTGCTCTTATACGTTGCAACTCTTTTCTATATGCTAATTGAGATTCAAGCGTTTTACAAAACGATTGAACTGTAACGAAGTAATTTTGAAATTACAACCGCAAAGCTTTTATCCATATGTTTTTGTTTAGAATTGGGATTGGCAGTCGTTGAAACTTGAAATAAACGTCAGTAGAACTAATAAATGATATTGCAGTTTGAAGGTTTTCAATTTTCTAAAGTCTAGAATACTGAAATTCGTGATTGGTAAATTTGACCTTTTTAAAAGTAATTGATTAAAAATACAAACGAAATCGGTAAATATTTTCGTAACCTACACCTAAGCTCTATTGCGTTATCTTTAATAAAAAAAGCCACATTTCAATAAAGATTTACCTATTAAAGACGTATTATCTTTTCGGAATGTGATGTAAATTTTACAGCAGTTTTTCAAAGCTATTCTTGCAGTAAAATCTATTTACTCTTGTACGTGAAAAGTGTATAGTACATTGTGTATAAACGCTACGAGAATATTTATTCATAAATAATTCAATTTTTATACATATAAAACAATTATTTTTAATAAAAAATGTTGTAAAAAGTCTTAGAAAATTTTCGTTAAAGCTTTATATAAAATATAGAATTTAATCGTATTTATTATGCTGTTAAACAGTGTATTAATAAATTTTAAAATTGTATTAAAATAATTTCATAAATTATTCTAAGATATAAAAAATGAATAATAAATAAATAAATAAATAAATTTTCGGCATGATTTCTAATTTTGTCATCGTTCAACCGACAATATGTGTTCGAGCATTTCCTCTCTTATTATAGTACTCTAAACTTGCGCGCAGCTCTATCGGCAACTTCAAACGCTCAATTTTACAAAAGCTTCAGTACTCGAGAATAAGCTCTACCTTTGGCAGACGACAAAGTCAAGCGACGTCTCTCGAGAACAAGATGTCAACAAGATGGCAAAGATAAGATGGCTAAAGTCGGGAATCTGAAATCTGGGCAATCGAAACTTAAGAACCTCGCGACGAACTTTTAACCAATGTTCGCGCGCGTCTTCTGCTTCTCTGTCTCTCTCTCTCTCTCTCTCTCTTCCTTATTCTTTAACATTGCATGATAAACTAGTTTGTCAAATCGCCTCGTCAAAATCGTTGATTACATGTATTCCACTACTGAATCAGGAAGGAGCGTTTGAAACTTGTCCGAGCAGCGGCTATTTCTCCTCAATTTCCATGAATCGTCGATCCATGGAACCCTGTACGGCCTCGTCTGTTAGGTCTTACGCTTCGCGTAATTCCGTTATCGCATTCGTGACAGAAACGTCTTCTTGCAGAAACGTCGACGCTCGGTTAGGGTTTCTTTTATGTACAACGATGACGATTGAATATTGATGCTTACGCACTCTTCGATTCTGCAAAATTTAATTTTGCACAGAATTGAAGAAGATATTGATTTACGAGGGTTTTCTTTATAAGTTCGGTTGAATATATCCATGTGTGTATAGATGTGTATAGATATATATATATATATATATATATATATATATACCTGTACGGTATTACAGGACTTAACGCGACAGTGACGAGAAAATCGCATTACTATATGTGTTCGGATTAGGACTGACATGGCTAATTGTGGAATCTCGGCTGCAAAATGATTTAGCATATAGTTTCCGCATTCGAGACGGAAAATAGGAATCATATCGAGTTTTCTTTAAAATTTAATTAAACGTTTACTTAAAAAAGTAAATTCTGTAACATACTCATATTTTTAAACGTAATTTAAATGAAAAATTAAAAAATAAGTTATTTCAAAGAGATAAATTTAGTAAAATAATTAATTGCGTATTCCGATATCTGAAAGGATCACAGAAAACACTTTCGCAAAGCAAACGCTTTTAATTCACTTATTTAAGACTGTCAGCTGCCAAAGGCACGCCGAACCGTCGAAGGCAAAGAGACTTCCAAGTGTGTATCGTCAGGAATTCATTCGAATGCTCTTTTCCACTTATTCAAAGTATTTTACAATTTCAATGCGAATGGAAATCGAGAATTTAAACCGCGTACAGGAAGAAACACGAGAGAGAAAATGCAGTAAAGAGATATAATTAATCATGCCTATGGCACTCCTCGGTCATTCCATGAAACTGCACCGAAAATATACCGACATTTATACACGACGTTTATTCATATTTCTAAACGTTTACATTTTTTTCTGTTTATTTTTTTTTCTTTTTTTTTTTATTTTTTTATTTTTTTATTTTTTTATTTTTTTTTCTTTGCATTCCCATGAAATTCGACATGACAAACAATAAAATTCACACAACTCACATATCGAAAAGTTGGCGCATCGTAAAAAATATTTCTTCTTCGAAAGCACGAGCTCGTGCGTCTTTGTTTCTCCTCCTGTTTAAAGGAGTCCTTTTCCACCGATGGGGAAGAAAATTTCAATCTCTCGCGGCTGCAGTTTGAAATAGCGGAATTAAATTATAATAGCGACGCAATATAAGCCTCCGGAAGTGCTTTTACACCTTATTTATAACCAGGCAGCGGATCCGTTTTCTCTCGGATAAATTATCGAGCGTCGAAATATCCCGTAAATGTCGCGGATAAAATTGATCACCGGACCAAAGTACGTATATGTACATATAACATGGTACACACAAAGGCCACGTGCTTTTTCCTTCCTCGGGTCAACGAAACAAAAATTCCACTTTTTCTATAGGAGCAAAGGTAGGATAATGCCTCGTATGTATCATATATGTATATATGTACACGGAATTCTCGCGGTCTCCGTAACTTTATTATCGCGGCCGGCTGCCACAACAAGCTTGTGGCTCGACGCCTCGGTTCCCCTCTGTCTCTCAATACGCGTATGTAGATGCGCACGTGCACTGTAAACATTTATACGCACACAGCCGCACACTCGCTCACACGTAGAGGCGCGCGTGGCCTTTTCTCCGCTCGAGGTGTATAGAGAGAAGAGCTGCCGCCGCCGCCGCCGCCGCCGCCGCCACCGCAACAAATAGAACGCGCTCTTGTGTTTTGGGATTGAATATGCGTGCGCGGGCCGTTGATTCGATTCCGACGCGGACACGCTGTAAACGTGTACGTAGTTGTAGGATGATTGCTCCTTTCTTAATTTAGTTTCTTGCCTGTTTATTTATTTTTTCTAGCTTGTAGTAACTTTTTACACAAAGAGCAAAGTTCGCGAGTTTGAGTTGAACTCGTACGGAATTCGTTCTTGCCGGAAATAAAATTTTCTTTTGCTATATCGTGTAATAAACAACACCATATACTTGCAATTTTATAAATTGATTCAATGTTAAATAAAATATTTATCATTATTTATACGATTCATCTGAAATCATGAATTAAAAGCCACTTGCCATTGATGAAACGATTATTAATAACCTTTTGCGAAGAAAAACAACCTAATAAATATATACATATATATATATACTATATTTATACCGGAAAATGAGAAATGTATATTGAAAGCGAAAAATAATAAACTAACAGATGAGATTATACATATAAAGAAATATGCTTTAATGGCTTTGATCTTTAATTTACCGTAAGGCTTGTTAATAAGCTCGCATAAATAAATTGCACAACTCGAACTGAAATGAATCACAGAGACTCCATCGCTGAATTCTTCATCAAACGCTAAACAATTCGGTATAACAAGCTAATTTCCACGTTCTTCTCTCTCCTTTTCTTCTCCGTACGAGTATCAAAAGCCAAATAAAAGCCTCATCGACACCCTCTTCGCTCGCTTAATGCATTGTTCAAGCCCTTCACTCTCATTCGCCCTTAACGTCATTCTCTCTCTCTCTCTCTCTCTCTCTCTCTCTCTCTCTCTCTCTCTCTCTCTCTCTCTCTCTTTCTCTTAAACTCTCTTGCTCATTTTCTCTCTTCCATGAACATATATAAGAGTGCTTTCACAAGAATGCCAAAATATTAGAGTTATTTCAAAGATTTATTTCTTTTTAAGCTTTTTTAACGAGCTGAATTCTTTTATTTTTTTGACCGAACGTATATTGTGTGATTTTTACGAGTTGAATACCGGGGATTAAACCGAAGGGACGTCAAAAGCTATTACAAAAAAGAATGATTTTTGAATAATTTAGAACATTCCAGAAAATTTTAATTGAACAAGGTTTTCTTCGAACGAGATTTTTTTTACAAATGTGCGCTGAAATATTTTTGAATATTTATAAAATATTATAAATTTTTTGAAGTCGTTTTAATTTTGATGAAAATTTTTCACATGAATTAATGAATACCTATATTATCCTCATAAAATAATATTTTTTTTATAAAATTATGCAATAAACTTAACTTTCATTGTTTATAAAACATTATTTAAACGTGAATTAAAATAAAGTTTGAATTACAATAATACTACGGTTATTTTTGAGATCGCCTGAAATAACTTTAAACTTTCTAACTAAATTAATGCACAACTAGATATAGTGATTACAAATGTTCCTCTCCGGATTTGTTATGAAGCAAGAAAATAATAATTGAATATATGCTGATATTATTTAAATAAGGAAAGGTTGAAAAAAAAAATTTATGAAAAAAATTTTAATTTCAAAAACAAGTAAATTTATTGGTCGCGTAATGTGTAGTAACACTTTTCGAGAGTGTTATATACCAGTCTTGTTAAAAAAAGCAACTTAAAAAATATTGTTCTATGTTTAAAAAAAAAAGAAATTATAAAAAATGTTTTAACATCTAGTAATATCTTATCGCTCGCGTTTTATCAATCAAATCAACTAACAATGTTTTTCGCTCGTTGGACTTGTTTAACTCGTCTGCTATGCGCGAAGACCATTAAAGTCCATAAAAACTCACTCGCGAAATCAGCTTATACATGTATATACACACATGAATACCGTGAAATTGCACCTTTGTCCGGTAGTTTTATCCATCTCTCTCTCTCTCTCTCTCTCTCTCTCTTTGTCTCATCTCGACAAAATGTTTTCGCAGTTTAAGTGATATACGCGGTGCACGTTCTCCAAAATTTATTACGTGTTCGCGTTTTCTCGGAACCTCGTAAACGCTTCTGGAAATATTTTTTTGCTTCGCATTGGAATTCAATGCTTCAGCGGTCAGTCAAATCGAAAATGCACATTCACTCGAGCAAATGAAAGAAAAAGAGAAAGAGAGAGAGAGAGAGTGAGAGAGAGAGCATTCTCTATGTAGTTGTTTTCCAGCGCGCGGCAATCGCTGATTGATCAAGTGTTCTATTCGAGGATTGCTACATTTTTTTCCGTCGATTGAACTTGGCCTGCTGGTATGCGCATGAAAAAACGACAAAAAATTCGATGAAAAGATAATTTTTAGGACACTTCTGAAAAATCCGTCCATTCAATTGAAATTATTTTTTAGAGCAAAGTACACGTATGAAACGTGTATGTAAAATTTAAAATGATTTGATCCGTTTGAATTTACATTTTTCGAGGTTTGATAAATTCAGCATTGTATTTGAAATTATCCGATATCTTTTTTACCTATGTTGCCCAAAGTTTTTTTTCTTCAAACACACATGCCTACCGTTAAGCATTTTAAAGCATTTGTTCATGAATTAACAAATAGATCACAAAAACCGACTGCATTATAAAACCAATAGTAAACGTATCATTAAAGAATAATTCGCAATATTTTTTTCTTGTAGTAGAAAAAATTAGCTTCCATAGGATTTGAAGTACTCGAACATTCGAACTACGAGTACTATGTGTATTCCAACGCGTAAAGATAAAAAAACGAATGCGTAAATAGTTCGCCATTGAGACTAACGACCCGATGAGCAAAAGCGAGCATAAACATATAGATAAATATATACCTATAGAAGAAAAAAATCTACATTATTTTTAAGAGTAAAATGCAGTTTTGGATCTCGCAATCTTTTCGCAGCGTGTATACGTATCTGCTCTCTGAAAGTACGGGCAACTTTGAATTTTTCTCCCCGGTGTGACAAGTGAATTTTTCTTTGTCAAAGAAACCGGACCGACGACCGATGAAGCCCCTTTATACACGTGGACTCTACGCGTACTGTATATAATACATAAAGACGCCTGTTTTTACGTGCCGTAATTAGAGAAATGTTTTTCATCGGTGATGACAAGCGAGATTAGTTTCCACGAAAAGTAAGAGATGTGGTGAAAGATATAATCTGGGTTACGTTGTAATGAAAAGTGCGACTATATATATAAATGAATTGCGTTTTTTTTATCATTAACAAATGAATAATTTATGTTACTAATGTAATAATGTAATTACTACACTATATTGAAATACAAGGGGTGCTAATTTAAAATTTTTCTCCATAGAGTATTTTTTAAAATAGATAAATTTTCGCGTTTTTATAAATGCCTACATCGCTACATTCAGCTGGTCGAGTTACTGAGTCATTAAAACTTTTCATACCGCAAAAAGTTATATTTCTTTTTCGCGGATTAGTATACTCTCCACGAATAATTCATGTAAATTATACTTTGATCCGCCTTTAATGAAAATTTTTAAACGAAATCACTTTCCGTGCATAGAGTTTGCTGCTTTTACCTTTTCTTTCACTTTTATTTATTTATTTATTTTTATTTATTTTTATTTATTCTCTCTCTCTCTCTCTCTCTCTCTCTCTCTCTCTCTCTCTCTCTCTCTCTCTCTCTTAATGAAAGGATTCTCTATAACTATCGCGAAAAAAAAAATAATACGTATGCGTTGACCGTTTCGCTTTCGAATAAGCATCACTTGGAGTATTCCACATTCCTCCGTAAACTACTCGATAGCCCGAGTCGAGTAATGCCCGTCGATAACAATTAAAATATAGACTCGCGGAATATAATTACCGCACAACAACAGTGAATGGCGCTCAACGAATCCTTCCAATAACGTCTCATTCGCTCGATAATTTTTTCGAAAGCCATACATTGATTTTCTTCTTGTTCGTTCTTCTCTCTTTTGTACTCGTCGTGTTCGACGCGTCATTTTTTTCATCCCGGTTAACATTTTTGTTATTGACCACGAAGAAAAAAGTTAGCGTTGCGAGTTTATACCGTTGCCGAGGGATTTGCTGCATGTACGTATGCGTGAATTTTGCGAGCCGCGTTAATAATTGGCGAGTCATTCAAGAAGAGAGAATCGATCGGTCCATACTTGAATATACAATCGAAAGATTCTTGTTCTTGTTTTGCTTTAAAACGCGGATGTATGTGTGTATTTTTACGGATATATTAAGCAGTCGTCTTAACAGACGAGTTATTCTTTATTTAAATTCGCAGGTTAATGATTATAGGTAAAGTGTAAAAGTCAAATGAGAATTAAAGGTCATTTAGACGTATTTTTTCTATTTCTCGCTGAAAGCTGAAAGCGGGCAGCAGTTTATTCATGTAATTGTCAAAGGAGAATATAAGTCGAGTTTTACGCTGGCTTTCATTTAGCTTTGGTTTATTAACCCCTTGGTCATGTAATCGTTATTTCTTTTCATATCCGCTTTTTTTAAATTTTTTAACATGCATGTTAATTGTTGAATAAAAATTTATGGCAAAAGTTAGCGTTTCGTAAATGTTACCTAATGCCTTATTGTACATAATACTTATTACATCCGATCGAAAGTTTTATAATTATTGAATAATATCAACGTAAATTAATAAAAAAATTTATGGAATTTATTTAACCAATTATTAAAATATTTAATATTGGGCACTAAGAGTATTAGAATTTTTTCGAAAATCGTATAATTTCTAGCTCAATTATATTTTCACGAAGAAAATAAAAATTTAATTAAAATTCACGCTGTCTTGCCAACCTCGTAATCTATCTACTTATAGTATGTATTATCATCTTCTCCACAAAATTGATACAATACATTATGAATTGCTATAATTAGCATATACGAGCTTTGACATTAACTTTTTTAAATTTTGTTTGTACAATTGCCAAATTAGATTTTTGAAGTCTAGTTTCAGTAACTGAAAATTCGGCTAAAATTTATACAGTAAAATTCTGATACTTGGCCACAAACAGAAAATCGTATAATTGAAAACTTTAATTGTTCAAAAACAATTTACAAAGAAAATATTTTAATTTACTAAGTTACATGATTCCGTTCAAACGAAACTCACGCCTTACGATGTTAAAAAAGAAAAAGTATGAATAAACAAAAAGAAAAAAAAAAATATTGAAGCATTCGTTCTTTTGACAGGGAACAGGGGCCAGGTCTGATTTAAAACAGATTAAGAATCAGCGCTCGGCATAAATATGTATATATATATATATTTATAATATATGTATGTATATGTATCTGGCTGCGTAGTATCGAAATCGATTTATGTAGTATCGAGAAAAATACACAGCTGGCCGCATGCCTCAAAGGCTTAAAGAGACAGGGAGGCTAAATAAACGCCGCGCGAGTTACAATTGCCTCGTATTTACGTATTTTGGCGGCCATGCGCCGCTGAAAATTCAGTCCGGACATTAATCCGTTTCTCTCTCTCTCTCTCTCTCTCTCTCTCTCTTTACATCACTGTACTTCGTTTCTGTTTTTGTTTGTCTCCTGCAAACGACTAGAAATTTACAAGTGCGTGTTGTACGCGTGTACACGTAACCAGCATCGATAAAAAATATATATATATACATATGTATGCCTACGTGAATGAGCGGGAATTTAACGATCGATACTAATCGACTCGAACTATTTTATTAATTCGGGATCTTGTATTTAATAAAGCGTTTAGGTACCTCGACGTTGAAAATAGTACAAGATGGTAATTGGGTTTTGCAAGGTAATGAAATTGCAAAAGCAGAAAAATATTTTTAATTTATTTCTTTATTAAAATGCAATGAAAAATTAGTAAACTTATTTACTATTTAATTAACATTATTTACTCGATGGTAATGTTTAAATTTTACGTAAAATATTAAAGGACATATTTCAGTATATCTAAAATCAAATAAAATTCAACTTTATAATTTTTTATTTGACGAGAAAAAAACTCAAAAGAACAATGTATAATGTATATAATTTGAGCTTCGCTCGCAGCGTCACATTCAGCTTTCGAAATAAAAAAGCGGTAAGAAAGGTCGTGTGATTTTTTTCTAATTTCACGCGTTAATCCAACTATTTTTAGCGTAATTCAAGTGCGCGGAGATTAATTGGCGCAATTAGTGGTGCGGTAATTATCTCGAGGCTCCGCGTGCGCTTATATGTATAACACGACGAAGCGAAGAAACACACTTGCACATTAGGTGGATACGGCGACGTTTCTTTTGCCGTCGAGAGGAAAAAGGAGAGAGGGACTCGCAAAGCGATTTCTTGATTAACGTTATTTCTCAAGCATTTTCTCGAGACTCGACCGCGTTTTGTATTTTTCTCTTTTCGTCTTTCTTACTTTCTCGCTGCTGCTGCTGCTGTTGCTGCTGCTGTGTGTGTATGTGTGCGTGTATACGTGTGTTTTACCTTTTCCCCGGAGCAATTAAAAAATGGGTCAATTGACCCGTGCTTGTATATATGTATACATATAATTATCAACGATTCGGAAAAAAATTTCGCGAAAAGAATTTTCTTCTTCTAATTTTCCTTTTAAATTTTTGTAAATGCAGATTTGAGCAAAGATAAATTTTTTCATCTCTTTATTCGTTCGTTTAATTAAAGGAAAGCGCGAGGCGTATGCGACATACACATTTCACAGTAAAATAAATATCAACTTTGAATTAATTCTGTATACGAATAGCAATTAAAATTTCAAATATAAATGACGAGAGTATCGTGAATAATTGTTTTATTTTAATTTCCGTTCTCTCGCTAAACTGAACGCCGCTTTTTTCAATATAAATTTCTCGTACATGTGTAAAAATACCTTTTATTAATCGATTAAAATCACTTCGATTTACGTTTAAAAATTTAAACCACTCGGTCAATTATACCCATGTTATCGCTCAAAATTGTTTCATCCGAGAGAGCAAAAGAGGAAAAAAGATACTTATAATACACCTAGCTAATACAATTTATAATACACAGCTCTTTTTATTTAAAAGCACTCGAAAAATATCGATTAATGAAACATTGTTAAATATAAAAATACGAACAATCTTTTAAGATTGGAAAATCTCATTCATCAAATTATCTATTGATCAAATTGAAGGGCTAACATCGCGCTTCTAGAATACATTCGTCACGTGTTTATTTTAAAAAAATATCTAAATTTGTAGTTCATTTTTTGAATCATTGCGAGAAAAAAAGTTAAATAAAAGCGCAGGCATCTAAAAAATTATGAAAAGTGTAGGCGTATCCGAACCAAATGCATTTTCTATTTTTTTTCTTTATTTAATTCTTTGTCTAGTAGAGCAAAGAAAAAATTTAATTAAGCATTTCTTGCGAGCTGCGCGATGATTTTTCTATTTATTTATAATTTATAATTTTTTTTAATTTTTTTTTACTTTCCGAATGAAAACTTGTAAAATTCCTTAATAATTCGTATTTCTCACTAGTGAGATACGTTTGAAACACGGTTCTTGAAAATGAACTTGAATATGTTTTCAATTAATTATTTAAAATGCATGCTTAAATGCGCATTTATTCCTTTACTATACAGATAATACTTATTTTTATATTTAGATAATACTTGTTAATAATAATAATAATAATAATAATAGATAATTTGCAATAATGCTTATACTACAATAATATTGAAGTTTAAAGTTAAAATGAATACATTATAAAAAAAAAAGCCTATAAAGATTGACGTTTCCATTCTCCTTGTCGGCGGTGCACACATTCGAATCCAATTCGAATTCAATTTTTCGTCTGTTTCTCAAGATTTGCTCGAGAAAAGAGAGAGAGAGAGAGAGAGAGAGAGAGAGACAGAGAGATGTTTGGGCACGGAGGCTCGCGAGAGTGCACTTTTTCGTCTACTCGGTTCAAACTTTTAAATCCTGCACCGCCTGCTTCTCTTTCTTTTACGGTTTGGAAGAAATACGGTGGAGAGCAAAAAATCGACGGATTAAGTCGGAAATATCGCTTTTCCGACGGAAAATTTTCTGCCTTTCCTGCAGCTTTTTTTAACTCTCCTATACTTTCTCTTTTTGCCTCTCAGCTACTAAATGCTGTTTAATAAATATTCATCTCAAACAGAAGAGAAAAGAAAGAGGGGCGAGTTTAGAAATAACGATTGGTATAAAAATACGTTTTTTGGTATGCAAAATGAGGGAGATTGAGAGTAACCAAATGCAACATTGAAAAGTTTTGCTGCGTTCGCGTGATTTTCGCTTACGCGCAAAAGCTGGAGAACCGTGAATCCTCTTGAGAAATCTATAACTTTGTAATTGCCCCGGATTTTGTTTTATTATTATTATTTTTTTTTCTTTTTCTCAGTAAAAAAAAAAGTTTTTCCTAGAGAACAAAAAAAATCAGTTATTGCGCAAAAATAAAAAATATCACTTTTATCTACAGTTTCAATTTGTCTTTATTTTATGAAGTAATTGGGACAAACTAATTTAATCAAAGAACCGTTTTAATTTTATATAATAATGGTTGATATTTATTTGGAAATTATTTTCATATACGCTTGACACTATCAATCAATTCTGTTGATAAACTCGTTAAATATTTATTTATGCTTGACAATTAATTAATAGTGAATGATCGATGACGATATAACGATAGTATGAGAACGAGAATGTTTATAAAGATGATACATACCTACTTATTTTGTTATTAAAAATGTTAACGATTAAATTTTTTGAAAAATCGATCTGCTAATATTAATATAAAAATTCGTAGATGATAAAATTTACTTCTTTAATTTCATAAATAATAAAAGAAATTTTTAATAATTACCGTTTAAAAATTATTATTTCAATATTTAGTTTATTATAATCTTGAAGTATATAACGAATTGGTAAAAAACAATTATTGATTACTTTTATTTTTTATGTTCAAAAAGAGAAATTTTTTTAAAGAGAAATATTTGCAGTAAAACTTAGTAAATTGAATAAAGAAGTTATGAAATTTTGAATTTAAAGCTTTAAAGTAAAAGCCTTGCGTAAAATTATTTAT
The DNA here is from genome assembly GCA_949987625.1 of Chalcis sispes. Lineage (NCBI taxonomy): Eukaryota > Metazoa > Arthropoda > Insecta > Hymenoptera > Chalcididae > Chalcis > Chalcis sispes. The sequence continues at coordinate 72,795,649 of OX465097.1, read as the reverse complement.
TTTATTCATTTATATTATTTAAAAATAATTTTTTTCAAATTTTCCGTAAAAAAGAAGAAAAAAATTTAAAAAACATCCAGCCGAAATAGTTGAAAAGTCATATGTAAACAATGGCAACACATTTATCGATCAAAGCTATCATCAAAAAAATTTTTCATGCACGCCCTAGAAAAACTTTTCATTTCCTCATCCCGAAATAAAAAAATAAAAAAAAAAAAAAAAAAAAAAAATGACGGCAAATTTAAATTTATTTTCGAGAATACCAGGCATCCCCTCAATTTTTTACCGCGAGTTGATATATATATATATATATATATATATATATATATATATATATATAATAGAAGCGCTTATCTCCCTCCGCAACGTTCGTGGGTGTGCACAGACATATTACTCGTCGCGCGCGCCGTGGATCGCCTCCGAAGAGAAGAACTTCGTCGACGTGCGCCGCATCCGCGATGTTATTCTTTCGCGCCTTTTCTTTCATTTTTTATCTTCTTTTTACTTTTCTAACGCTTTTTTCATCGAGCGCGACGTTGAGCTGCGACATCGAAAGAGTTTTACCAGAGGAGAGAGAGAAAGAGAGAGAGAGAGAGAGAGAGAGAGAGACAGTCTGGGTGAATGATCAGAAAGATGTTTATAGGAAAAAAGTTAGCGAGAAAGTGTCTTGGGCTATATGAATTTTTATTGTAGTTTTAAATACATAACTTTCGTTAAGAGATTGCGAGTCAAATGTAATCATTTAAAGTTTATTCTCATTTTATTCGTTCTTATTTGCATTTTAAAATCGCGACTTTTTTTTAACAAATGACTTTTTTAACCGCTTATCATAAAAAATAACAAGAAAATTTTTTCAGTAAAACTTTGTAATCTTTATATTTTTCTTATCTTAAAAAAATATTATTTAAGACTATTTTTTATTCGTTAAGCAAAGCGAATCACGATCGTGAAATAAAATTGCAAAACAATTGAGAGGCTTGAACTTCTTCAAAAGCTACAGGAAAAGTATTTAAAACTTTCAATCATTTTAAAAATATATTTATTTCTCTGATGTGTTCCGATCGTTTTTTCTTCCCTCACAAACGCCAAACTTTATGAATTATTGTCAATTATCGATAAGAAAAACTACTCATTTAATAAACATCAAACATTCTTTCTCTAAATTTACATTTTAAAGTCTAGGAGACATCAATTTTGAAAAAGAGACGCGGAAAAAATAAGCGAGATCGATAATTGAACACGCAGTACCTAAACGCAACGAGTCGCGCAACTTTAAACACCATTCGTACAGAGTCCGTCGGCTTCGCCACACTCGAATGAATAACTCGGGCTCGGTTTCTCGCGACTAGAGCTTTGACATTTCAGTCGCGTAGACCGACGCACGCTCTCTCGCGTAATGAGATTACCACCCCTTATACACTGTCACTCTATTTATTTCTTCGCCCGTGGCGACGCGACTTGCACAACGGAAGGATATGGTTCGGTGTGTACCGAGTCAGTGAAAAGAGTATTAGAGAAAAAGAGAGAGAGAGAGAGAGAGAGAGAGAGAGAGAATGAAAATCTAATAAAACTACGGGAGCGCCAACGCATTCGTAATTTTGGAAAAAGGTGTTCTCTCTTTCCGTAGGTGTTTATCTCTGTAAGTGTGAACGTTTACGTGTGGGTACGAAGATTTTATTATGTTGATCTTCCGTTGAATTAAATTTACTTGTATTGAGCATTTAAATTGCTTGCTTTTACATTCTTTTCTTCTAAAGCTGCATAAATTTTTTTTTTTTTTTTCTTTTTGTTCGTTTCGAGTTTTATTTTTTATCGAATCTTTGTGGCTTTGCCCTACAATTTTAAAGTGTATATTTTTTAATTTTTTTATTTATACAAATAATGAATATTCATATTGATGGTTTAAATTTTTAGTGGAGAAATTGTGTCAACTTTTCCTTATTTAACACACAATTATTTTTAGGGAGAAAAAAAATTCACGAAAAAGTGAACCGACGCGCTTTTTCTCGTTGTCGGTAAATTTGATTGACACTTTATAAAAGATAGAAAGAATTTAACAGTAATGAAATTCTTGATAATTCTTTAAATACATGTTAAAATTAAATCTCAACGAGTTTATTTTGCACACTAAAAATAACGCATTGTGATTACTACGTGTGTAAAATTAAATTCATTTAAAAAAATATAGAATTGGAATCGGAAAAGCTCGTTGAATATTTTTTATTACCTTTTTTTACATAAAACGTTTATACTCGAAATATCAATGAACGAAATACCAATTTCTCAAAAAAAAAAAAAAACAATCACAAAATGTTAATTCACATTTGAACTAGAGAATCCATAAGAAAGTTCTCTCAAAGTCATTATGGCTTCAAAGTCGTCGACGACGAAATCACGAATGCAAGGGAGAAGCAATATCTTCAAGAAAAAAAATAAAAAGGATAAAAGAAAAGAAAAGAAAAAGGAAATGTCGAAGCAAGCGACGAATCGCAAAGGATTATCGCATTGCAGCACTGAAAAACCAACATAGGCGCCGACTTTTTTCCCATCCTTTCTCTCAGAACTTACGTTTCTCTTCACAAGTTTGTCCTTGTGAAGACTGCAAAAATCGCCGGGAGCGATGAGAAATGTTGGGCGAAAAGAGAAAAAAAAGGTAGAAGCGCTCGTCAAAGAGACACGCCGAACGAAATGACCGGTGGATGAGTTACTCTATACACAAACTTACACAGACACACGTATATCTGTGTAGCTTGGTGAAGAAAAAGAGAGCGAGGATGCGACAGTGGTTTAATTATTTAAGATTTTATCGTTGAAGAGAAGCTTTTGAAAGAGAGAAATAGTTTAAAAACATTAAATGAAAAATTGAAATTTTGATGAAAAATGAGAACATTATTCGTTTTTGGTAAATAATTATTCGAACGCATTGACGTTTTATTATAATTTATTGCATTTTAAAAATGAACTTTTTTTTAAATTTTTTATTCTATTTATAATTGTAGATTTTAACGGAATAAGGAAAAAAAATTAGTGAATTATTTGACATTATTTATTTGACCAATTCTATTTTTAAATTTTTTACTTAAAAAATTTTACAACAATTGAGGATAAAAACGCTGGATACTAGGCTTTGCATTATTATTATTATTATTATTATTATTATTATTATTATTATTATTATTATTATTATTATTATTATTATTACTATTAAGTGAAACAAATTATGATGCAAATTTACAGCAAACCAATGTACATACACTTAAAAACTTACATTACAAAACAAAAGACTATAAATACAATAAAGTAACTTGATTATACTTTGAGAGCCTTGTAGTCATTACAAATTTTTCAAATTAAGTTACCGTAGTTGAAGTTTAAAAAAATTGTTTTAAATCTCTTAAAAACGTTTTAATAGCTACGTTAGATTAAAATAATAAACAAAAGCAAAAAATATTTAAAGAATAAGTCAAAGAAAAAGTTTAAAAAACAATCTCTATAATATATATATTAAAAGTCTATCGTAACTGTAGGTTAAAAAATAAACAGTTTTTCATCAATCAGCAATTTCGGCGCTGTCCAAACGCATTTTCCTCCAAACTTTTAAACTATTCTACCACCTAAAAAAACCAAAAAAAAAAAAAAAAAAAAAAAAAAGATGCCCACGCAACGGCGCATCGATACGTAACGAGACGAAAAGGAAAATTTAAAACGCAATAAAAAATGACAAAGAAAAAAGGGAGAAAAGCCTACCGAAACAAAAAAGGAAGAACCGAAATTCGTTTATCCGTTAAATCCAGCTTTTTCTCGTCAGCGAGGCCGAGCGAACGTCCAGTTTTTCATCTAATACAATCGTGCAGTGGAAATCCGCTTCGAACGGTCTCTGCGATCGAATGTCACTCGTTACCCAATCGAAGCGCATACGTATATTTATATATAGAAGGAAGGATAGAAAATCGTTCCCTCGACGAAACACGCGACGTCGGAAAAATTATATACCAAGAAAGAGATAGAGAGAGAGAGAGAGAGGCGGGGGGAGGGAAGATAAGAAAGATAAAAACACTTAGGAGCAAGGATGAGGAGTCGTCTTATTATTTTCTTGATTTATGGGTCGATCGTGTACGCCGTGCACACGTGCGTGTGTGTGTTTTATTCGTTTTTGGCTTATATAGGTATATATGAAAGATAGTGGTACAATTTTTTAAAGTATGCTTGATTTTTATCGATAAAGAAGTGAGATTTCTTTGTAGGACAGAGAAAGGTTGAAAATATCAATTTTACATGATATATTTCGTTTTATCAGGAATTGAAAAAATAAATTACTAAAAGCTTACCATGTACCGTGCATATATATATATATATATACACAAATCATACGTAAGGTAATCGACACATAGGTAATATGTCTTTATCAAAGGTTTATTTAAGAGAAAACTCGGTTATTTTAAATAATAAATACTCGTACATTACTTGTATTTTGATGATCACTGAACGCGATATAAAAGTAAATGAAAAGGATGTCTTTAAGTATAACAATGCGAAACTACGTGTGATTTAAAATAATTTTATTTTGTTATTTTGATTCAATCTGTTTTATATACAATATGAATGATGCATCATTGAGCGTACTTATTCGTATACAAAATCATGAAATAAAAACAACTCTCCAAAAATTAATTCCTTTTGATTTAAAACAAAAATAATCAGTTTCAAACTCATCTGCCGACATGAACTAAAACTTTTTTCAAACAGTCGTAAGCCTATTCAAAATTATAATCATTTATTAAAATATATTGTCATATCTTCGTTATTATCTCAAGCATCGCAATGAGATCGAAAATGAGTAAACTTTCCTAGTTGCATAGAAAAATTATCCCTTCTGCGTTTTTTCCATTTAGAATCAAATGATATGTCGTTATTTATTATCGCAAAGCGCGCCAGAATGATTCGTTTTAATATTCGTGTACTGATTTTTATATTATAAATAAACCTACATACGCAAATATACACACGCATACATACACACACACACACACACACACAAACTTATATATTATACGTATGTAGGTAACCTTTGCACAATAAAGGCAAGTTTTTTTTTCTACTTTATTTATGTTGAAATCCTCTTTGTCTTCGGTATGAAACATGTCGATGGATTTATTTTTTCTTTCCTCTCCATTTACGTTTTGTTCATTAAAATTTTCGATCAAATTGCTTTCGTATAGCTCAACGATATTGCATCCGTAAAAATACGTTATACTCGTATCAAACGTCTTCCTAAACCGCTTTTCTCCAAGCGCAGATGCATATATAATGAAATATTTTGCGTTGCTTTGTTAACGACGACTGGATATTTAATAAAGTTTTCATCAATATCAAATTTTATGCTTGCTTCTTTATTATCTCTATTCGTTGCATAGCACTTTTTCTCTCTCTCTCTCTCTATTTCATTATATCTTTTTTCCTCTTTGTGCGTTTACCTTTGAATGTTTTCAAAGACGAATCATGTAGCAATGTTCTTTTCTAGCCGCCTGCCTTCGAATATTATAGAAGCTTAATAAAGTCGCTAGTGTTAAATGATACTTTGCAGTTCGCCAGCTTTTTAGCTCGAAACCGAGGAGACAAGTTAGTAAAGAATTCAAATCATCGATTTATTAATTTCCTCCTCGGGTTATTTAATATTACAAATTTACAGCTAATTTTAACTTACCATACATATATACTTTTCTTATGTTATTTTACAAGTAATGCAAGTTTCTAATTTATTGCAACGTTTTGGAGTACAAATCATTTGGTGGGTCGCGTTTTTTGAATTTTCACTTTGGTCGCCCTATACCTTTAAAAAATTTATTTCGTTAGCAGCCGCAAGTTTCCCGAGAATAACTTTATATTTCAAAAATGCGCCTAGAAATGGTTTATTAAGCTTCAAAATTTTGATAATTTTCAACGCAGTTGTTTAAAAGAACATTTTCACGAACGTTTCAAAACTTTTGTATAAAATTAATTTAATAAAGTTTAAAGTGTAATATGACATTTTATGTAAAAATCTTTTGATCGTCGTTTTGTTCATTAAATACACAATTACAGAAATTTTATAAATAAAATAAAAAGTTTTTGCGCAAACAATTGATTGAGATTAATGAATTATATTAAAAATTTTAAAGATAAGTTTATTAGAAAAAGTATAAAATTTTTTAAAGTCTCTAACAAAGACGTGACTTTGTGTTTGGTGCACCCACGCGCGCAAAAAAAAAAAAACAAAAAATGCAGCGACTAGGTAGTATGCAACATCTCGCATAATAACTCGACTCTATGCCAGAGCATTTACAGACTGGACAGTTTCGACCGTCGCTCTGAATAATTTTCCCACCTTTCTCGCGACGCAGCTTTTATTTCTCGCGTCCATTTGTCATGTCGTATATACCGAGAGTCCCGTGAATAATAAACGGTTTACGCGCACGAATCTTCCGAAAGACATCGACGGCTTTTTATACATATACTAACGCGAACAAATGGACACACGGTACTTTTACGCGTCACGTGTGAATTCGACACAAATAAAGTTTTAATAGATAACTTGTTGGGAAGGACCTAACGTCGTTTTAAAGCTTTCCTCAAATATATATATATATATATATATATATATATTCATATACATGAAGATTTATAATTATAGAGGCGACAAGATCAACGTTAAAAATATATTTTAATTTGTTTTCAAATTTTTGTTTTTTCCGTTTTACGAACTGTTTCGTCAAATAGAATAATTTTAAAGCCTTTTAAATATTAAAAAAAGGTAATTAATTTTACTAAAAATATGTACCGAAATGAGATAGCGTTAAACCCATACTGTGTGTCTCGGAAATGTTTCGACAAGCGCGCAGGCCAGTTCCTTCCTTCAATTGCAAACGCATTGGCGTCTGGCGTTTATTACAAACGTTTCTTCCGTTCATCCTCCGGCCTCGTGAACTTTCTTAATGGCTGAAATTGCGTGAATTTAACGCGGGCGACGGGATACGCGAGGTAGAATAATGACATCCGATTCGAGCCCCCGCGGATCGTTAATGGCACGAACCAAGTGAATTATGTACGATTATGTACGAGTATGTACGTACGGCGTAGAGAACTTGGATACTCTCGGCCGTTCGTCGGAACGGATATCGCGTCCTCCGTTGCCCGCACCATTTTCGCGCCATTAGGTGAAAGAAAAAAACGGGGTGCGGTGGAGAGAAAGCGGCGTAGGCGGCTGATAAAGAGCCAGCTACGGATTGATAAATCGACTTTGAGCGAGCGTCGCGGTCTTTTTTCGCGCGAGAAAACACCGCGTCGGTGCGAGTCTCATTTTTCGTAAGTACGAGTATTTCTCGATCGATTTAAATTAGCTGTGCGTCGAATGTTGCACGCAGTTTATTGCCTCGTGTAAACATCTCGAATTCATTTTTCAAGTTTCGAGTATTTACGAGAAAAAATATTGGTGCAATGTAGTTTGCCATTTAATACGTTAAATGGATATCTGTGCATATAATACGCTTTAAACTGTAATTTAAAAAATTTTAAGATTTTTTTGATTATTCTATATTTTATTTGTGTAAAAATAAACTTAACGATTTTCCACTTAATACGTCCTTTAAGAATAATTAATTTAAAAAAAATAAAAAATACCTTGTAAAGTATTATGTCACAAACGGATTAATGGAGAAAGTTGTACTAATGTATAAAATGAGGTAAAGACTTTGTGAGACTTTGAATCATTAAAACTTTTTTAATATTTAAAGCATCTGAGACGAGAATAAAATTAATAAAAGTCACATTTTTTATGGAATATGTATATTATATATTCAAAGGAAATTTTTTCCAATGTATATTAACATTTTTTAATTTTATTAAGTTTAAAACTATTATGTTTATTCTTGTTAAGTAACTCGTTAAGTAACATTAAAAAAATTATTTGAAATAATGGAGATCCGCGATTAAATAGCCGCGTCATCTTCGCGTGCGAAAATAAAATAAAAGGCAAATTAAAAAAGCTCGTGCGTAGCTTACATCATCCATTGGAGCATAATCGATCGATCTTTAATATTTTCTCGAGCATAATGCATAACGGGTCTTTCCCGCATGCGATGATGGATTGCGGTTGCGCGTGCGCTCGCCCGAATTATTAACATACGCGCTTCGTTCTTTCTATCTCTATCTCCCTCGCGGGCTGAGGGAGTTAGAGTTAGCTTCTTGAATGCGCTGAGAGAAAAAGAGAGATAAAACGAAAGCCCATCAATCGGTATCTCGATGCTGCTTTATACATACTAATATGTATATCGCGTATCCGTAATACAACGCGCCTTGGCGAATTTGTGCTCGCTTCTTTTAAATATGGCGGAAAATACCATAAATTAATGCATACGCTAATGTTTCTGAAAATTTGACGCCTCGTTGAGCTACCGATGACGGATGGTTGGATCGACGAGCATAGCGAATTATCAGCCCCGCGTTTAAACTCTTTTCTTTCTGTATACACGTTGTTCTTTGGTTTTTCTAGAATTTAAAGTAAATAGAAAAATATTTGATACTATTTTGCTACTAATATACTATTAAATTTTTTATTTTGATATCATTTTTTTCGGAAAATAAATTAATATTTAGACATCGGTTACAGTCTGCTATAACGACGTTTTTAAAATTAAAATAACTTACTATTTTATATAAATTTCGATATCTTATCTTCGTAATTTATTTTGCTGCTACTCAATGAAAAGATTAACGACCCAACGAATTTAAAACTCTTTTACACTAACCAAATTGCCCCTCTAATAAATCTCAAGGCACATTGATAATCACTTTAGGAGCTAATTATACATGAAAATTAATAGTTTTAGCGACATTTAATCCGACCTTAAAACACAAAGTCTCTTAATAAGATTTCAAATGGCCAGAGACTTTCCTCGAAATACTAGCCTCGGAAAGTCGGGAAATTAGCGAACACCCGCTAATTGCATCCCTCATGACTAATTCCCATAATGCATTTCATATAGATAACCTACAGCGAGTTTTAAAACCGCATTTCCACCAAATACGAGTATAAAGTAATAGTGAGTAATGGAAAGCGAAGAGTCTTCTTCGAATCTCGCTAACTAATTAAGCGCGATGCTTTCTTTGTCGGAAAAAGGAAAACTGGTCTTTAACCTCGTGCAAAAAGAAACAAGAAACTCATTTCGCGAGAGTAAAAGCGCAAACATCGTGGAAGAAAAAAATAAGGTTACGTAATCGGTAATGAAATACGAACGTTGCAGGCAATACGCGTGCGGTAAGACAGGTCAAAGGTTAAGGAAATTGAATGACCCACATACTTACATGTACATCTATCTGTAACCGCAATAATCGCACCCAAGTCAACTTATAATAATTATTATAATTCTTTATCCTTTGTTAACTTTACATTTTTGTAGTTACAAAGCTTTTTCTTTCATTCAATATAAGTACTTTTTTAATACATTTTCAAAAAATCGAACGAAGATCTTTTTAATCTTTAAAACTCTGTTTTTTAAATTATTTCTAAATTTGACTGTTTTATAACAATTCATGTGTGTTTTAACATTTATTTTTACTAATTTATACTTTTTATAGATGCATGATAAAATTTAAAAAAAGATTGCTTTGAAAAAAAAAGAAATTTCATGTATTTTAACGAAAAAATTAAAAAATTCACGGACTCGCGACGTATAAATGGACAATTTTCAAAACTTTATCGAGAAAGGAAGGGTCACTCTTCTTGATCGAAAATCCATTTAGCGCTCGCAAACTTTACAAGACGTCATTTGAATCATCGAAGGTAGCCAATCGATGCGAGAACCTCGGGACTTACGAGTAGCTTAGAGTAACCAGTATACCTATCTTTCTCCTTTTTGGCGCGCGCATCCACACACAAAAGCATACACATACACATACACACACTTACCTAAGTTACAGCCAAAGGCGTACATCTTCTCCCTTTCCCATATTTCCCTTTCTCTCTCTCTCTCTCTTTTCCTTATTCCCTCTTTAGCCCTTTATAGCTGGATGTATCTACCCTAAATGAAAATCGGTTTAGCCTGGGGTATGGCGAACGGTTAAAGAGCGAAGGTGAAGCTGCTCTTCAAGTTTCACTATATCTGAAAATTGATACCTTTGAAAGGGAAGACTGATCAAGGCTAGGATCCCCTTGATAGACGGAAATTGGACAAGGATGGAAAGCCAGTAATTGTACTCGAACAATTTCGTATATTGAGAATTCGAGCGTGTGCTTTCCTTTTATTGAGTTATTTTATTTACTTTATTGTCAAGTTTTTTTATCGCATATATAACAAGTAGTTTGAATTAATCATTTTGAAAATTAATTTTATAAAAAATCAAAGTTTTAAATTTTAAATTTTTGTAATTTTTAAAGCTTGTAGTTTATGTAAAAATGAAAAGAATTAAAAAAAACAAACTTTGCTCAAAGTAACGGTCAAACAAAAATTTCGGAATCCCAGATTTTCACATAAATTAACAAGGCCCTTTTGTTTATAAAAAATTTTTCACAACAATCGTGCAAAGCAAACGAACGCCCGTTAAATAAAATTCTGTTTAAACCTTGTAAGACTTTCCGCGACCGAACTAATCAAATTAAATCTCTTGAAGTCTCACTTCCACCAAATCCGTAATTTCCTCTCAAAACAGTATAAAACGGAGACAGCTCGCGTGGTAAATCTCAAACCTTTCCCCGAGTACAAATGACGAGGAGATTAGCATCTAAGAGAATTTTTTATGTAATGTGTGTGTACGTGTATGTCGACTCGTCGATTAACCCGGAAAAAGTAACTCGGATGGAAAGTTTACGAGAAGAGGAGGAGCAGGTCCACCTCGCTATGAAGCTTTTTTCTAGGTAATGCAGGTGCGCAATCTCGCTTGCTTCGTCTTTTGTCGGCAGCCAGCGTACGTCTGTGGTTCTCGTTGGCGTATATCTATCTACCCTACCTTCTAGCATTGTAACGTTTGGCGCGGCAAAAGCTGCCGCCACCACTGCTTTTTCTTTAGCTCGTTGAGAATGAAATATGGCCAAGGGTTTCTTTGTTGCCGTGTACTCGAGTGTAGAATGGATACGTTTTTCTTGCTTTTAATTTACTTGGGGAGTGCGTTTAATTGTGGGACGTTTAAGGAGGATTAATGGAGAGGAAGAAAAGTAAATAGAGAGAGAGAGAGAGAGAAAGAGAGAGAGAGAGAGAGAAAACTGGTCGACGAGAAAGGATATTTTGTGCTTAAATCAAATCGTTAAAATAAATATTATCACGAGCTTTTGTATATTTGAAGAGGTGGTTACAATGCGTTTATTTTAAAGCAGCGCGATGTTGTTGTTTTAAAGAAATTTACTCACGTATCAATTTTTCGTATAAGATACCTTCAAGGAAATAAATTCTGAAATTGCGTGAAATTTTTTAGCGCTTTTAAAATACTTGCGGTGCTAAAACACTAAAACAGGCGTCATGAAAAATGACTTACCTTTTAAAAAATTCATATTACGAGTTGTATGGGATAAAAACAGAATCATATGTAAAGTATGAAGAGAATGACGAAATTATTATGTTTTTATAAAAAAAATAATTGACAAATTTATTGACATAAAATTTTACAAGTGAAAAATTTGAATTTTGAATTCCAATAATAATGATAAAAAAGAATTTTATTAATAAAATATTGTTCCTTTGAATAAACGCAAATGTAAGCCCGCGTTAAAAACATTTTGCACAAAAATAGTTGTATTTAAAAAATTCAAACCATGCGTCAAACTCTCAACACCACAACGGATAATTTCAATCGAAAATTCGTAACGAATCAAAAACCCACATAAAATAACCGAGCGAATTCCGAAAATCGCTCGGCAGCCATGACATACAAGAGCCGCACATGTGGCGAAATTTGTAACTAAAAACGAGAGCGATCAATTGGTCGTTCATTTCATACGAAAATTGTGGCACGTGTGCACACACACACACACACACACACACACACACACTCCACATATGCATGCACGTACATTTCTATAGAAGCTTTCGCATTGGGGCGTAAATGAGGTTTGTTTAAACGAGAGAAACAACATTTATCCCGGACCTTTTTGTGGCATCGCTCGTGAGCTATTCTACGTCTATTCACCAGAGGGGTAATATAATAGCTCCTGTTGGTATGTACGCACGAAAAGAGGGAAAAGCCGAACCGAGGAGGAAAACCACCGCAACTATAGTCCGCGCGTACATAATACGTGAAAAGGAAACAAATGGTTAATTGTAACGTTATTTCTTGATTCATGGCTAAAAGCACCGCTTAGTTTGTAAGAACGTGGGAACGCGCCACTCGAGCTTTCCGCGCTTCTTTTGTTTTACCGATTAGTTTTGAAAATTTGATTTAAGAATTTTCCAGAGGTATGCTCGAGCTACAACAAATTTTTTACGGCACACCGCGTTTCTTCATTCCCTCTCTCTCTCTCTCTCTCTCTCTCTCTCTCTCTCTCTCTCCCTTGCTTTCGGCCTTTTTTGCTCTTTTTTCTTTAAAAAACGAATCAAAAGAAATTAGACGTAATTCATTTTTATTTTTAGTTTTATTTATTTTTTTGTTTATTTATTTTGTTTTATTTACGTAGCTGATAAGCCATTTTTCAAAATATTTTGCAAAGATAACAATTACGCTGGACATATTTAAGTGTTGAATTAATATAGTTTTTTAGAAAAGAAATTTTTTATTTTTCATCTTCTTACATCCTTTTCCTCTTCAATTTAAATTTTAATTTTAACATTTTCACTCTACTTTTAATATTCAAGAAACACCCTATTAGGAGTTTCAAAACAGCATTTGGAGCGACGCTTTTCTAGTTACCATAACAATCGCCGCCACACTCTAATTAACGAAGTGCCGCGCGACAACGGCAAACCGGCGCGAATTCCATTAACCGTGCATCATCGGCACATGAATTCTTGAGCAATTCTGTTTTCCCTCTTGTGGAAAAAATTCCAGACGGCAAGTGTAAACGCGTTGTTAAACGAGACGTCGCGCCCATCGACAATGAAACGGAGCAGCGAGCATCGAAAGCATTTTTCTTTTTAATGGAAGAAAAACGGAAATTAAATAAAGCTTGCAAACTTTCGCGCATATTTTGATTATAATGAAAAGCCGGTAGAGCAAAACGTTGCTCTGAAACGCGTTTTCTTTCTCTCTCTTTTACTCTTCATTTAATTATCAAACAATTGCGTTTTTTTTTTTTTTTTTTTTTTTTTTTTGATACAGCCCCTTCCCTTCCCCAGCTTTCTTCTTTTCTCAATGTATTATATAATTAATTCTTTTGCCGGGGAAAAGTTGTTCTCTAATTTTTTGAGAATCATTTTTTTTAGATTTTTTTCTCCGTCTATTGTAATTTTCTCACATTTATGTGACGGAGAATATAAGCAATATTGAATATCTTATTTACAGTAGCAATTGCAGTGGAAGAATTTTAAATTGCATCGGATATTTTTTGATGCTAAAATTCGTTTAATTTAAAGACTATAAAATTACCATTAATACCACAATTAAACTTTTTGTTTTTTTTTATTGTAAAATTTCACAAGAAAGACTATAATTATTATTGTATATTGATTATTGTTTTAAGCTATTTAAGTATCTAATTAGTTAAGTGGAATATGAAGAATGCGAAAATTATTGAACAAATTAGCCTTTGAAACACACACTCTCACACCCACATTTAATTAAATTAAAAACAATGGTAACCAGAGGCTAACGCGCATACATTTTATTTATTTCCAATGATTATTTTTAACCGATCAAAGCGAAACTAATTCATGGCTGAGAAAACAATGAATAAAACAAAAAAATTGTAAAAAAAAGGTATCGAAGTTCATCACAGCGGTTAAAGTATAATAATAATAGTGATAATAATGATGACGATGATAATGATAATGATAATAATAATAATAATAATAATAATAATAATAATAATAATAATAATAATAAAATGACCCAAAACCTTTGAAAATAGTTAATTAAAACGAGATTGCAACGTAAAGACGCGCCAGATAGGCAAATATTAGGAGAACGCGTAGGGGCGACACTTTGAGTTTTCCTAAATCTGCGTTCCTTCGTTCGCCCACAGAGCGTTGAAAAGCCGGTGTATATGCACGTGTACGCGCCTCCTCGTCTCCAGCAACAGCAGCAGCAGCACCAGCAGCAGCGGCGGCGGCGGCGACAGCAGCGGCAGAAGTACGCTGTTCCTCGGCGTTTATCCGGGCGCCGCTGCGTACCGTAAATCCACGAATAGTGCCATCGCCCGCGGCAGCAAAGCCTTTTCTACGGTCAAGCCAAGGCTCGCCGTCGCCGTTGTCGATGCGACGAGAAGGAACTCGGACCCAAGGACCGAGAGCGAGATATGCTGGCGTGCGTGTATCCGGCCGAGAGCTTCGAATCCAAATCGGTCGTCGCTGTCGCGAGGCTGAAGCATCATCGCGGGAAATCCTTCTCCTCCTCCCCCTCCGCCTCCTCTTCTTCCTTCTCCTGCTCCTCCTCCTCCTCCGCCTCCTCCTCCGCCTCCTCCTCCGCCTCGATCAAGCGACGCGCCAAGCTGGTTTCCGTTAAGGAGACCGCGAGGAAAACGTCCGCGGCAGCGCCGCAGCTGGAGAAGCAGTCTTTCAACAATGAGGTGAGTCCTCGCTGAGTGCCCCGCTCTCTGCGCGCGATCTCGAGCGAGATCGAAAACTTTTGGACGCTTATCCACTTTCACTGATAATTGTCGCCATGTTTTAAACAAAATAATATTTATCTATACTATTTGAAATTTTCGTTGCGTAAATTGTCAACGGCAAAATTTACAAAGAAATTTTATTTTTTATCGCCGTAAAGTATACAATGTTGTTGTAATTGTTGTTTTTGACTGGTTTATTAGGGAATCATAATTGCGACGTCTTTGATCATCCGTAGAGCGTACGGATCGAATAATAAGCGGCACACAGTCGATTGCGTTAAATCAACCCTTTGAATTTCACAAGCCTCCGGCAATCCATGCGCTCGCGCTCAAAGCTGATTGTAATGAACCCATCCACTGCGTATTACTGTACAATTCTAATTGATTCTACCGTTTGTTCCGATGCTAAGTTAATACACATACGTCGCGTGTTACGTGTGTACGTCTACGTGCATATATTTACGTTACTTTTATTAACTTTTAAATATATATATATATATATATATATATATACGGTAGAAGAGAAACAAACTCATTTCGTCGAATAAAAGCCCAATATAAATTGAAGTACATGAAACCTTTGAGCCATACCAATAATTCCTAATTTTTTTCTCTTTTATTTTTATAAAAAATTTCTCGATAAGTTAAAAAAGGTAGATTTATCAATTAAACTCCGCAATTCATTTATTTTAATCGAAATGCATATCGTGTAGTATTCGATTTTGTTTTATATAATGCTTACATTTATCGAGTAAATAATGAGAATCAAATTTAAATTATTTTGCAAATTTCACAGTAATTAATATTTTAAAAATAAGTATTTGTTGTACGATGTGCAAATATGATATTTTCTACGCGTTGTTTATTTCTTTCTTCTGTTTAAAAAATGATATACCTATAAATATTCATATTTATTTTTACGAGCCCTACATAGAATCATTTTGTTGTAAAGAAATTTATAAACAAATTTACCAATCCAACAATTTACCAATTCATCATTAATTTAATTCTATATACTATTTTAATTTTAAAAATCACTGGATAAAATGAATAAAGCAGAGTAAAGAAAATTAATCAAAAGTACATATAGAAATAACATAAGGGAAAAGAAAAAAGTATTTTAAGCAATCGTAAGAATGCGCTATTGCGAAACTCGGCCGAAAAAAAATTCAATATGTTTTCCAATCTTTTTCTCTCCGCAACCTATTCTAGAAAAGCACGAAAAGAGATTCAAGAAGAGGAAAAACTTGGCACGGCTGCGCCAGCAGCTCGCGAATCGGTCGCGCAGTGTAACAGCTGTAAAGATTCTTTGTTCCCCTGGTGGTGTTACGAAAGGGGGAAACGGGGAAACTCTTTCACCCGCGGGGAAGATTATTTACAAAGACGTATCATGGGACGTATACGCCCGTATTGTTCTCTATCCTTCCCTTTTCCCATCGCTCGCATACCCGTTTTCGCTTCACGAAGATGAAGAAGAAGAAGAAGAAGAAGAAGAAGAAGAGATATTGGTAGGATCCGCGCAGTAACCACTAATCGGTTTCATCTTTCTGTTTCATATGTATCGTCATGTTGATAAACCCACATTTGCTATTGATTTCGATGGCGACGTATCGTTAACTTGTATCGCATTTTGCTGCTTCCATTCAACATATCCGTATACCAATTATTTCTCTGATATATTTTTTGGTCAGACGAAGGCAAAGACACGATTGCAAAAAAGATATAATAATATATTTTACGAATTATTGATATTTTACGAATAATTAAGTTTTATTGCAGTAATCAATATTTTAAAAATTTTCGGTATAAAGTTTTTGTAGCTCTCCTTTGAACAGCCGAGTACGTTAAAAAAAAAATATTTCGACACGACTAATAAATTTTTCACGAATTAAATAAAATAAGATCAAGCAAACGTTTTAAAAAATCGCTTTTAAATTACTTTTTTTTACGAGGAACGAAAAATAATCAGGGTCGTCGGTGCGAACAACGGTACGTCGAGGGCAACGTACCGAAGCCATATATGCTTCTCTCTCTCTCTCTCTCTCTCTCTCTCTCTCTTGCCGGAATCTTTTTGCGAACGTCGCAGCTTCGAAGCTAGAAAAATGTTGCGCGAATGGAAAAATCGATTGCGGTAAGAGGCGCGCGAGGTTTTTGTGTACTCTGCATGGAAAATCGTAATACGGGTTTGCTTATCACGAGTACCGTCGAGTGCTTTTAGACTTTTCTTATTTTTAAAGGAGTATGTAAAGGTTAACGAGCTTCTTTCACGTTTCCTTTGCGTTTCAATTTAACTATGGCTTTCTTGTGTTATTTCTATACATTTATACTGAATTATTCAAACATAAATCGAGACAAGCAAATGAATGTTGTGACGCGAGCGCACATTAAAATACGTTTGCGTTATTTTAACGATAATGTTATTGTATTTTATACGGATTGTCATTGCAGCTATCGATATATACGTTACAGATTCTGATTATGTTTCTTCTGTATAAAATTGACTTAAAATTTGTTCTTACATTGAGAATAAACAGTTAAATAGATAACTTGTAAAAAACAAAACAATTTATTCAATTTAATTAATAGTCACGTTTTTCAAAGGTGCAATTTCTTATGCATACAAATTCATATTTACAATGATAAATTCATTTATTTGCATTTAAAGAATTTCTTGAAAAGAAAAAAAAATTAATTCACATCTCTCTCCGTGGGTATATATAAAAAGATAAAAAATATATATATAGTAAACTATCAAACCTCCGCAACATAATCATCCAGTGTGTGCTGCTGCAACGATAACTCTACCGTATACTCGAAACAAAATCACAGACATATGTATATATAGTCTAGTAAATTTCTCCCGGAAAATTAGTTCGCACGTGCGTATACATAGGTACCGTCTGTTCGAGGACATTTTCACGGCGTACTTTATATACGCTTGTCTGTTTTAGTTGTTCGCATACGCGCCTTTGTACTTTTCACCCGCGTATTTTCTCTCTCTCTCTCTCTCTCTCTCTCTATTCTCATGCAAACATTTCTCGCTCGCATTTACGCAAAATCCCCGACATCGTTTTTATAGTCGTGTATGTACGCGTCGACGACTCTCGAGTGCCATTGAGAATGCAATCTGTATGGTACAGGTATTTCTCCATCTTCTTCTTCCTTTTCCAGCTTTCTGTTTATTCTATACTCGCTGCTCTATTTTAGCTCGCGTTTCGAACGCATGCGATCTTGCGTACATGCTTTTTATGAAATCGTTTGCGTTTTCCATTGTCTTTTTTTTCTCCGTTTCTTTTGTTCTTTCCTCCCTGTTGTTGAATTTATTGCGTACACGTGTTTCGTACCATAAATGAAAAAATTTTATGTTTACCAATAGAACGCTACATTTTGCGGTACGTTATTGATTATTTTAATATTGGAAAATATTTATTTTAAATAAATATACATATGTACATCATACTTCAATGGATTTCTCATTAAACTTTGATGAAAAAGTAAACTTCCAAAATTCCGGAAGGATATTGTTTTTACAATATGTTAAAATATGCTCATAATTTTGTACGTAGCATGTGTTGATATTGTCTGAAGTTCTGTTTACTTTTTCTCGAAGAATATACGTAAAGTGTACACTTTCTCGAGCTTGTGTGTCACGCAAATATGAAAAATTCATGCGCCGTTTTTTAGTTTTAACAAATTTCGATAAAGTTTGGCAAGTAAATGCAATTATTTTAGATAAAAACGCGTCTCTCGTTGAATATCGGGAATTTTTTATTTAAAAATTTTAATTATTTTTGGATATCCAGCGTTACAAAAAAAAAAAAAAAAAAAAAAAAAAAAAGAAGTGCTCAAAAATTTGATTTTTTTTTAGAGAGAACGAAAATTAATTTTTTAATATAACCATTCTTCTGATTTCTCATTAAATTCAACTTGAACTTAGGCAAGAGAATAATGAACGATTCAATAAAATTGATTCTTTATTACTTATACTCACTCTCATTTTCTCTCTCCTCCTCTCGTTCATTTTCACGCGCACTTTGACTTTTACGGTCGAACGACGCAAAGAGAAGTAGAGAGAGAGAGAGAGAGAGAGAGAACAAAATGAGATTCAGTCAAATTTTGTTCGCGCGTTTTCTGATGCGTGAACGATGTATTAAATCGATGAATTCCTTTGATAAAGCTCCAGGCTTATTTAATGTCGACGAGAGACGTATAGTTCATTCGCGTTAGATGCTACACTACTAGTCGATCTACATGAAAGAGGGAGAAAGAGAGATTTGCTTTCTAAGAAAAGTCCTTTGTTAAAAGGGAAAAGTTTCAAAAGGTAGATCGTTTTCATTAAATCAAATTTGAACGAAAGTGTTTGCTCGTTTTTATTGCGTATGCTTTTAATCGTAATTTTAATTTTTCATAGTTTCCTTATTTTTATCTTCTGCTTTTTCTATTCTTATTATTTTTTCAATACCTGGCGCATAACAATTTTTCATTTAATTTTGAATGTTCTTTTAAGGAGTTTAAATATTCGCTCATTTTAATAAGCAACGACAGTATACTTTTCATTGTTTTCATTATATTAAAATTTAATTTGAGAACTTTCAATTAAAAATGTAGATAAATATCTTTAATAAAAATAAGTATTGTAAATCTTAAAGTTGTGTTTTGAAAATGTAGCTTGAAATAGAATTCTCTTCTATATTAATAATCATTTTTTGCAGCAAAAAATTTATCAATAGTTACTCTATATTAAGAAAAATCTTATTTCGCATAAAAAAAAAAAAAAATATATATATATATATATATATATATATATATATATATATATATATATATATATATATACGTTCTCGTTGCACGATATATCGATATTAATCGTCATCCATACACCGGTCAAATAAATTTTCCAAATTGAAAAATTCTCTTTGAAAAAGCTCAAGAAACGCCGGCCATATTCCTTAATAAGAAAAGCGCAGAAACAAAGTTTGGTCAAAGTCACGAAGTATATCGTTGGGGTAGTATCGAAGTGGCGAACGTATGCATTAGCGGTAAAGAAAAAAAGGAAAGGTAAAGGAGAAGAGAGAAGAAGCAACGGCGTGTAATCGACGCGACTAAATCCCGCGCGGATCCGAGCGCAGCGAAAGAAGCTCCGCGAGAGCGGCAAAAAGATTAAAAGAAAAAAAGGAGGATAAATGAAAAAGCTGGGCCGTACGTTAGAGTAAGTGCCGTGATAAGCCTTCCTTTCGGGTTTACCATCCATCCTATCTTCACTCTTTCTCTCTCTCTCTCTCTCTCGCTCTCTCTCCGGCTAATTCCACTCTAACCTTTCTTTCTTCCCCTTTCGAACCACCTGATTAAAATAATTCCCAGAGAATTAACGGCGTAATCGTGCAAAAATTGCGCTTTTTCCGATTACACGTGCGACAACGATTTTTGTATGCCGTTAGTTTTCAGGCAGGATAGCGTGATGTTCAAAATTTTTCGACTCGCGCGTGTGCGCACTTTATCGTGAATACTAGCAATAGGCACTATATAACGGGCAAATTACTTTTTTGATGAAAGCTCAGGGAAATGATGAAAATTATCTGCACGTGCATTACTTGAAACTTGCTTTGCGTTCATTGTGCCCTCGGATTTTTTTCGCTTTGACTTCAAAGGAATTAAAACAATCTTATTATCTTGACGATCGTTTGTCTTTATGACGTTATTGCTACAGTCATTTACAGATTTATTAAGCTAAAGGGCCAGTTTATACCTTTTCTCTTTTCATATTTCTATTTGTCTTTGTTTTATGGGGTTTTATTTTAAACAAATAAAAATCTGTAAGTCAGTAGATTGTGTCAAAATTAGATAATTCAAATATAGATTTAATTTATTAAAAATAAAATGGACAACAATCTCGTTATTAAAAAACTAAAAGACGTATAACGTAATGACCTAAATTTTAAAAAAGACGAAAATCTTAACTCCAATCTAAATCCACGACAATTTAACTCTTTCAGCGATAATGAAAGATCCTGTAGTCAGAGAGCTAGAAACGTTCATCCGACAACGATTCCACTTTCGCTGATTAGTTGCAGTCGCTCGCACGTGTGTGTGTGTGTGTAGGGTATATATGTGCACGAGTGTGGGTATGGCTTGCCGAACACGCGGAAGAAAATCCAAAGAGCGGAAATCAATTCTCTGCCCGTTAGCCGTTGCGAATTAATCATAGCGCGCGCATCTCTCGACGTTGTGTGATTCCTTGGAAGAGCGAGCGAGAACTACTGCTGTACCGTTGTCTTGCCGTCGATTTAATTTCCTGCAAGTATGGCTTACCTGTATCCGTTTCCTCTCCTCTGTCTCTCTCTCTCTCTCTCTCTCTCTCTCTATCCTGCTCAGTTCAATCTAATGCCTGATTCTTCTTTCAACATTTATATGTCTTTGTGGTATGTACACATATATTGTGCATTGATCGTAATTAAAGCAGATATTTTGTAACAGTATAATTTTGCTTTGTTGCACATGCGAAAATATACGTTTTAATTTCAAATAATATTAAATATTTTTATTAACCAATACTATATATTATAATACGTGCAATAATGCTTTATTAAAAAAAAAAATTTTGATACATATATAAAACAATTAATTTCTTTTTAACTCAACATTTCAGAATATCATTTAGTGTTAAAAATAGTTACCGATAATAATTTATTATTGAATTTTGTGGATTTGTAAGTAAAAATATTTATTTTTAGATTGTAAAGCTACTGCGACGATATAATTTAATTATTCTGTATTTTATTATTTAATTACTCCTTACGAAAAAATGAAAACAATTTTAACGAAAGAAAGATATTGTAAAATATAAACACAGAAACGTGTCGACGATTTCGTGGAAATTTTAGATAAATACCGCACGTCGTTGTCTATTATAGTAATTACCTTCGCGTCTAATCAAAACTTAAAACGGGAGGTAAAGTTAATTATTAATTAGCAAGTTTCTTACGTCGAATTTAAAACTTACGCGTCTTCTTACTATATAGATATGAGTAGATAGAACGAGTTAATGTTAATGCCGTGTACCAAGCATCAGCAGGTTAAACACGACCGACGATCGTAAATTTAATAGTAACAGGTAAAATTGTCGTCAGGATAAAACTCAGAAAACTGCTACAACGCGTCAATTTTATGCATTTTCAAAATTTCATTATAACTTTGTCCTACTGTTATTACTCGATTCGATGCTTAAACTCTCTTAAAAATATTTTCTTCTGCCAAGCACAAGAACTACGGAAAATTATTCGAGTTATTACTATACTTTAAACGATTTATCAAACCCTTTACACACACACACACACGCGCGCGCAATACATGCATACACGTACTGACAATTAAACGTCGTTCAATTTCTTCAGAACAAAAAGAAAAAAAAAAAAGCATGCATCCTTCAGCCATTGGTAATCTTCTCTATGCATCAACTCTCTCTCTCTCTCTCTCTCTCTCTCTCTCTTTCTCTCTCTTTCTTTCCATTATCGCTCTTTCTCTCAAGTCGAGAATTCGCTACCGGCATCCATGTTCTCATCTGGTAATTTTCTCTCTCTCTCTCTCTACTGTTCTTCATTTTACTCTATCTACATTGATATCCGACGTCGCGATTGTACGACGAACGGTGACGATATGAACGCTCGAATACTTCATTACTCAATCAATGTTGCTAAATGTTACATTTTTGCATGTACCTTTTTGTATCTACATCTATATAGATGTACGTTTTCATGACGATAGCTGCAAATAACGCTGGGAGAAGTTTGAATACACACACACATATATATATATATATATATATATAGTTTGAGATTCATTGACTGCAGTAAAGATTTTTTTTCTCCAGAAAATTATTTTCTCTCCTGCCTTCTTTGACTCGAGCCGACCCTTGTGAGATATCTTCTTTTTTTCCATGATGCATCATTTCGCTATATTTTCGTCGGCCATTGGTGTACAAACTTTTGTTTATTGCTGATATTTAACGTACGACCGATACTGCTCTTAATAAGGGAGTTGACAGTATCATTGAATATATTTTCTCTTTTTCTTAATTTTTCGATTGCCAATTATTTGTTAAACGAGGTTTGGGTCGAAAGAATTGCGTAGTTAATAAAAGATACGGATTGTAGTAGTTATCGCATATGTTTTTTCTACTTTTTTTTGCAAGACTTTTCCAATAGCAAAATTATATTAACGTCACAATCACGTTTCGATTGTAAGAACAGGTTTTATCGCTATTTAAATAAAATAAAAATCCATCTTAATAAAATTATAGAGGAAATGCGCTACATATTGAAAATCAAACATTAACAACCGTCCTGAAGCAATCAGCCTCTAATCGTCCAATTTCAAGAGGATTTCGAAGCGAGTCGTAAAAAGATGCTCCGGATATTCTCCCCATATCTCTCTCTCTCTCTCTCTCTCTCTTTTTTTTTTATCTGTCTCCCCAGCTTCTTATTCTCCTTACATTATACTCGCAATAGATTTTGCTGAATGAATGAAACTGGTTCGTCGTTATAAAACTGAGCGAATGCGAGTGATTTATGTAAAAGCGTAAAGGCGAAATATTTCGAGATGGGATTGAATAGATAAAAACTTTTTGGGAGAGCACTGCACCTGTACCGATCGTAAAGAGATACGAAAAAGAGAAAGAGGGAGGAAAGAGAAAGCTCGATGACAGCGAGTAAAAGAACCGTAAAGAAAGAAAATATCCGAGCGCGAACTTATATCCATAAATTACCAAGCCAAATGTCACCCCGACCAATTCTTTCCATCTACTCTTTTCCCACTCCCCTCGTCTTCTTGTCAGTTAAAAAATAACGACATACGGTTACAATCGTGCATTACGCTATTACTATTGTACCTATCAAATCGATGGATAATTTTGACGAGATTTGAGTCCTAAACGATTTTTCATATTACAAAGGTTATTTCTTTAAAATAAAATAAATTATTCCATTTCTTCAAGAATTATTTTATTTTCGGGAAATAATTAATTCTGCTTATGCCTATTATTACGTATTAAAATATTAAAACCTTATTAATTTTCCATGATAGTTAATTTGCAAAATAACATTTTAAAAATATTTGATTTATAAAATATCCGGGATAATTAAAAGTATCGCTCGAATGAGACGATATTCGACAATATTCGAATCTGAAGAGAAGAAAAATTGACTTTTAAAAATGTTCAAATCAACAAAGCAGAAATAACAAACGTCAACTTTTTCCCTCTCACAAAAATTTAACAGTAACAATTGGCAAAGTAAACTTTTTCGTGCGGCGCCACACAATTCTTTTGATCTCATAACAAGGCACATCAAAACTCGAGTAGCGAGCGAGCTCGTTATACGCTTGCGTTGTTTTACGGTAATAATAAATGAGAGACAAAGAGAACGAACGCGTGCGCATTTGCTTCTTTTTACCGCGGCTCTCACTCTCTCTCTCTCTCTCTCTCTCTCTCTTTTATTCCTTCAAAAAGTATACATATATACTATACATATGTATGTTATAAAAGTTTCGTTATGACCTCAATAATGGACGCATAAAAGCTCGGGGACGTTTATCGACGTTTAAGATGCCACTAAAAAGCAGGTGGAGAAAATGAGGGGAAGGAGAAGAAAGAGAGAGAGAGAGAGAGAGAAGTAATCGGTTACTCTCGACGCGCTGAGAAATTAATGGTAGACGCGATGATAATAACGACGAATTAGTCTACGATTGCTAATTACTAAATGCGCACGCGCGGATGCGTACGCTTTTTACGTTGTAGCGATGCTATTATTGCACATAATAATATTGTTTGCGCGATTGATCGATCGAAACGACGGCATGCGAATTGGTTTCTAGCTTGTTTTTATAAACGTGCGGTGGTAAAGTAAAATAAAGTATATGTATATATTTTTTTAGAGAAAGAGAGAGAGAGAAAGAGAGAGAGAGAGAGATAGAGAGAGAAATGCTTTGCTCATCGAACAACAACCCACCGCCACGTGGCCCATTACACTTGGCGGTGATCGTGTGTCCACGTGGGGGTCGAAGTATTTCAAGGCCACGGTGGCCCCGGATTCCAGGAGCGAGCGGGCGAACAATGGCCTTTTATAAGCAACCTTTGTCTTTTTCTCTCAGCGTGCTCGTTCCTTGCTCTTTTTGTTTCCTTTCCAGCAACGGACTACGCGAGATGCGGCGGTCTGTTACTCTGTATGATGTGACGGATCGAGAATTTCGAGGAAACGGGAATAGGCTGATGGATATGGAACGGTTTCTAAAAGAAAAATGTTTTTTTTTTTTCTTTTAAAGTAATGATCAGCTCGATGTTATTTTTTTGTGCTTAAAAAGTATGAAAATTAATTGCGACGTAGTTAATTAATAAAACTTCAACAAAAATTATACCGTGTAGATTGACTAAAAAATTTTACCACCTATTATTTATCATTAATAAATAAAATATTCTTTAAAATTTTACACTCTCAACGAATCTTCTAAAATTTTTAAATGGAAAATTTTTCAACGGATTATATTTACTTTTAATTAAATCCTATTACTATCTTTGTTAATCACTAAAATAAATCATATCATTGTTGCGGTCTATTTTTCACATAATTTTTTCAATGATTCCACCCAAAGAAAGACTTTAGACGTCATGTTATCCTCCATGCATTAACAAGGCTTCGAGATCACCAAGTCGAGCAAGCACTGTCGCAAATTCATTGACTCAAAAATTATCGTAACCATCGTCGTCGTCGCTACCATCAATATCATCATCATCATCATCATCATCATCATTATCGTCGACCTCGCTGTCATTGCCATCCTGGTCGTAGTTCTAGCTATGGTCATCATCGTAAATTCCTCGCGCGATTTCACGTTCGCCATCTTTTATATATTCCTTCTCTCTCTTTCTCTTTTCCTTTCTTTCTCCTCCATTTGCTCAGCGGAAAATTCCTGAGGTTACGCGACGCGCGCGCATTGAAACTCGATCGTTTTTTCGCAAAAATAAAAAAAGAGAAAAGAAGACAAGGGTAGAAAAAGGTAAGCGTGCGCGAAAAAAATGAACGCGAAGGAGAGAGAGAGGGAGAGAGAGAGAGAGAGAGACTAAACGCGATCAATTTTCATTTCACCAGCACGCCGGTGTCCTTCCTTTTCTCTCGACTGTCTCTAGCAGAGAGAAAAAGAAGTCGCCGCTGTCGTTGATAGACGCCCTTATAAAATACGTGTGTGTGTGTATATATATATATATATATATACGTATTTTAGCCCAGTTAAGGCTAACGAGTAAGAAGCGTCATGGACTTGTGGTATAATACAATGTGCGAGCAACTGGAAAATTAAATGTTACAAGACGTGTGCGTGTATGTGTGCATGTACGTTCAGTACTCCCAAATAAGTTGAATTTGAAATCGTGTGCGCATTTCTTGACAATGTTTATAATGTTTTGCCGTTTGTCCAAAATTTTTCGACTAAAAGTGTTTTAATGTAATTTTGAAATTGAATATTTGTGCTTTTAATCATAGGTAAATATATCGATATTGTATATTTAAAAAAATGCGTAGACTTTTAAGTGAGAATAAAAAATTTTTATAAGAAAAAACAGTCAAATGGTATATATATATATATATGTGTAATACAGCTGGTAAAAATAATCCGCAAAATAATAAGATTTTAATTACCCTATTTTGTGATATAAATAATTAGAGAGAAAACATACGGATGATATCGTTTAATTTATAATTACAAGATGTTACCGCATAATTTATCAAAAATACAATGGAGACGCGAGCTTATTTTTCTTCGAAATAATTAAACGCACTTCATTAAACAATTATAAATCCTAGGAGTTATTGCCGAGATAATCGCTCAAGTTTATCAAAAACAAACTTGATCACGCGGAAGACGGCGGGAGCAAAGAAAACTCTCCGTCCTCTCTATGTAAGCAACTGTACTCGTATATGTGTGTATAAAGCCCGCAAAGCTGAAAGCTTTCCCATTACTATTTCTCTTCCGCTCCATAGATGAAAATCACAAGAAACCATTACTTGCCGCCTCTTTCCATTAGCCAAACCATAAAGCTTGTAAAAACTTGAACGAGCTCAGCTATAAAAGAGTAGAACAAGAGTGCAGAATAAGCTACTGTAAGTATATATAAGGTCTCAAGAACGGCAATCGTTTGCATTATATCCATCTGAGAACTGTAATTGGCGCTATTTGAATTTAAGGCCATTTTAAATGTGTTTATACTACTTTTGTAATTTGTTAGCGTTTATTGTACCACTTGTGTGATTGCACATATTATTCAAGTGGCAATTTTCAACTCGTTGCTTTTACGTGAGAAAAAATAAAAAAATATTTGCGTTTATTAAGTAAAAATATATAGCAGATATGCAAAAATTTTAAGTTTTTTTTTTAAAGAAACATATGTATACATAGAAACGTTCTACTCTTCTCATATATACTCTCATATACCTATACAGTATACTCATGTGACACATCATACGAGAACTCGAGATACTGGTTTTGCAACCCAAGCGAGATACTCGATTGCTCAAGACGGAAATTACGAGTTCGATCGCGAGACTCTCTCTCTCTCACTGACTGACGTAATTATATTTCTCACACAACGTTTTTATTCCATAGTGTCTAATGATTTGTATCTCTCTTCCTCTCTCTCTCTCGCTCTCTCTCTCTCTCTCTCTCTCTCTCTCTCTCTCTCTCAAATCCTTACCCTATATGTTATCTATACACGTATAAACGATTATTATTGGGTGCGTATAGAACGGAGCGATGTATGTCTACGCTATCGCGTTTAAAAGAAAAAAGAGATTAAAAAAGAGAATTGGATTTATGAATGGCGTGTGTCATTAGAGTTCGATTTTGTTAAAGTATAATTTATTTAAGTATTACGCATTTTATTAAGCGATATTTTTTTAATACTTAGATTATGATGCACAAGGTATTAAGCTAATTAACAAATTTAATGATGATAACCTGTCAACTGTCAGCAAAATAAAGTAATAATTATCGAGTATACGTTTTCATAAAAATAAAAATCCTATCTGATATCATACGCGTACTCGACAAATGCCTAAACCACGTTAAAATCTCTCCCCAAACGTAAACGATCAATTATAGAAACGACAAATTATTACTGTAGCTTATATAATCCGCGCAGAATTAATATCATCCTCGTTATTATTATTATTATTATTATTATTATTATTATTATTATTATTATTATTATTATTATTATTATTATTGTTATTGTTATCAACCCTCCGCAACTTGCGCATAGCATGTTAAAAATATGCGTATGTTAATTCACGAGCAATTGTTCGAGAAAATAGCGGCGCGTGCGCGTCCATTCGAACCTTATTGATGAGAGAAAACGAGACAACGAATAATTCAATGCTTGATTTTCACAAAATTCCCAAGCGACGTTTCTGCCACCGATTCAAATTGAAATAACCACAATGTCACGCGAAAATGAAAAAGATAGAAGAGAGGGAGAGAGAGTGAGAGAGAGAGAGAGAGAAGGATAAAAACACAATGCGTTGGCGCGCGTGGGCGGTTTACCAAGCGGTCAATAAGGCGGTTTTCTCTACAGTTTAGTGTACCTTTCTCTCTCTCTCTCTCTCTCTCTCTCTTTTTGCCATGAGGTAATTGTAAAAGTCATTTTTTGTTATGATAGAAGAGAATAATCGCGTATGTGGTTTTGGCTCGTTTAAGGCTCACGCGTTATGTTACGTGTGCGATTATGCCAAGCTTCGAATAAATTGTTTGGAATCCTTGGTTTTTTTTCCTTTTTTTTACCACTTCTTCTTCTTCTCTCTCCTTTTTTTTCGAAACGCGTTCGTTCGCCATTAAAATTATTTAATAGATGTAAATATGAATGACGTATAAAGATTCAACGGTATTTTTATAAACAGACGGGTAAATTTGTCGTGTGGATAAAATGAAATGCATTATTGAATAAATTACTAGTTTCGAACTTGATAGTTTAATGTGAAAAAAGTATGACAATTATGTATGAACTACCTTACTTATCGCACTCCAAAAGTCGGTGAATTTCCATAACTCTTATACAGTTAGTAAGTAACCGTCGCTTTAATATTCTATTTAACAATGAAAACAAAGCAATAACTACAATTCCATTAAATAAATATAAGTATGAATACCAATCAATATTTAACGTCGCATATTAAGTTTACTCGTTATTAACCTATGAAAGCGTAATACAGGTTATAATTCCATTTATCTCTCGTTCAAGCGTAAATTGTACATGCACAAACGTAATATATATTCTTCTTGAACTGAAGCGTACTCCATATTCTCCCTTTTATCCTCCGCCTCCTGCCCTCCCTCATTCGAACAAAATAATCTCCAACCGCCATTACAGATCCTCGCACGCTCGATTTGCCCGAATTCATTTTTTTCCGTCCTCTGTCCGCCACCTCCTCCTCCAGCCGCATATACATTTATGCATCAACTATGTATCGTTCATGCGTGTACGTACGAGGCTGTGTATATTCATATACATATACATGTACATATATATATATATATACATATATGTAGCGAAACTTGGCAGAATGCATTTACACACGTTCATGAATTTTAAAGGAAAAAAAAGCAAAATAAAGCAAAGCCTCATCGCCGCCGCTACGGTTATTATTTCCTTTCTTTTTCTTCGGCCCTCGAAGCAAATGACTTTTATGCTAATGAATCGTCGGGATCCTCGTACTTAACGCTCTACTCTTTATCAAGTAGTCGTGCGACATATTTCTTCTTCTTTTTCTGGCGTACCCTTGCCGATACCTTGTATACATCTTTAGTCGCAAGCGTACTCGGAAATTTTCGTGTATGTTTGTTGTTGAGCTTAAATTAAAATGTAATGGATTACGGGCACTTTTTTTACAATGAACTCTGAGAGGTTTTTTTTTCTGTTTTTTTTTTTTTTTTTATTTTATGGTTATCGGCAGTCTGCGTGTTTACAAATTCGCTTGATAATTTCTTTCAATCAGCGATCTTGATTTTTTATTACTCCTCGAATTTTAGAAATTTAGCAATTAAGTACAAAATTTACGTAATGCAGGGATGCAAAATGATTTTCAAGCGTGTATTTTTAAGGCCGTAAAAATATTCTTTTCTTTCTCTCTCTCTCCCTCTCTCGTTTCACTAATAGAATTTATTTTACGACGCAATAAATAAAATTTTATGATATTATTTTTTATTTATAATGCTAATGAATCAGTATTTACTTGCTTTAAGTGTATTAAAGTAATTATGCTACTGAATTATAAAGCAAATATATGCTTATCGACATTACTTCGATAAATTTTATCATTATTGCTGTTTAAAAAAAAAAAAAAAAAAAAAGATGTGCAGGATGTAAGTAATACGAAGTAAGTTTTATTTCTTCCTTATTTGTCATCGATTTATCTCGACCACTTTTAGCGAACGCTTTTATTTTGGTAACTCATCCAGTGGGTACCGCGTTACGAAAAAAGGTCATTGCGTCTTATTTCCAATAATTTCCAATAAATCCGAATATAACGTACGTATATACAGATATAAGTTCAAAAAATGTAGACACGCGCGCGCGTACACTCGGCTAAAACTGGTATATTTAAAAATTAATTTAGATTCTCGTGTCTTGGTCCACACAATACGAGTACATCCACGAATTATATTTCTCGAGATATTGCAATTACAGCGAAAATTACACGTTCATTCATAAGGCAAAACTATTATTAAACGCCGCGAAAGTCAGATCGATCGAAGCCTCGTCTCCTCTTCTCGGCTTCGCAAGTAGCTTGCACATATTCACTCGCACGTATCGCTCGCACACGTCAACGGTATGGGGCGCGTGACTGTAATTAATGCCACGTGACGCAAACTCGAGCTCGATGGAATTATTCGTCGAGGATTGATTCAAAGAATCAGGTATAACCTACGCGCGGTATTTGTTCGTTCGTTTGTCCTTTTGTGTACGCGTTCGAATCAATCCTTTGAAGCTCGCGCTTCGAAGCCCAATGCGTTCATCGAACGCGATGCCTCGTCGGGAAAAATAATCGGCATTTCGACGTATCACCGCCGATTGTTATTTAACCGGACTCCATCGGCTGGCTGACACATTGCTTGCCTCCTATCTCGCCCTCTATCTCTAAGAAACGAATAAAATAAAGTAGTAGGCAAAATTATCCTCGATCGAGTTCCATAGTTATAGGTAATAAAGGAAAATAGAAAAGAATTTTTCTAAAATTCCCGTCGCATTCGATATGTTTCAGTTACCAGTGGGCGGGGGCGGTGCCGTGCTGGTGCTCAGCGAACTTGAAAGCATGGCGGCGAGACAGCAGCGGGAAATCGCCCAGCAGCGCCGACTTCTCGAGCAACGCGAGGCTCGGCTTGCCGTCCTCCGAGGTGCTCAGGTAAGTCGCTCCATTATTTTTTCTTTTTTTCTCCTTAACTCCGTATATAATATAATAATATCTCGCTCGCTCGTAAGTTTCGCGATGCATTAACATCTCTTTCGTTCGCGCTCTCTCTCTCTCTCTCTCTCTCTCTCTCTCTCTCCCTCTCGTGCGCATTGTCGTTACTCGTTTTTTTTTACTCATCGGTGTTACAGTTATCGGATCCCTTACAACGCGACGGCTTTTCTCTTCCGGCTTGCTGAAGATCGGCTTACGACTGGTCTTTTTTGCGTAGACTTCGGACTATGGATACCGGAGATGCTTAACCGAAGCGAGAAGCTTGTCGACGAGCTGTTCCCTTTTTTATTTTTTCTTTCTGTTTTTTTTTTTTTCTCGTTAATTTTTGACAGGTTGTTATAAAGCAGTTTAAAATTTTTGTTAAATGATTAATAAATAAACGTTAAACGACACGATAACTGGTCAAGTGATTAACTTTATATCGACGTGATATAGTTTTTATTAAACTTTCATATAAAATCGAAATTTTCATTAGTATACAAATATAAAATTTAAAATTTTCAATGAAAAAAATAAAATTAAAAAAGAAAGACTTTAAAAATAGCGGGATAACAAATAGCTCCCTCTATTCTATAGTTTCTTTGGCATTAAAAAGAAAAAATAAAATAATAATAATAATAATAATAATAATAATAATAATAATAATAATAATAAAAAAAAGAAAGATAACAAGGAATTTTTAATGAATTCATAAAGAACCTTTAGAAAGTGGTTAATTTCAACAAAGCCAAAAGCTTGTGCACACCAAACAAACGCAGGCGCGCGCGCTTTCATGAGTCACCAAAGTACGAGCAAAAGAAGCGTTGTGTCTGCGCCGCGTTATAAAAACAGCGCATTTGAAAACTTCTTATAGACCAAATGACTTCTTTTACTTAGTCTGGTGATTTACACTTTGACCCTTTTTCTTCCGCCACCGGCGTAAGTGCGAGACATTTACGAGCTTTCGAAAATCCAATTTACCTGGCTTTTGATACATGCGGAATTCTTTTTATTTTTTTTTTTTTTTTTTTAACAAAAAGGAATAATAATAAACGCATTTCTTTATTTTCAGCAAAAGCATTTGTTTTCTCTGATTTTCCGTCTCCCTGTTAAATAATATTATTGTAAACAAATGCGCGCAAATAAAAATAAGATTAATGACTTTTTTAATTACCTATATGTTATTATTCTAAAGTCATAGAAACAAATTAATGAGTTTCATTTGAAGCAGATGAATTTTAAAGTGTATTTCTTGCGACATTTAACTCACGACTCTTTAAACTTTTAAGCGACCTTAGATGTCTTATTAACTAAAACTTCATAAAGTACTTACGATATTGTTTTGTGTTCATCAAGCAGCGCTTTGCGTCCTTCAAGCTGAAAAACTGTTTTAAGGATTTTATTATTTTAAATAAAAGTAAAATAATTTAAGGAAGATTTACATTTAATTTGGGAGCGTAAATTTCATATGAAAAAATAAATAATCTAATATATTAAGTATAATGACTTAATTAGTGTTGTAATCAATCGATAGTCAAAATTTTTAGAATGTCAAATGCAAATTTGAGTTGTAAGGCACTAAAACTGATAATTAATATTGGTACGGCAAAGGTAAATGCGCGTTGCGCTGTTGCATGCGAAATGCGACGTTGGTTTCTTCTACTTTAAAAGTTTTTTAAAAAGATAAAGAAGAAAGGGGAAGAAGATAATAAAGCTTTGTTTGAATGAAAATATGGCAATAATTCGCTATCTCGATCGTCTCGACACTTTTAAGACGACAGTTTATTTCAGGAAGCCTTCGATATCTTTGAAATCGAGGAGCGAAAAACATTGGCTTTATATCAAAGCTTGAAATTCAACCATGTACGATAAGCATAAAGCGAAGCGGTAGCTTGAAATAAGGCAGAAAATCCTGAATCTAAGTTTGGTCGTCGCGAGATTAGAACCGTAATTTCTAATTCCCCGTCTTGCGAAATGGGATATCGCGCGGAGATAAGCTTTTAAAGCGCTTTTCTCCCTCCCTCTCTCCCTCCCCCTCCCTCTCTTTATCTCGAGTACGCGTGAGAATTTTAAAGGTTTGTAATCAACCGCGCTGCTTATCCATTGTCGCGTAATTGTCGTCGACGTTGCCGTCGGCTGCTCACGGTGAGTCGAGATGTATTTTACAGATGCGCTTGTTTGTATATACCTACATAATGTCATCTGAGCTACTTGGAGTATAATGCGACGAACGAATCGTTGCCTTGTTATACATAGAAATTTTAAATACTCACTTTTTCCTTTTTAAGTTTTATTGGTTTTAAACTGTTATTTTATCGTAACATTATTTTAAAATTCGTTATTTTAATTTTCATATCTTTTCGCGTTGAAAAATTTTAAAATTTAATATATTCTATTTTTTATTCACATCGTGCATGAATTATAGTATTTGTCAAACTTAATGATTATAACTTTATTTAATATTATATTACAAACAAATTTAATTTAACAAAAGATATTTTATTTTATAATTTCAATTTTTGAATAAGAAAAAAAATTAATTCATAATATAGTTGAATATTTAACAAAATTATTAACTTTTATTAGAAAACTCAATTTTTTTTAATACTAAGGTAAGGGTACTCTATTAATTATAGTATAAATGAAATTATAATTCAATGATATTATACATTATTATGCTAAAAATTATTTGCCATGGTTTGTTTCATAAAAGATTTAATATTTAAGCGTGATTATTGAATTATATGTACAATTTATCTTAAATCGAATACAATTAATGCGAATAATATTAATTAAAATAAAATTATCGAGAGGAATTATATATTATAAAATGTATCATCATATCAAAGTATTATTTGTACATGCGATTAACTGTAAATAATAAACTTTATAAATTAAAGCATTAATTATTGAACGTGATTTTCATAATAATAAGATATGCAAATCAAATATACTGTTTTGATAAATCAATTAATTTGTGTGCAAGAAACATAGCATATCGATCTATACGTCGCACTGTTGTACACGCGCATACATACAGTAATTAACGAAAACAAAATTCACATTTGATTAATGGAATATTTTTGATGAATTTCATTTTAAAAACATCAAAATTTTAGGGATTCATTCGCATTTAAATTAAAATAGTTTATTTACGTTTCAACATTCGAAATCAATGAATGTAAGGAAAGCATAATACTTGGCGTAGAAAACATCTCTGCAATTTAATGTGAATATTATCGCAATATCAAATTTACCATGCAACGCGAAGCTCAAAAACTCGAGCACTCTAACTAAATCCAATAAATGTGTACCTCAAACCAATGATTTATCAAAGCTTAACGGTTTTCGCGCGCATATACGCAATAAAGTAACGCAAAAAAAAAAAAAAAAAAAAAAAAAAAAAAAAAAAAAAAAAAAAAAAAAAAAGGGGGAATTAAAAGCTCAGCAACTGCAGCCATTGCACCAAAATGACACAAAAAGAAAGTAAGCTTACACAGTAAGCGACGTACGTATGGTAGGCGAATTATATATACGAGTAGGTGCGAATAAACGAAAATAAATGGAATAAGAGAAAAAGCAAGTGCGTGAAAATTGTGTGAGCAAACCCTTTTCTATTTATTTCACACCATTGTTTCTTTTCAACGCCAATGTCCATTATTCGCTCCTCTCCTTCTCGCTTTCGCGAACATTACCTATAGGTTCTGCTCTACTTATTCATTCCTATTTATCGTTTATTCAAAATATGCCAGTTATCGAAATTTGCCGTTATATAACACCACGGCTTTATTTCCATTCATTTTTCGTGCCCCCCTTTTATTTTATTTACGTTTGAAATATTTTTAATTATATTAATATATCATTATTTATGCTCTTTACTTAAATGCATTAAATAAATATCACTTTTTTGTACTAACTATTATTTAGCGTTAAATCGTTTATTAAATTTTGTATAACGTTCGCGTAATTTTTTTAACGGTATTAACGATATTAAACGCTTTGAATAGGTATTTAAAATGTAAAATGTAGTAAAAATATTTAAAAAAAGTAGAATTCAATTATTTTTTCGAATAATTTGTTATAAAAATAAATCTTTTCTTTTTGTGTAAAGGCTTTAATATAGTTGCATTTCATTTATAATTGATTCTTTACTTTGTAACTAAATCACAAATCTATTTTCAATTTATTTCGATTGGCCCTCTTCCGTCTGTCAACATTTCTTTAAAAGTTCAAAGTATCGAAAGCGACAGAGAGAGAGAGAGAGAGAGAGAGAGAGAGAGAGAGAGGAAAAGAAAAAGAAGAAGTAAAGAAGCAATTATGAAAAAGGAAAAAAGAAAGAAAGAAGGAGAAAAGTTGAAGAAGATGCTGAGTGCGACGTTTACTTTATTTCCAAGTTCAATTAGCTAGCTTTAAATCGACGTGGAAACACGAAAGAATACTTTTAATGGGATCGACGCAGGCTATATAAAATCAACAAGAAGTAATTAAGACTTTTTAGATCGCATGCCAGCTTTTTTCCCCTTTTTTCTATCCTCCTATCCTTTCTCTTCTCTCTCTCTCTCTCTCTCTCCCTCTCTTTCTCTCTCAACATTTTTTTGCAATTTATTTAATCTAATTCGAGGTTTTTTTATATTCGAGTACATTCGTTAATTGAAATAACAAACATTAATCTTACTTTTTCAAATATTCACTAGTTAATATTCGTGCAAATGGTCTACTATATACGTTTCTATACATATCTCGCGATGCAATTATTTAAGAGTCAAGCAAAGGTAAGTTTGAAAAGTCGTACGGCTGCCGTGCTCATGAGTTTTTACAAGTTTTTTTAAGTTTATTTTTTTGCGCGCTGTAAAATGTAATTTTAAAACGGACGTTTTCCGCGTAAATTCTTTAGTTCATTATTATTTCATCGTTGCGAAATAAAATAAATTGAAGTCCTGATTATTTCTAAAACTTTTTTCTTTTTTTCATTTGAATAATTTACACCTTGAGTTTTTATTCAAACTCTTTAAAAAATAAATTTTTTTCTCAAACTCAACATTTAACGAGTTAAATTGAAAATTTTTAATTCTCTCTTCGTCTTTTATTCATAATAAAAAATTCCCCCTTAAACTTCAACTTGCGTAACTTAACTAAATTTGAAAAAAAAATAAAAAATAAAAGAAAAAAAAAACAAGGAAATATCTCTGCGGGTTTCTTCCTGTCGCTAAATTTTGACTCGTTCTCTTATTTATATCCCAGAGTGCGTTCTCCTCATACAGACACGGACACTTACATGCACGTACACAGTATCGGCAAACGAACTTCGGCTTCCCTCCTTCGTATCTTTCTGATATCTAAATTGACATCTCGGCCGCGGGGGAGAGAAGAGGAAAGAGAAAGAGGTGGAGAAAAAGATGGACGATTATAAGGGAGGATCCTTTGACCCAAGAAGGAGCGGCAGCTCAGGGCACTCGCATTGTGTGGTCCCGAAGAGAGAGTCATTACAATAATTAACCAAAGTGCACACACGGCCGATATCATTGTACGTTTCTCCTCCTCTCTCTCTCTCCCCCCCTTTTCGTATGATAGTTTATTAACTTTTTTTTATCTTGAAAAGACATAAACGTGCTTGCGTTTGTATTCATACGCATAACATAACCAAGACGATGCCACCTTTGGTTTTATCAACTTTTATGTATAAATTGAGAGAATAAATTACGGCAAAACGCTTTTTAGATGTTATACGTTGCAGGTGACATAAAATTTTTTTTAAATATTTTTTTTTCGCATTTTTAAAAATTTTTCAAAAATTAAAAAAAAAAATTTTAAAACGAAGTAAAATAATAAAAACAGCTAGTAAAAAAAAAAAAAAAACAAAAAAAAAATATTTAATTTAGATTTCTAATAATAACTTATTCCTCTCAATCATATTATGAATATTTAATTGTTTATCTAATTTTCTTCTTACATTCATTTACAAATGAAAATAAAAAAGATACGTATTTCCAGTAAGTGTCGTGACTTCAACCTATTTTGCGTAACAATAATAATCCTTTGCGTATTTCTGGTGCTTACACTCGGTTTTTTCTTTTGTATTTTACCTCAAACTCACGCAATGCATTGACAATGGAACGAGGGAGGAAAGAAGAGAGAGAGAGAGAGAGAGAGAGAGAGAGAGAGAGAGAGAGAGAAATTTAGAAAATAGAGAATTTCAGTTGGGCTGGAAATGAAATTGCATCGAAGCACGTACATAAAAGAAGAAAGAATCGGTAGCGGTACGCCAGTGGTTTGGGAAAACCTTAATCGAGCTTATTCGGCACGTAAATTCTTGATTACGGTTTCATTATGCATTGTCTCGATGCCACTCAGGGACCCTAAAAGAATGTTTTCGCGCTTATGATTCTATCCGCGGGAGTGAATTTTCGCTTTGGGAATTTCGAGAAAAACATCTGCGTTGTCTGTCGATTCCGGCGAATAAATGAAATTAGAATAATTTTATATTAAAGCTGTTACCACATCTACTGCTGCTTTATTTATTATATCGCGATAACATTACAACTCTGGCAAGTTATTGTAGTATTTAGATCCTATGA
The DNA here is from genome assembly GCA_949987625.1 of Chalcis sispes. NCBI lineage: Eukaryota > Metazoa > Arthropoda > Insecta > Hymenoptera > Chalcididae > Chalcis > Chalcis sispes. The sequence goes on along the minus strand of OX465097.1, from coordinate 72,757,871 downwards.
TATTTTTTTTTTTACCAGTACTCATAATAATTAATTAATTAAAAAATTCTTATTTTGTAGTCTGTAAGCCGATTTTAATAATTTTCATTTAAACTATTCAAATAATTTAAATTATGTATTTTTAATAAATTGATTTTTTTTTATTTATTTTTTAATAAAATTTTGACAAATTTTGTGATTTAATGTTGTAAGATTCTAAATTTGCATTTTAATTACATATTTCCATAGTTTTTATACGAAATTATATTTACATTAACGGTACTTTATTCAAGAATAAATTCCATCTAAATATATCCGTATTAAATTATCAAATTTATTAAAACATAATTTTAACTTACGTAATATACATATAATAAATTAGACATTGCAAATTACAATTTCGTTTGCTAACATTCATAAACAACTTAAACACTTTATGAAAATATCGATCTTCTTCATTTTAAATCATTATTATTTAAATTATCGTTAACAATTATGTACTTCTTTCGGCCATTAATACATTTTTACACATTTAAATTATTATTTCTTAGTAAACTACCTTGTTAATATTTTAAAATTTTTCAACCTTCTCGCAATAAGTATAATAAAAAAAAAAAAAAAAAACAAAATAAATAAAAAAGAAAAAGAAAAAGAAAAAGAAAGAAAAAATAGGAGAAAAAAAAAGATATTCTAACCCTTAAATCCTCGTGGGTCAAAAAAGTCTCGAATTTCAATCAAAAGAAGCTCTACAAAAACGCACGAGCATCTTGACATGGAGCTCAATCAAGCTGACACTTTTACGATTGCCTCAGACTATTCTCCCGTCTTCGATACATATTAGTTATTTATGTACCTTGTGCGAGCCTCGCGTCATTACAGCTTGAGGCAAAATATGTTGTGGATGGATAGTAGGGCCGCAGTCGCGAGCGCAGCGAGCGACTAAGGCGCCTCTATCCATCCACAAAATATGAGCCGAAAGCTTTAATGACGCGAGGTTCACTCATGGTGCTTAAAAAATTTTTCAGCCTTGTAACCCGTACGAAGACTCTTACTTAGTTAACAGAATAATTAATTTTATTTTGTTGCATATCAATTAAATGCAATTTCGAACCCGTACTGACAGTTCGTAAACTACAGATATCGTCTGCTAACGCATGCGCATTTTGTACACACACGCGTACATGTACATGTAGTAGTGTCAAAAAGTGACAGACAACATAATGTAAATATAAATATAAATTATGAAATTAAAAAAAATAGTAAATGGATTAATATTTAAAAATAAAATTAATTCTTGAACAATTATTATTTATTAAAAAATATAAATTTCTTGAGTATATTTATTAAATATTTATACAGAATAATATTTTTAACAAAAGTTTTTTTTATAAGATTTGAAGGCTTATTAATAATATTAATACTATTATAATTAATATAAATACTTTCTTATGTTATTTTTATCATAACAATACTATATTTGTTTAACACATTTTTTGTATAATCAATGAATTTTAGTCTCTTATTTAACATGAAAAAACAGTAACTTTTTTAAATATTTTAAATTTAATTTCTTCACACAAAAAACTTTTAAATCATTTATCTAAATCACAAACAAAATTATAAACTAAAAAATTATCACTTTAAAATCACTTATTATTAAATTTTTTAATTTTGCGGGATTATATTAGATTTTGCTTTTTCTATTAGTTTATTTAATTCACGTTTGCATTCTTCATCACTGTCACTATCACTCGTCTTATTTTCATTATTTAATAAATTGTCCATTTTTATTCTTCTTCTCACATATTAAGAACGAATATTACCGACACAACGATACACTATACTGAAAGAAAACAAAAGAAAAGCAGAGCCCCGTGGTCGCTTGAATGTACATACTGAGCGAAGGAGAGAGCGAGACAGAGATAGGGTGGTCACGTGGGAGCAATGGTGCGCGCGCTCTTATCGCTATCTCGTTCTCTCTCCTATGCTCAACATACATAAGTCTTATTACGCGTTTCGAAAATATAAGTTTCGATGAAGACTCACATGCTAGGCTATATGAAGCGACAAATACATAGCAGTGGCGCTGTTAACTTTTTTTTCTCCTGGCACATATACAGCCTAAAAGGACGTATAGAATGTCTATACAGCCTAGAAGGACGTATAGAAAAATGTTAATACGATCGAGAAGGCGCTTGCGCGTATGGAAACCATTTACACGCTGACGATGCTCCGTAGGTAAGAGTCGCCGTACGGGTTAGTAGGCTGAAAATATATTTTCAGCCTACTAACCCGTACGGCGACTCTTACCGACGGAGCATCGTCAGCGTGTAAATGGTTTCCATACGCGCAAGCGCCTTTTCGATCGTATTAACATTTTTCTATACGTCCTTCTAGGCTGTATAGACATTCTATACGTCCTTTTAGGCTGTATATGTGCCAGGAGAAAAAAAAGTTAACAGCGCCACTGCTATGTATTTGTCGCTTCATATAGCCTAGCATTTGAGTCTTCATCGAAACTTATATTTTCGAAACGCGTAATAAGACTTATGTATGTTGAGCGAAGGAGAGAGAACGAGATAGCGATAAGAGCGCGCGCACCATTGCTCCCACGTGACCACCCTATCTCTGTCTCGCTCTCTCCTTCGCTCAGTATGTACATTCAAGCGACCACGGGGCTCTGCTTTTCTTTTGTTTTCTTTCAGTATAGTGTATCGTTGGTCGGTAATATTCGTTCTTAATATGTGAGAAGAAGAATAAAAATGGACAATTTATTAAATAATGAAAATAAGACGAGTGATAGTGACAGTGATGAAGAATGCAAACGTGAATTAAATAAACTAATAGAAAAAGCAAAGTCTAATATAATCCCGCAAAATTAAAAAATTTAATAATAAGTGATTTTAAAGTGATAATTTTTTAGTTTATAATTTTGTTTGTGATTTAGATAAATGATTTAAAAGTTTTTTGTGTGAAGAAATTAAATTTAAAATATTTAAAAAAGTTACTGTTTTTTCATGTTAAATAAGAGACTAAAATTCATTGATTATACAAAAAATGTGTTAAACAAATATAGTATTGTTATGATAAAAATAACATAAGAAAGTATTTATATTAATTATAATAGTATTAATATTATTAATAAGCCTTCAAATCTTATAAAAAAAACTTTTGTTAAAAATATTATTCTGTATAAATATTTAATAAATATACTCAAGAAATTTATATTTTTTAATAAATAATAATTGTTCAAGAATTAATTTTATTTTTAAATATTAATCCATTTACTATTTTTTTTAATTTCATAATTTATATTTATATTTACATTATGTTGTCTGTCACTTTTTGACACTACTACACATGTACATGTACGCGTGTGTGTACAAAATGCGCATGCGTTAGCAGACGATATCTGTAGTTTACGAACTGTCAGTATGGGTTCGAAATTGCATTTAATTGATATGCAACAAAATAAAATTAATTATTCTGTTAACTAAGTAAGAGTCTTCGTACGGGTTACAAGGCTGAAAAATTTTTTAAGCACCATGAGTGAACCTCGCGTCATTAAAGCTTTCGGCTCATATTTTGTGGATGGATAGAGGCGCCTTAGTCGCTCGCTGCGCTCGCGACTGCGGCCCTACTATCCATCCACAACATATTTTGCCTCAAGCTGTAATGACGCGAGGCTCGCACAAGGTACATAAATAACTAATATATAACAGAGCAACGCATTTACGCCTAAACACATATACGCACAGTGGCTCATCGAATCTATCTATCGAAACAATCTTGCTTATATATTCAGAGCAAAAAAGTTTTTCTCTGTTTCATCGTGGTCGACGTCATCATCATCATCATCATCATCATCATCATCATCTCGGTTTTAACGCTCGTTTAATATTCCGTCGTTAAAAGCTAGCCGCTCGTTTACATCGACAAAAACCGCGGCTCATCTTTTCTCCTCCTCCTCCTCGCTCTTTCCCGGCTCGCGTACAACGGATGTATTATGCATGCCCCGATGCCTATATTTAATTCCTGCACGTATTAGTTCAGCAGGACTCCACTGCCATTTCAGTGACTGAATTCCACTGATGTGTAGGTGTGTATACAAATATCTTCTACGATGACGATCGGATAAGCTTTCTTTCTTTTTCAAGTTTAATGATGTCGTGGTCGGAAGCTAACATATAAGTTAGGACGTATACACCGCTTGGATGATTTCTAATGGATCTATTGCCCTTATTATAAATTTGCTAATTTGCTAATTTACTTTAGAGAAAAGAATGCCGTGTAAGAAGATGTGATAATACGAACTCGTTTGATTCGTTTATTATCAAAAAAAGTATAATAAATGAGATTAGCGTAATTAATTCGTTATTTAACGTGCAAATATCATTTAAAAAAAAATCTTAAATTGCTATTATTATAATATTTGCAATGTCAACGAAAGTTGGATGTTTTTTTTTTTTTTTTTTTTTTTCATGTGACAATTAACATATTAAATGCTAAAATGTGGCTTTCTTTTTAGTATGGTAAAGCAAAGCCTTAAGCGCGCAATTATAGGCATGCGCGCGAGTTCGCGATATTTATTAATAATATTCAAAAACAAGATTAACAAGATACTCAGAAATATGATATTATAAGTTAACCTCGTCGCTTGATTTCTCTCGGAGCGTTGAAGTTATCAATTTACACATTGGTTACATATAACTATATACAGAGAGAAAGTAGATGCCCTTACACAAATATACATATAGTCACTTACCATAGACATATATTCGTATAGATGCTTTTCAACCTCTTTCCAAGCACTTTTTTACCTTAGCGCTCCACATTTATTTTACACGTACATATATTTAGATATTTTTCATATAGAGATACACACGCGCGCCCTATCGCTGGTAAATTTCCAGTGCAAATCTCTGCTATCGCTTCTTCCCTTTCCTTACCCATTGCGGCGTCTTTTCACTTTCGCCTCATATTTTTCATCTATCTCATCTTCTTTAAAGTGGTTTTATCGAGAAGAGACTATACGTGTACGTACGTATTTTCAGAAGAAAATTTCAAATACATTGCTCCGCGCCGGTATATAGATAAAAGCTGACAAAAATTTCATTTAGCAAATAATCGATAAAAAAGTTTTTTTTTTTACTACTTTTTATTCGGAAAATTAAGACTATAGTATACTAACAGTTCAGCTCAGTAAATACGAGGATTTAAAGTTCTACTTTTTTTTTTTTTTTTTTTTTTATACATTGCAATTTTAAATGATTTGTTTTTATGTTGTCTACATTTACGTATCTAGTTCCAAGTATATTTTTGTCTATTTGTTGTTATTTGATTTAATATACATTTTTTGATCTCATTCTTTCATGAAAATATGCTTTTATTCTTTTATCTGCACCAAAAGTTATAAATTTTTTTTTTTTTTTAATTGATATTTCAGCTTATCATCTCCTATATTTTTCCAAAGAAAGTTTCCTTTAAAGAGAAAATATAAGCAGTTTTTAACTTTATATGTCTCGATAGACATGAAAGTAGAAATTCTTCATATTTATATTTTCAAGCTCTCAATTTTAGAGAATTTAAGAAAATTTTATGGAAAAAATTGGTCACTTGGTTTCGACAGATAAAATACATATTATCAAATTCGAATGTCGTAAACACTCTCATTGGAAAAAAGAAATTATATATTCTAGTTCATGTGTCTATACTAAATATTAGCAAAAAATTGTTATCAAAATATTTTTTTAAAGAATGGTTCACGTTTCAGGTTTTATTAAAGCTAAATTTTATACACAAATTTGCGCAAGCACGAACGCACGCACACACAGAGAATCTAATTTCAAGCGACTCTTTTCATAACCGTTTCGTTTAAAAAGAAAAAGAAGGAGTATCTTGCCAAAATTCGCACAATCCCATATCGCATTAACATGAAATTTCCATAAAAAAAAAAAAGAAAAAAAAAGAAGAAAAAAAAGAAAAAAAAGAAAAAAAAACAAAGAAAAGAAAAGTAGGAAAGGTAACAACTCCCGTAGAATTAAACGAAAATCCGGCTCACAAAAGCCCATTGCTGCGATTTAGCTCTGATGAAATCGCGCGCAAAACTTTGAAATTTTCATTGTGTGTATGCGCGTCTCCTTCTCTCCATCCGCAACGACCAAATTTTCACTGGTTCAAAATTTAAATTTTTTTGCTTTTCTGCCATGAAAGAGGTAGAGAGGTCGAGAGAGAGAGAGAGAGAGAGAGAGAGAGAATCTCTTTGGCTCGTTTCTCAACGCGAAACGGAGGAAGAGACGGAGTGAATTTTCCGGGCTGGATTTCAACTCCGAACTCGACTCGCGCGATTGGCCTAATCCACGGTTTTAGGCGTCTGTATACCTATCTATCTGCCTATATAGCGTATAAATATAGCGACTTAGACGTAAAATCGCGAAAGGTTAGTCTTAAAATAAAAGTCGAGATTTTTATTTCTCCTCCCCTTTTTCCAACTTGTTTATTATATGTATAGACTTATTAGCTTTCCACAATTTTTTGCTCTCCTCGTAATTATTTTTACAATGTTTTGTTATTATACATATGAGAAGATGACGAAGAAAATTAAAAGTGTTTACGAAATCCTGACGCGTGTGTGAATTGAATAAAGTGATTGTGTGCTCTTTTGTTAAATATTTTTATTGTTAAATTATTGAAAGTTTTTTTTTTTTTTTTAAGAAAGGCATAATATCGCTAATCGCGATATATATAAATATAAAATGACAATTAATTTTTTTAAATATTAGATGGAAATTAAAAATTTTTTAATTTATAAAATTAAAAGACTTACGTTGTGAAACGGTATCTTTATAACCCTTTAGCACTCGCGCTATGAGATTTTCTCTCACACTTCGCTCTAAATGTTAATAATTAAATAATTTCGAATGGAATGACTGTGGAAAATTGATTTTATCTTTATAAAATTAAATACTTTTTGCGACTATAACATTTAAAAATTATTTCAGACAAATTAAATATTAAAAAATATATGTTATTTTTAAAGATGTGAGATTTTTTCGCATCACGTAAGTAACGATGTCCTATGTGAAAATTTACTCGAATTGGCTAGGTTCGGGCAGCTCCAACTATTTGCCGCATTCGGCGCCATTTTCGCAAACTGTTATGTCAAAATAGTTATAATTTTTACTATTAATTTGTTATAGTTTTGTTTAGCAAATAAAATTATATAAAATGGATTCTATTATTACCTTTATTTTTTTATATATTTGTATAAAAAATAATAATATATTAATATAAAATAAATACATAACATTATCTTTTTCATTTTATATTAAATATAAATTTGTGCTGAAAATGTGAAATTTTTTCTCATTTCAAAATTTTGAATTTGGCAATCTTTGACTTTTTCATTATAAAATATGCTAAAAACATAAAGATAAATTTTGCGACTTAGATATTTAAAAAAACTTACGAACTTACATATCAATAAATTTATCATACTCGTATATGTAATTAAAAAGTCCACAAGAAGGTAAGAAAGCGAAGAAACATAAACGTTAATTGAAATAAAAATATAATTGTTAATAAGTATCGGTATAAGTAGCAGAAATAGAAGAAAGTTTTTCTTTGCCCAACACTACCTTAATTTTAAAATATATTGATTTTAATAAGCTGAAAATGACGTTACCTGTAACGTTAACATATACATGAATATATTTATTGTTAATTTCGTTATAATGAACTCGTTGTTTTAACTAATGCTAAAAATTTTTTAAACTGTTTTTTACTTCAAACGTTAGAGTGACAATTTTCTTTCATAAGATTTTCTCTAAAAAATTGTGTCTCTTTGCTCGCATCCAAAAAAAGCATATGTAAATTACAAAAGAGTCAAGAGATGTCCAAGAGATGCGACGCTAGATACAAATAGTATTTACGAAACACGGTATCAACTTGCTTTTTTTAAAAACAAACTAAATGTACATACGAGTAAAGAAAGACGTAAACATTAGCATAGACAAACACGAATGTATACCAATGCGTGCGACGTACAGAAAGAGAGAGAGAGAGAGAGAGAGAGAGAGAGAGAGAGAGAGAGGGGGGGGAGAGAGAGAGAGAGAAATAGAGAGCAAAATGAGCAGCCGAGCGAGTAAGCATTATCCCCGCAAAGTCGACGTTAATTAGCGAAACTTGATTGTATTGTATATGTTGGAGTGTGTGCATGTGTGTGCATTTATGTATGTATATACAGTCTAACGGTCGCTCGTTTGTCCGATGTTCTAGGAGCCGGCGCAGCAGGACAGACTGGCAAGGCTCAGGCACCGCTTGGATCAGCAGCAGAGCAAGTTGAATCGGTTGCGAATGCTCAGATCGCAGACCGACGCCTCCCGTGCCAACAACGCCACCCTCAGTGAGTATACACACACACATATACACATATACACATGTATATATATATCATTTATATACACATACATGCTGTGATACCTCGAATTTCTATCTGTTATGTTTGCACCGATTAATCGTTCTGTGTGACTTGGTGCGAGACGCTCGCCGCTTCCTAAATGTCTCTGGATTTGTGTGCGGTTTCGTTCCCGAATGGCTCGAGAAATAGGGAAATGATTGCGTTAATAATAAAGCGATCACTACTCGTTTTGCAAATATTGAGTTCATACTAATTATTTCAATTTTTATACTTTTTTAAACAGGAATTTTACATAAAGTTTTAAATTTTCTAAAAAATTTAATAAATTATTTAGTATAATATAAATTTTCCGTTTAAAACTTTGACATAAACGGTGCCGTTATAAGTATATCGACATTAAAAATCAGATAATTCGTGTATGTCGATTCAGGTAAAATTATAATTAAAATTTTAATTAATTAAAGCAAACTCTATCTTCGTTTCGAGCCTACGAGTCTCGGTATACGTGAAATTTTAACAAAAACTCCTCTTTAAAAAAAATAAAAGAAAATAATGTGTACGCATGAATTATCTTTGGCCGTATAATTTCGATTCGTAGCACACACGCGCTCGCGATTCTCGACGAAATCGCATAATTCCGCAGGCCATCGTGCACGGCCGTCGTCTCAAAGTAAATTGCGAATTCCGAAAGATAGTAGGGAGAAAGAGAAAGAATTTACCGGCTTTTATTTGCTCTCTCTCTCTCTCTCTCTTTACATTTTCTCATTTTCTGGTTTTTCGTCGATAATCTTTCTTATTAAAATATTAGGCTTTACTGAAAGAGATTATCGCGTTTGTCGTTATAATTTTTATTCGTCGGTATAATTCGTCGGTTATAATTTTTATCAACGCGCTCAGCAACCGTGATATTCGTTCTCTCATTATTTTAAGCCACGATGGTTAATTTTATGGCCCTGGGTGAATTTTACTAAATAGGTATACAGGAAAAATAATCAAAGCCTGAGCAATAAGATTTTGATATTTTTTTTATACACTCTGACAAAAAAGTATCCGGAAATTTGAAATAAAACGCAAAAATATTAAACTTCTTCAATATTTATTGAATCTCCTTCAAAATATGCTCCATTTGAAGCGATACACATGTGCCAACGTTTTTTCCAATCATGGAAACATTTTTTATAGGCGCTTTCAGGGATGGCCTTTAGCTCCTTCTGCGAATTTTCTTTTATGGCGTCTATGGAGTCAAATCTGGTTCCCCGGAGCGGTAATTTCAGTCTGGAGAAAAGAAAAAAGTCACACGGAGCTAGATCAGGCGAATAAGGTGGCTGGTCGATGGTATTTATCGAGTGTTTGGTCTTAAAATCGTTAATAATCGTGGCTCGATGAGATGGTGCGTTATCGTCATGCAAAATCCACGAATTGTTTTGCCACAAATCCGGCCGTTTACGGCGAATATTTTCACGCAAACGTCTCAAAACAGTTAAATAGAAGTCCTTATTGACCGTTTGACCTTGCGGAACGAATTCATGATGAACCACACCACGAATATCGAAGAAAATAATAAGCATCGTCTTGATTTTCGAACGACTTTTGCGAGGTTTTTTCGGTTTCGGCTCATTTTTTCCCACCCATTCCGATGATTGTTGGCTCGTTTGTGTGTCGTATTCATAGACCCATGTCTCGTCACCAGTTATGATCCGTCCCATGAACGTGGGATCAGAATTCGCACGATCCAGCATGTCTGCAGCTACCTGCATCCGGTACTGTTTTTCAAGAAAATTCAGCTCCAACGGAACGAGCCGAGCGGCGACGCGCTGCATACCCAATTGGTTCACCAAAATCAAACGAGCGGTTTCACGAGAGATATTGAGATCACGAGCTATCTCTCTAACACTGGCATGACGATTTGCGAGCACAATTTCCTTGATTTTTTCAACGTTATCGTTGGTTGAAGAGGTCGACGGTCGTCCTGAACGAGGCAAATCTTCGACGATGTCCCGACCGTTTTTAAAGGCTTTGTACCATTTGTACACTTGGGTTTTCGATAAAACAGAGTCTCCATAAGCCTTTTCCAGCATTCGCAACGAGTCAGCACACGAAATTTCGTTCAAAACACAAAATTTGAGACAAACTCTTTGTTCAATATTTTTTTACATTGTAACATTCGCAGACTACCACTGAGGTCGACTGGTTTCAACAGCTGTCGTAAACAAACTAGTTGACAGACCGCACTCATGTTTGGCATAGTAATTACGGACAGTCCTACCAACATACAGAAACTTCAAATACTTAAAAATACTCAACGCGGGCAATTTAAATGAGAATTTCCGGATACTTTTTTTTCAGAGTGTATTCTCTCGAGGATTATTTTAATTTGATATGCGTCACATGTTTTTAGTTAATCGAGCTCGTGTACTATTACAATGCATTACTTTTCTATATTTATGTAGCATGTATGAGCGATACAAACAAAATAAAAAAAAAAAACTAGAAAAAATCTAAATAATTTCTATTCTCAAAATCTAAAAATTATCCGAATGCTTGAGTCTTGAAGCGAATAGCACAATATTTGAATATTCAAAGCTTCCAGAATTTATTCGCAAAATTCAAATTTGTTTTCCCGATTCACAGTTTGAAAGTGAAATCCTGACTAAGTTTGCTTCATACTTTAAGTAGTCGAATTAACTGCGCCGAATTAATTTATCGCCGTATTAAAGGATAATATTTAAATTTTATCAATACACACACACACACACATAAGCTTCCATTTCGAGTTTAAGAAAAGATTTAAAAAAAACTTACCAGATGTTTTTGACAAAATAAAATCTACAAAACTATCCTTGTAGTTCTCTATAATAAAAAAATCTTGATAATAATCGCTAGCATCCCTCTGTAATATACTGGGAACAAGAAAAGTTTTTGCATCGCGCGTTTATTTCTCGGTTCGATCTTATTACGCTCGGACTGGATGGTACCTGCACACGTATAGATACATATACGGCATAGCAAGGAAGAGACTACGGCGCTTAATTTCCTGGTGTTTCATTGGGATGAGAGAGAAGGGAAGAAGAGAGGATAAGCGTTGATTGACGCCGTGGCGCGCTGACTCGGCAATGACAATCGATTGCCGCGTAATGGAGAAGTTTAGCGCGCTGATAGACACGCGAGCGACTCGAAGAAGGAAATGAGAAAGCTCGTCTAGCTCTACTCGCGCGCGCGCTTATAACTCCGTATATATGTGCATATAGACTCTCATGCATATGCATCCTGGTAAATTGTAGGTACGTGTGTCGTATGCGCGTATATATACCCACAGCGACGGAAACAGCGTGGGAGGATTTTGAAAAGTGTTGGCGCGACCTCGCTGATGAACCAATGCCTGTCATTTTAACTGGGGCAAAAACTACGAACTTGTGGAATATTGTCATCTCCTCCAACCTCTCTCCTCCGCCCCTTTTCTACTCTAGTTAGGCTTTCGGTTGTCTTGCACAGCCTGTTTAAGTTTTCCGCTCTTTCGCTTTACTATAAGACTGCACTAAGGTGTTGCAAATATATATATATATATATATATCGAGAAATGAGTTCATACTTTTGAATACGTTTATTCTACGGCTTGATTATAGAAAAAAAAAAAAAAACTTGTTAACTAAAAAAATAAAAAGTAGCAATGTTGCGCATAATGTGACGTTGCCGCTAAAAAAATTCAATGTACACATACACATACAGGTATATAAAAGGAAATATAGAAGTTTATTTAAAATATGATTCTTGAAATCTTAATTCTAGTGAAATTTATTTAAATAAAATAATTAATAGCCACTAGAAACAAATCATTAATAATCTTTTTCTCTTTTAACGTTGTAAGCTTGACATTTAAAATTAAAAAGTTTTTGCAAGATAAATTAAAAATTAAAATGAAAAGATTAACTTTTAATAAAACGGAAAAATGTAGATTTAATAAACCTGGAATTAAAGAAATAAAAGCTGCACTTATCCATTTAATTAACGTGCATTAAAATTTTCTAAAGTTTTTCGAGCCAATATTGACCTTCAATTTAACCTTCAAAACTTATCCGTTCACCGATCAAACAACTCTGCGTAACTCGTGTCCGACAGAGTACTTTAAACGCGTAAAATTTCGAATTCTCCCCTCCATTGTTTTTTTATCCCTTTCTCCTTAAATATCGCTCATCGAGGGATATCGCGAGAAATCCATTCTTGAAATTCATTCGAAATGACCCTGAGCGATAAAATTCCAACTGCACCAAGTTCCATTAGCTCGCGCGCCTCGCGGAATTGCAATCGAACCAGGGCTGCCCAGACTGTAAATACGAGATAGAGAGAGAAAGAGAGAAAGACAGAGAGAGAGAGAGAGAGAGAGAGAGAGAGAGAGAGAGAAAAGGAATCGGGAACAGATGGAAAACCACACGAAAAGTCCACACAATTACAACGTCGTAGTTGATATCAATGCTGTGTATGATCGACATTGAGCAGTCGGATAAAATTTAAGACTATTTTGAAAATAAAAAAAATGTTTACACAAAATTGTACAAAGTTTATCGGAATATTGTATAATTTCCGACGGAATTTAATATTTTCTTTCAAAATTTGATGATTAAAGAATGAATCGATTTTGTAAATGTATTTGCAGTTATTCGTTTATAACAATATGAGAACTTTTTTGAATGTCATATCGATTCTCGAATTAATACTCTGTGTAACTACATTGTGTAACATCATTAAATATCCACGTTCAATTTATGCACTGTTAATAGGCAATCTTATAAATTATAATCTAGCAACTTTTGTGCAATGTTAATTTTATATTTATCTACATTTCAATTAGTCAATGTAAAATATTTCGTACTCTACAAAACATTTATCGATTACATGGAATTTAAATAAATAATTTTTTGGATAGTAAAAATGAATAATCTTTAAATTATTTAAAATTTTTTATTCAATATTTTTTCAGAAAAATAAATAATTCAATATTGCAAAAACTTTATTTTAAAATTTAACATCATAAATAGAGAAAAAGAGAGAAAGAGAAGGGGTGGGGGGGGGGAATAATAAAATAAACGTTTCATTTCACTTTTAAATTTAGTGTTTTTTTTTTTTTTTTTTTTATTTTTATTTTTATTTTTTTAATATACTTCTTTAAATATATTTAAAAAAAAAAATCTTGTACTCTCTTATTATTATTTAAATAAAAATATTTAAATTCGAAAGCTTTATACACATTTTGTATTCAAATAAGCGCTAGAAAATTTTAAATTTATACCTTTTGTGCACCTAAACGATAAAAAATTTCAGCACCAAACGAAGCCATTCGCGTGACCTTTTACCTGCAACTTTAACGCGGCGCACAAATTGGTCTCATTTCTAAAACTTTATAACCGCTATTTCCTATCTCTAAACCACCAAATTCCAAGAGACTATTTTCTTTTTACTCAGTTCATAATATGTAATTAAAGTTTCTATTACACGTCTGAAACTAAAAATTTTAGGTGTATAAAAGAAAAAGATAATAAACGTACGATTAAGATTTGCCAAACCAAAACTAGCTTTGTAATTCAAAAGTACAACTTAGTGAATGAATTTTACGCGCTCACAAATTTGTTGCGTCGTTTAACTCTTTTTATCATTCTTCTTTCTTTCCGCAATAATTCCTTTTCCTCCGCGTCCCGAGGACCATTCTGGAAGTTGAAAGAGTTTCGACCTCTTGTGGAATTCCAACCGACGAGTCCTTGCAATGAAATGCTCTTTGATCTTTCTTTTCATTTACCTTTCTTTAATTTGAAAAATTCTTTTATGTTGAAAATTTTTCAAATAGACTTGAAAAATAAAATAAAAATACTTTTAATAGATTCGGTTATTTAATTATATATTATTGTAATTTACAACAGTCTACGAAAATATTTAAAATTATTTAAAAAAAAAAATATTTTAAATTTTAATGAAAACTTAGAATATTGCAAAATTTGGATAAAACAATATATATTGAAGCTCAAATCGCTCTTTTATAATCTTTTAATAAGTATAAATTTAAAAATAAAATCAGCCGTAAAACTAAGAAATTCAAAAAGTTATTGAAAACGTAAAATAAAAATTTCAATGAAATGAAAATCCAATCGAAGTTTGAACGCGCACATATACACATATATAGATCTGTGCATTATTTAATTGGGAAGCTTTTATATCTGCTAACAAGATTCCAAGGTCGCGGGTAAAATCGACTAACAAAATGAGAAAGATACCAAAAGAGAAAGAGAGAGAGAGAGAGAAAGAGAGAGAGCGTAATCCAAGCTTCGCGAGCAATGAGAATAATAAACCTCATCGCGGCAAAAAACTCGCCGGCTCACCTGATGTGCAGTACCCACACACAAATGTGTACGTGTATGCAATAGAAGAAAACACTCGTCGAAGAGTAAAGAGGTATATATGCGAGAGAGAAATGACGAATGATGTTTCGAGTTTTACTTCACGAAAGGGTACATAAATTTAGATATATAGATATTACATCGAGTGAAGTAGACGAGAGAGAGAGAGAGAGAGAGAGAGAGAGAGAGAGAGAGCAAAATCAAAATAGTCACGCGTCAAGTGTATATTTCAAGCCGTGATTTGAAGAAGCGAGTCGGTGAGATTTGCTGTAGAGAATTGCGAATCGATAGAGTTTGTACGGATGGGTAATGGTATTAAAGTTATCAATATTAATAAAATTATCATTATAATTGAGTTGATGTACCGAGTAATCAATGATATATATGCCTATAGTGCATTTAAAAAATATTCATTCTTATAATGTTAAATTGAAGAGTTGATTTCCCCTGTTTTTTTCTTTTTTATAATTTAATTTATATGCTAAGGATGTTTATTTAAAAAAAATAAAAGAAAGATTTTGTATGAGAAATTTATTTTTGATAGCAAAAATTATTGTTCATTTATTCGAAAACGATGAAAATATAAATTTTTAAGACGTTATCTTTATATCAATAAAATGTATAATTTTTTACTTTTACAATTTTTCGTAGTAAATAAATATAAACAAAAATATTTTCACGAGAGAATCGTCGCGTTATTTCATTGTTGTTTAAAAAAAAAAAAATAAAAAAAAAAAAAAAATAAAAAAAAAAATAATAAAATACATCGATTAAACTCAAATATTTTTACGCATCTATATTTATATAATACAACGTTAGAATTTTTCGTTTGTTTTTTGTCTTTTTACTTTATCAAACCTAGCTATGGGAATATTCATCGCTGGAAGTATGCCGTTTTCAAAAAGTTTTTCGAAACTTTCGCCGTTATTTACGCCTTGACCCTTTGTATAAACAAAAATTCATAAAAAAGAGACTTTATTACAAGCCGAGTTAAAGTTTGATTATTTATAAACTGCCGCAGCGATCGAGAAAGATGCGAATGGATACTGTATGGAAAATAAAATAGTTCAGAGTGCATTCGCCGATTGTTAAACGTTCGCATAGAAAGTAAGGAAGAAACAAAGGAACGAGAGAATGAAAACCGATGATAAAAGTAAATGCGTAAGATTTTCTACGTCAAGATATACGTGCAAGTATATGTGTACTTTTTACGTCGGTGCTCGTATTCTCCATCTTTATTTTCCGATACTTTTTTTCATCTTCCGTTGTATTGTTTCTGTGCGTCTGCGTCTACTACGTAGATTTACGCGCATTTAAATCACAGTTTTGAAGACATTTTGATTTTCCTCTATTTATTTTCCTTTGTTTCTTGACTCGCTTTTATATACGCGTTGACTTACTTTGCTTTGCCTTCCTTTATTCATTTCTTTCGGATATTATTAAATTGAATTTTCTAAATAGAAGCTAAAATAAACGTTTACTTTCTCATTACCGATGCTCCTTCTTTTTAACGAATAAAATATTGTATCGTTTTCATAAAAATTTATTTCATAAAAATTTTTTTCATATTTGTTATTGTTAAGAAAAAATTATTCGCTGCAAATATTCTAAATAATGACTAGAAAAAGCCATTATACAAAAGGTAAAATTGACATTTTACTCGACGAATGTGAGCTAACGGAAAAAAATAATCTCGTTAAAAAATGAAAGGCAAGCCGTATTTTACATACACTCAATTCTAGTCAATATTCCCTTTTTGAATTGTCTATCTAGGTCACGGATCATTTTTATCAAAACGAAAAAATTCTAGCGTATTTTTGTACACGTAACGTACTGCACGTTGAATAAATATACTAAATGAGTATTTCGTAATAACGGATGATAAATTTTAATTATGTATCTTCCGCGCGTGAATAATAAAAATAAATTCTATCAAACGTTTAAATAAATTATTTTCAGATGTACATACGTAATGCGATCGAAATGAACAAATTCTATTTGATATAGCTGCCTACATATACAAATACGACTATAATATTTAACAAAGAATTTTCCTCAAATTCATCGGATATTACGTAATAAAGTTAGTAAGTGACGAGGTATTCAAGATGAACAATGTTGAATGTACATCCTTTTATATATATATATATATATATACGCACACATATATACTCTAAATGTACACGAAAATTTTAGCTCCCACCCCTTCTCCGTCAAATAATTAAACGAAACAAGTCGGGCAATTAATTCCCGAGGATTTTCGCGGCTTAAGAACGAGGAATCTCCCGGGACTGCGTAAACTTTATGAATTACAAACTCAACTGAATCCGGTTCTTCTTCTCTTCTTTTCTATCTCTCTTTCTTTTTCCTAGTCAACGCGAGGAAGACGACGCAAGACAATAGCTTTGTCTCTTCTCAACTTTCCTTCTTCTCTCTCACTCTCTCTCTCTCTCTCTCTCTCTCTCTTCCCTTTCTCACTCAACCTCTCCATCTTTCCTTGCTTTATATCCTCTTGAAATTTTCGTTGTTCCTTAAAACGCTGCTAGGGTATACTGAGCTTACTTTTTCCTTTACGGCCTCGTTTTTTTTATTTCTCTTTTTTTTTTTTCCTTCTTTGCTAAGACGATCGAATCAAGTTCTCGCGGTAGATTGCTATACAATACACGTACATTCGCCTCCTAATTTTCTTCTCAAGTTTTATAAGGCAGATTGATTAGAAATTTTTTTTAAAATATTGTAAATTACTAAATCTTTAATATGTGACTAATAAATTTTATAAAAAACTAAAAAATCATTTGTATTGAAAGATTACAAGCAACAGTTTTAATTTTAAGTATTGTTAAACTTTTAATTTAAAATATTTTTTAATGAATTTATTTAAATAACTAAAGTCATTTGATAGAAACCATAAAAGTAAACGTTATAATTTAATGTAATATAATTTTCAATTTTTATCTTTATTCAAAGTCATTATAAAATTTTAACTTTAACAAAAAATAATAAATACATTACTGGGTCGTTAATGTTTGAACAACAACAAATTTAATTTAAACATTAAATAAAGATATCCTGCACAAGATCCTGTATCTCCTTTATTGCGCAATATTGATTTATATGATTAACTCCAAACAAAAGAGATAAAAAACGTTTTTACAAGTTTTTACCACTTAAATTAACTGCATTTACAGTGAAATTACAGCCTTCGGTAAAAAAAAACAAAGATATTTATCAATACGATACAATCCTCCACAGCTCATGATATAACATTACGCAACTTCATTAGAATCATTAACTTCAAAATAACATTTACAGTCAAAGTAACACAAAAGTTTTGGTTTTTGTTGCTTTGAAAAGAAAAAAAAAAAAAAAAAAATAATAACAAATTTCTTTTTACATTCGTATAAAAAAACAGAAGAAAAAGTGAAAAAAAATCCTTTTTCCAATTCACAAACCGTCAGCTCGGATATCTTCTTGCACTTCGTCCCGCGGAAATGTAACTCGGACTTTTCTCTGGTAAGAAGTATGAGATTCGTGGTACGCTTTTGCCCACGCACACACACACACACATATATATATATATATATATATATACGTGTAGCACATGGAAAATGGAATCGGTAGTCTTAGAACGCTTCTACCGAGGAGAAAGAAGAATCGTGCGGATAAGATGGTCATGGAAAAAGAAAGAGAAGGAGATTCTCCTTTCGCCGGTAATGGAAACACAAGCCGAAGTAAGAATATGTCTCTCCGAGTTTACCCTACGCGAGGATAACGGCTTGAATTGTGCGCATATGTGTATACATGTGAATTTTTCTTCCGACCCATTTTTAGTAATGTAGCTAAAACGAATGAACGCTATTTCTTACGCGTATAAAGGGAAATGATATAACTCGTACGATGTGAATTGTCTTTATTTCAATACAAATGTGATGAACGGATCGATCTTAAATGAATATATCGAAACGAAATGCATAGCGTAACGAGGTTAAAGAATTATTATTATATTCACATATATTTTTAATTAACACGTTGTTCATTTAAAAATTTTATACTAATTTAAAGGATATTCTGATTGTTTGAATTTCTGATTTTTATTCCGATTAAAAACATTTTAATATTTAAAAGTAATTTTCTTTTATCGTAAATTTCAAAGAAAAAAATTCGAAAAAATTACCGGAATAGCGATCTCCAATTTTCTTTGCTGCAAGTAATAACTGTAATTTTTCTGAAAAAGCTAGAAAACCTAAAGGTCGATGAAATGCAAAAGAGAGAGAGAGAGAGAGAGAAAGAGAAAAAAAAAATAAACATAAGTAAACGGATATGCAAATGGTAAAAAAAAATGAGCGTAAGAAACTCTCTTACGCGAGTTAAGCGGAAGAGCCGCGCACAATTGTTACACGTCGCGTTCACCTGTTAAGAAGTTCACTTGATAAAAGATACGAAGATTCATTTTTCTTACAATCATTTTTAATCTTTAAACTTTTTTATCTATTTCTTTATTATAAGTGTTTACTATAATAGTATACTTGCAAAGCGCTAAGATAACAAACTTTTATATAAAGATCGATAAATTGTATTTGGAAATAACTTTGTTTTATTCTATCCAATCGATATAAAAAGAAAATACTTGTATAAATAAACTGCAATTATATTTTAATCTCCTTTACTTGCTATTGTTTTTAAAAAATTAAAAAAAAAAATCTATTTCTTGATTTTTTTTCTTTCAAACTTACCGAATACAATATTTTTATTTATTATTAGGAAAGTCTTTTGAAAGAGTTAAATTAAAGTGTTGATAACTTTAGATGCGACAATTTAAATATATTTTGACTATTTACTATTTTAATCGTAATCGTGGAATATCTTTAAATTATTATATTAACATTATACATGTTTATATTTCGAGAAATTTAATCGATTTGTTGAAACATCAATAAATCATACAAAATTCACATGTCTCTTGACGATGTTTAAGACTCTCACGAGGGAATATACGAGTAGAACTTCTTGATTAGATTTACTTAAAGTGTTTTGTAATTTTACCACAATTATTCGACGGTTATTCATTATAGCTGATAATTTGTAAAAAGAATAAATATATCATACATTAATTTAATACATAATTTTAACAGACTATAACGACATTGTTAAACATTCATTTTAAACATTTATTCAATATTTACTCAAATTTTAAACGATGAGTTTCGTATTAAACAAATAATTCTATAAAATCTGGTTGATTTAAAAAAAAAAAAAAAAAAAATTTAAATCTAATTCTGATAATCATATATGTTATTTAGAAGCTTTAAAATTGGTATTTGTCGGAGAATTAGGGGGAAAACATGAGCACTGTTACCATTATCGGCTAATTAGACGATGAGAAAATATAGTAATTATGTTTTTCGCTACCGAGACGAGTTAAAATTTAACGAATGTTGTATATGTATAAAATTGTATTTAACGAATGTTGAAAATACTATAAAAACACAGAAATATTGAAAAATATTTCTCAGACTTTGGCCTTTAATTTTATTTTTATCTAATACTTTTAAACAAAATTGGAGAAATATTTTGTTAAAAATAAAGAAGAAATATAATTTTCTGCGAATAGATAATACTACCTATTGCTTTATTTTCTCCCAAATACACAATACATTAAAAAGTCAATATCTAGGTCAAGATGAAATAAAATAAGCACCGATAACGTTATTCCTTCAACCTTCTATGTATAATATATTTTGCAAGACTTACGAAAAGTCTCGGCTTCGAAAAACTCCATGAAATTATCGATACGTATTTCTTAACGACCAATTGTTATTGTAAAATAAAGAAAAATCAATGACATTTTTACATAATTACATAATAAAATCTTTCCGATTTTTTCCTTTTTCTTTAAAAATTAATACACTCGGAATGTGTATTAACTTTATCTCAAGGTAAAAAAAATTGACAAAGAAAAAGCTTTTCAATCAGCGTCAAAGTGAAATCTCAGGCGAAATAAGCCGATAGAGCTCTAGTTCTTTGCAATGCGTGCTCGCTCCCCGTCGAGTGGAAATAAATCGAGTAAAGGTGAATCGATATTTTAAAAAGTTTAATTAATCAAAGATATACACATATGTGTACCTCGAAATGGTGTTTTTGCAATTAGCTACAATGTACTTTATGCGTGTGCGTGTGCGTGCGCGCGTGTGTGTGTGTGTGTGTGTGTGTGTACTCGCGCGTCTACGCGTGGGTGAGTGCAGATACAATTATTTGGCTGAGATACTCGAGAAGCCAGCGCCTAATAAATTCTCCGAGTCACGGCGCGTCGTCCTCGTGTGACAAATCCTCGGAGCTTTGATTTCGCGCTTCGTTCGGTACTCGAGAGCTTTTCGCGAGCGCAGAGCGCAAAGCCGCGCTGTTATTTATAATGACGACGTCGCTTTTTCTACATTTCATTGACTTCATTGCAAATTCATTTTTATTTTCCCGCTTTGAATGTCGAAAGAAGTCCCCTTCCTTATTTTGTTGCGTATACGAACATGTTATTTTTAACGATCCTTTTAGCGAGAGCATGAATTTAATATAAAAAAAAAAAAAAAAAAAAAAAAAAAAAAATTAAGAGAAAAATCAACATTATAAGATCGATCGATACAAAATAAACAAAAAAAAAATGATAAAATGTGCTCGGTTAGGTTTAGGTTTAGTTCGCGCTCGTTCTCGTTATTTTGAGGGGTCGATCGTATTTTCACATTACGAGGCGGCTTGCGCAACAAGTAAAAAGCTCAAGCCGCCGCGATCGAGAATTTTGATGCCGAGCTTAACGCAGCGCCGTAAAGATTTAGGAAAAGTATCAAAATATACATCAACTGCGCGCACTCGTCGATGAAAATTACGCGCGTCTTTACTCCCACAACGAAGTAAAAAAGAAGTAAAATTATGTTCCGTTGGTTGCGTACGTGCGTACGAGAAAATAACTGCGTGCGTATATATACTATATATATATATATATATATATATATATATATATATATATATATATATATATATATCTGATCTGTAACAGAATTATTTTTTTCTAACGTTTTATAAAAAGTTGCTATAGCTTAAAAGTTGCATAACATGTAGGTACGTGTTACGCAACTACATGTACCTACGTGCTAGTGTTTACCGATCGATACATGCCAAAAAGTAAACGACCTGTCGAAATTTTTTCCGATGTTTATACGTTTGAATATTTGTATAGGAATTATTTGATTTAGTGAACTCTAAAGATGCATCGTGCAATTAAATCGTGCGCTTCTGGCTAAACACTCTTAGAAAGTTTGACTTTGTTTATCATTGTTTGTTTTGGATCATATCCAGTGGACTAGTTTAAGTGTCGAAGCATCCGTAGAAAAGTCTTAATAAGACCATTTTGACGCCAAAAGGAGTTTCTAAACGAGTTTCTTACTTGGTGCTAAGCCAAATATTTGTGCGTTAACCGACAACAAAACTTTTTTTTACTCTTTATTTTTCCACTCGAAATACTACTTTATTGCAATTTATTTATTCGATCGGCGCTATCTATCTCAAAAGTGCGTAAAATAAAATTAAATAAGCGTAATGAAATAAAAATAAAGACAAATTAAAATAATTTTCTTACTTTTAATTTACTGCATCCACAATTATTAATCTCGTACTTATTTTTTTCAAAAAAGTTCGTGGTAATAATTCAAGAAAGAGAAAAAAAAAATAAATAAAGTAAGTTATGTTAAAAACATAACAAAGACATGAAACTACAACGCAACGTTCATCTTTGTGTTCCCCTTCCTCTCGCTTATTCTCTTATAATGATAACGAGGCCCAAGTTTAGTAGAGCCCAAGTTTTTATCGTGAAGCCAAATCGAGGCACAATCATGCTGCACGTGCCCGTTGTTGTCCGACAATTTCGAAGCCAAATTATTTACCGGATAATGACGGTGTATGTACGTATTGCGTCAAGTGTCCCGAGATGGAAAAGCTCAATTAGTCGACGCAATTTCGGATCGAGAGAAAAATTTTTCTTTGCTTTTAAGCTCTCGAGAAGACGAAATTTATTTTTGTCACGCGATGCTTTTAAATTATGAATAAAAGTATAACATATTGTTACGTAAGTAACGCAGGGCTATTATTTGTCTTTTTATTTTTTATGATTTCATTTAAATATGTAAATATTTGAATTTTAACAAAAAAAACTATTCACATCTAAATGTTTTATCTAAATATTTTAATATAAATATTTACTAAAAATTGATAATAATTGATAATAATTGAAAAACTGAAACTTCATATTTTTTAATTAACAAAGCAACGGTTGTTTTGTAAATATTTTTGTCAAATGTGAAAAAAACTTTATTACTTAAATTTCTGCGTTTGATAAAATAATAGATTGGTTCAAACGTATGAAACAAATAATAATCGTAACTCAGGCATCAAAAAAAAAAAAAAAAAAAAAAAAAAAAAAAGAAATAGTAACGAAAGTCACGCGATGCGAAAGTATAACGGGGGGATGTGCCGTTAAAGCCAATGCATTCTCTCTTCTCTATGTATAACCAGCAGCTACTTGTGGATACGTGTGTATATACTAATATATATATATACATTGTATACCTATATGTAGGAGGCTTAAGAGTCGTAGTTATTTTCCGCGTCTCCTATATTAAAGGCACTCATCCGGTTTATGTGTATTCGTACATACTTCGGGAAAGCGCACGAATTCAATAGTCTACAAAGCGGAAATGCTATCAAATATAAAAAGAATGAAAAATCAAGAAAAAAGATAAGAAATATCAAAAGGATGAAGTTAAAAATAATCAAAAGGAAACCGTTGCATTATCGTAATTTCATATATATATATATATAGTGAGTCCTAAAACTCGGCAAATGTAACAAAGCTTATAACATATTTATACTTTTATTCAAATTGATGATTACACGATTAGTTGATCAATAAAATAATAAACAAATATTAACGTGCCCGTGGGTAATCGATCGCTTTCAAAATTATTGAAAAATTGTAATAATTATTATTAAAATTAATGACAAATCTAAAGTCATTCAAGTTATGGAATTATAATTATACACATACTCAATAATACAATATATCAACATTTGGGACTGAATTTTTTTCCATGCTAGCCATCTACACGTTTCGCAAAGCTCAACGAACTTTGATTGAAAATAAAATTTTAATTTTTCTGAAAACTCATTCTAGATATCATCGTAAACGTTAATTTGAGATACAAAAACTTTCGATTTATTAGTTTCACCCAGTAATTTCGATCGCCTACGCAATTCACACTTTCACATATTTTGTTTTTTTTTTTTTTTTTTTATTTCGATATACACCGATTCCGTTAAATCCAACTGCGTGCGAAATAATTTTTTTTTTTTTTTCAGGAGCGCGGCAAACCGAAAATTTGCTGAAAAAAAAAAGAAATAAAAAATTAAAAATTAAAAATGAAAATGGAGCCAAAAAGAAAATTGAATAAATACGCGAGCATGATGAAAAGAGCATGTATATATATAGTATATAAGTATATGAATATGAATAATTGAAAAGCGTGTAACGTTCGTTTATATAAAATTTTCGAATTATCTCCAGCCATCCGTGGAATACGCACTTATATAAACGCGTGCACGCGTACGCAAACATACTCGGGCCGATTCGGATAGTCCGCGCATACGCCTCGGGTAAATTTATTCAAAAGGTAAATTTTCCCTTTATTGCGCGACGACGCTGAGCAACTCATCCGCGACTATCGTGAAATAATAATAATAATAATAATAATAATTTACCGTGGCTAATAGCGATTAAAAGGGGAAAGGGAAGTTGTACGTTTCCGGCTACAACGTTTGCGATTATTGTTTATCTACATACATTGTTTGCTTCGATAAAATTGGGTAAATTTTTTATATTTTTCTGGTAACACGCGCGTGCTTTCTCTTTAGCACCGTATTCTTTTTACTTTTAAGTAAAGTATAGGTATGCATTGTACAATAATTTAAAAATTATAAAATGGTGTGTAAAATTTTTGCAGTATTTATTTAAGCGAAAGTAATTTTAATTAATAAACGCATAAGTTGTGGCATTATCATAATACCGTAAAAAAGATTTTTTTTTTTTTTTTTTTTTTTTTTTTATAATATCGTGTAAAATAAAATGATGATTTTATGACTGATATTACTTTGAAAATAACAATTTTTACACAATATCGACGAAAAAAATTTCGAATTTTGTTTCGCGAAGCAAATTTTTTTTTTTAACGAACATATAAACGAACGAAAAATTTTTTAACGAAAAAATAAAAGCGTACGCAGCGAATAATTTTGACGAAGCTGAAAACTCTTCGGGCGACTAAACAAACAAACGAACAAACGCATAAGTAAACGAGGATGTTTGCATACAACGGCCATGGAAAATCGTATTTAATGCGTTAATCCCGGTGTAAAATTCAGAGACGCGTTAGGTCCAGTGTCTGCGCATTTCTGTCGCACTGATAAAATTTAACGAAATTCATCGGGGAAAGCACCGAGGCTTTCAAATTGACGCGAATTAATAAACAGCCTCCGGATCGAAATCTCGTCGCTCGCTGTTGTTTTACGCGATAATAATACCGATGTTAATAATTCGATTAACAATGAGTTTTTATACTTTCAGCAACTAGAAATTCAAAATTTTTCCAATTTTAATTAAGTCTCGTTAAAAACTTAGAGTTTGCCATTTTTTTTTGTTCCATTTCCTTATATATTATAGTATATCCTAAATAAAAACTAATTTCTCTTACGCTAAGCGATTAAACATAGCCAAAAAAAAAAAAAAAAAAAAAAAAAAATAGAAAAATTCATCATAAGAATTGCTGTAAACTTCGATTATGGAAAATTTCTTGTCGGTCAAGAATGAAAATTAATTTTACTTTATTTGCTTTCGAGAAAAAATATAGAATTATTTTTTTTTTTCTTTTTTCACTTTCAAAAATGTATATGTATACTTCAACGATGCTGATTTTAATATTAAATTAATATTAGAAAATAATTTTCTAGCTATATAGCTTTTTGCAATAACTTTTTTTTGGTATTAAAATTTTTTAATAATTTTCATATATCGCTTTCATTATCTCAATACTTTCGCATTATTTACGTACATAAATTTTTTGTGCGATACTAAAGAAAAAAAATAAATAAAAAAAAAAAAAAAAATAATAATAAAGAAAGAAAAGAAAAGAAAATAAAAGTTAGGAAACGATGAAAAATTGAAAGAATAAAAATACTTTTATATTCACTTTTCAATTGTAGTATCTAATGCATTACTTTTGAATGTTTTCGCGAATCTGCTACTCAGACTTCTGCCGACGTTTGCGCGCGCCATCGTACTATGGTACTCTATATAAAATGGAATCGAGAAAAGGGCATTGAAATTGAATTGAGAAATACATTCCGTTGCGCGACGTTTGTCAAGGAATTTTTTTTCTTTTTCCATTCATCCATTCCTCTTTTTCTCCTTTTTCGGCCCACGCGCGAGTTCGCGCTGCCGAATAAAATCGGAAAAATTGAAAGTTTGTGCGCGCGCAGGCGTCGATATCAATATCCGGCACACGTGTTCAACCCCCTTTTTATTATGTGACTTATGCATTTGAAAAATAATTGTGTATTGAATAATGCTAGAATGCGGTATGCGCGGAGAAGCGAATTCGATTGCCTATTTATTTGAATTCTTGCATCTTTCAAATGTCTATGTTTTAACAAATACTTTTATTTTATTTTATTTTATTTTGTTTTATTTTATTTTATTTTATTTTATTTCATTTTATTTTATTTTATTGATTTATTTATTTTTTAGTTATTTTTTAATTTTTTTTCAAACATTTCAATGCTGTTGCATTTGCGTTATAAAATTGGAGAATTGGTTGTATATAAAGAATGAATTTTCGATATTTTTTCCAAATTATTTTATATACTAGTACTCATAAAGCGATAATTTGAGTTACATATTGAACAAAATATTAAAACATGAAAAATAAAATAAATATTTGTTTATAATTTTCATATTTTAAAAATTCTGCAAGCACATAAAAATTACAATTTGATATATCGTATATATATTATATATATACACTCATATTTATTGGTATTAAAATAAATATGGAAATTATTAAAATTAAATAAAATTTTTGTATTAGTTTACAAGAATGATATAAATTAAAGAAATGTCAATGACAAATGTATTTTATAATATAATAAATATAATTAATCAACAAATAACAACCATCGAAATTGAAATATAAAATTCATTAACTCCCTCGGTTCAATCTGCCAAATTAATACCTTTATTAGACGTAACTAATTTACTTTGATATCTGCAATAAACACGAACAATATAAATTAATTTACGTCGTTTCAACAAAAAAAGTCAAATTTATCGATCGCTTTGATAAAATAAAAAATACCTAGTACTCGACGTCGTATTATCGTTCTCTATCTATAAACGTAAAACTTTCTCAAAAATGTAGTGAACGAATTTCACTGATTAAAAAATGAAAATATGACAAAGGAATATTAATGAAGGCCGGGATTTTGGTGTAGTGATATAGTTCCGCTTACTCTAGTCCCATTGGATGTCTTATACACACACACATATATATATGTATATATTCTCTGGAACGATGTATCTCTTCATTTCCGACTATATATTACGAAATAGTCGATCGACGTGCATCGATATCTCTCTTGACGTTTTCGAATCGAGACTTTTTTTTTTTTTTTTTCTCAAAATCTTATTGGACCTTGAAGTTTTTAATTTTTGTAATGTTTTGATTATAATATACTTAAGTAGAAACGACATTCTACCTTTGTACATTGTTACAACTTTTATAGCATCAATCAAAATAAAGTCCGTTGTAGTTGAATATTTTTGTCAAAGAAATCAAATTTTCACATCGTTTATTACGAGTCGAAAATTATTATTTTTATTTGAAAAATGTCTCAGTATATTAAATAATTTCAATTGAATAATTGAATTTATTCTCGTAATCTGATACTTATAACCATAAAATTTTCCGTAGCTGAGTTTAATCTTGACAGTATTCCTAATATGCAGAAAATAAATTCTTTCATCTTTTCAATCGTTTTTTCCAATCTCGTCTTATTCCCACGAAATCAAGCTTTCCAACGAGGCCACGTAGAAATAAGAGTCTAAGAATAAAAGAAAACGAGCGAGAGACCGACTATACATGCGAGGCGTTCGATTCGAATCGATTTTTTCCTTTGATCTATATCTCTCATCCATTTTTATTTGTTCTTTTCTTTCCTCACAACGGAGATACACAGTATAAAAATCACGGTGTGTGTTTGTGTGTGTGTTTATCTACGTATATGTACTCAAGCGTGATTCAATTACGTACGCGTGATGCAGTTGCATTTCAACATTTTAATCAGTTACGATATAAACAACAAAGTCGCTCAAAATATTACTATTATAAATGTAGATGTACACTAAAAAAGATTTGCACAATGTGCAATATTCATAATAATATTTCGCAAATGATTAAAAACGTGAAATTTTCAAACTAGCCCCGTTAAATCAACAACGAAACATCAGATCAGTTTTAGAAAATACCATTACCGATCACTGATTATTTTATTCAATTTATAAATTATTATTAATCAAAATTTTTTTATCATTTTTATACATCAATTTGTTTTAACATCAATATACACATTCACCGAGGTGAATGCTATCTTCAAGGAATTTACAAATACAAATATCGATTTTTATCCTCATATTAATGAGTATTTTAATTGTTTGTTACTTACTTGAAATATATTTTAAAACGTTTTTGTTAGATAGAAAATACAAATTGATATATTTTCGAATATGCCCTTTTAATGAGTAAATACTTTTTAATTGGTGGACCTTTCGGCCATTATTATTTTTAATTGCATAAATAAAATTTATACATAAATTTAAAAAATTCTTAAATATTTATAAA
The DNA here is from genome assembly GCA_949987625.1 of Chalcis sispes. Classification (NCBI taxonomy): domain Eukaryota; kingdom Metazoa; phylum Arthropoda; class Insecta; order Hymenoptera; family Chalcididae; genus Chalcis; species Chalcis sispes. The sequence continues at coordinate 72,729,102 of OX465097.1, read as the reverse complement.
TAATTTTTGTTCATCTAGCAAAATAAATAAAAAAATTTAAAAAATTTTTCAAATAAAAAATATTGTATTAAACATAAATTTATTCGTCAACGACAATAAAAAACGAAATTTTAACAAAACCATTTATCCAATACATAGCGTCACATTGCGGTAAACGCGCCGACGGATAGAAAAATTTCGGAAGCAAATGCATAGCTAGCAAGCAGTATAGCAATTTTGTAGATATCGTATACCTAAATGGTAAAATTTTTCCATATAGAAATCAAGGCTTTAACGGGAAATATTTTCCTGGTGCGAATCGATTACCGATGCGTGACACCCGCTGTTTGCAGTATCTCGCAAATCCTCTTTCACGGATAGTGAAAAAAAAGGTAATAATAATAACAATAATGAAAATACGTTGCGCGCTAAATACACAAAAGAGAAAAAAAAAACAACAACGAGTCGTTGAGTAAAATTGATTGGCGACCTCTCTATCTCACCTATTTTCAAATATAAGGGGAGCTGTCCTAATTACGATATCAGTTTTGTTTGCTTTATTTATCGTATTCCACAAAGTGATTCGACTCAAAGCGCTTTTTCTGCAGTTCACCGTCGTATTATCGATGATAATAAAGGAAAGATTATTGTTCATTTTTGCGAAAGTATAAACATTGAATTTTACCAAACCTAGCCGTTTTTACATCTTAAATATAGTTACTGGGTTAATTTCATCGGATATTTTTATTATAGATATCCTAATCCTTAAAAATTTATCTTATTTGTTATATTTATTAAATTTAACAAATAAGTACTTTGACGGTATTAATTTATCATCATACGTAGTATATACACAATTTATATACAATTTATATACAATTTATCAAATTCACTCTCCCATACGCAAACACGCCTATAAACACTAATTCTACAAAATTTCCTCTATTAACCCCTTGACATACGAATAAAATGCGCGTTGACGCGTCCGTAGAATACCATTTAAATTATTGAAAGGGGGAAAGTATCTTCGACTGTCTAAAAAAAAAAACAGCATTGATGTACGGCCGAAACAGATAATCCAATAATATTATACTATCCGGTATTCGCCGAAGAGATTTCTTGACGTCTCGGAGACGTCAAAGTCTACCATGGCGCATGAAATACATGACGTCTCAGAGACGTCATTGTACTAGTCAAGGGGTTGAGAAACTTTTTTACTTTCTACACTTTATTTAACAAAGTATAGAAAGGACGTACGGAGGCAAAACTCGGTCAGCCAACTAACTCGCGTTTTCGATCCGAGATCCTTTTTCCCAAAAATTTTTTGCGAGTTGTCGCCTTATCCGAACGCGCGCGTTTTTCTTTTCTCCCTTTTCGAAGAATCGTCGAAAAAGTCCTTTTCCTTGCCACACCGGAGTTATCGCGTGGACACTTTTATCCGCTTACAATCTTTCGGAAGCTTTGTCTCGATCGCCGTCGAAGCCCTTGTTTCGTTCACTTTCTAGAATATCTCTTTATCTCGCAATAGGTACTGTAAATCGAGAAAATTTGCCGATCCCAACTAGGGAATTGTGATACCTAATTGTGGAACTACAATACCTGCGTATCTTTCATCTAAAGTCGATTTCCACTTTGCTTATTACTTTAATTTTCCATCATAGTTTTGAACAATTTAAATTTATAAAGATTAAGAACATTGTACAACGAATTTTTTAAAAAGATTTCATAAAATTAAAAATTACCCTATTTGTTTAAAACTTATTTATACAAATTTCTTCGTTCTTTTTTTTTTTTTTTCAAAAAAATCTTAAAAAATATACTGTAAATTTAAACTACAAATTTAATATTTTATCACAGTTTGCATTAAAATCAAACTCAGTTTTATAACAAATTTTTCGAGGAAACTTTATTCTTAAGCGTCGTAATTCACTTTATAAAAAATCCGATAATGCATCCATTGTTCCGCGATAAATTCCTCTTGCCTCTTCTTTCCATGAAATTTCGGGACTTTACTTTATTTTTTTTTTTTTTTTCTTTTGGATCACGCGAGTAAAATTTTCTACATCCACTCTGCACTCGCGAAAAATTCAATTTATTAAACTTTCATTGTTTACAATGTAATAAAACTCAACGTATGCGCCTCTTTGATTCTCAATGTTTTTTTTTCACTTCTCAGTGCGGAGTTACGTTGAGGCGACGGAGTTGATTTTTCCGCAACGTGAATTGAATCGCTAGTGGGAAAACCTTCGTATTTATCTTTGGATAAGGAATATTGTCAAAAAATACTACGAGATTCGGAGATAAAAGGCTAAAAAGGTTGGATGTGTTTTTGGAAAAATATTTGAAGAAAATAATAAATTTTTAATTTTCAAGTAAAACATCCATCGTCGTGTCCATCGACTATCACGATTGCGAATAGATTTCGCCGGGCGTCGGTCTCGGCTGCCCCCGCACATATTGTCAATTGAATTCACGCAAAAGTCCATTTTCTGAGCTCGTTCGTCCATTCATATATTTTATTCGCAAATTGGATCGAGCGCGTCGACAAACTATGTTGTCAACGCCACGTGTAAAATTTCATTTTCGCCCGCGTGCGCAAAGCGTCCTTCCTGTCGTCAAAGTAGAATTTAATACCGAGCAATTTTCGCATTATTCGCTCCACGCCCCGGTGACGTAAACGACGGAAGAGACGTCGAGCAATATAGTGAATACTATCGTCTTTTTTATTTATTCTTATTCTTCAAATTTTTCCTCTTTTCTTTTTTCAGATTCTCCTTCTTTACCTATTTTCCTATACGCGACCTCTAAGTCTTTTCACACACACATACACATACAAATACGTGTATATATATATAGATTTTTCCAGCCACATTGGCATAATGAATCGCGGTAGTTACTTTTAAGCATTCGCGTGGTTTTTTTCGCGATGGAATGCCCAAGTTCCTGCCGAGCTCCACCAGGTGTAAGGTATCGCGTGTAAGGAAATATCACGTGAATTTAATATATCGCGCATCGTGGATTTAAGACGAGAATTTTAAAGATGCAACGAGTGGAACGTAATGAGCACTTTTTTTCGTATACATATAATATTTGAAACTCGTTAACAAATTAAAGTAAATATTTAACTCTTTTGGATAATTTACGCGTTCTTTTATTAACGCAGGTGATTCAGAAAACTCACGTCGTTAAGAAAAAATAAATAAATAAATAAATAAATAAATAAAATAAGAAAGAAAAAGAAAAAAATAAAGAATGACGAAGGCAGTACTCCGGAAGTATCTTAAAAAACTCGGTGCCCGCAAGCTCTCAGCCACGTTTTTGCTCGCTAAGTTCTTGAGAAGCGAAGACGAGTGGAGAATCGTGCCGTTAATTCGACACCGCAACCCGAGATAAAAAGAGAGAGAGAGAGAGAGAGAAAGGGAGAGAAAGATAAAACGAAATCTCGCAACTTTCCTCTCGTTGATGCGCTACGTGAACGCAGTTGCCACTAAACGCTAAAACTAACTGCGATCTTCTTGCTTTTTTAAGTAGAAAACGTAAATTTATGTTTACCGACTATAGGTGTTGAGATGTGCCATTGAACACGTACTCGTGCAATATAAGAATATGAGCTCCTTTGAGCCTTTGTGTAACGATGGTGAGGATTAGTTTCTTTTATGTAGGCGTTAATCGTTACAATCTGACAAATAATTTGCCATTGTTTTAATGAATAACAAATGCTTTATAATTAATTTTATACGTAAGTAATTTATAACAACAAAAAATTCATTAATAATGATAAACTTCTTTAAAATGTACGAAAAAAAAAAAAAAAAAAAAAAAAAAGCTATAAAGATCAATTAAGCCGGGAACGCAAACAAGACCGGGGTGAAAAGAGCCGGGGAACAAAAGCCTCTCGGCTCTGCGTCTCTCGCGGTGAGTTCAGCCACACGGCATTATCGAAAGCTGCTCTGTAACAAAGTGCAGCGCGCGCTCGCGCGCTTGCAAGCACGCACGCCGAGCCTCTTTCTTTCTCATTCGATCCCACCATTGTCTCTTTTCCTCCATTGTTCTTTCTTCTTAGCGACGATACTCACGCTCCGTGCGCACCCGTTGCGTTGTTACAGCCTCCGACCTGGACTGCATAAGGGCGCTGTTCAACGAGAAGGAGAAGGAGCTGTCGTTGGCCGTGGCGAAGGTCGAGGAGCTGACGCGACAACTCGAGGAGCTCAGGGGCCGGCACAACGGCCCCGCCGGCGCCAGTCAACCCCCGGGCGGACACCTCGGCACGCCCGCGAGCGCCGAGCTCGAGAAACTCAGGAGGGAGCTGCTGGTGACTTATTACTCTCACTCTCACTCTCTCTATCTCTCTCTCTCACTCACTCACTCACTTACTCACTCTCTTTCTCTCTTCTTTGCCACCTTAAAACCTCACTCTTTCTTCGTGCTTGCCTTCACCAGTCGTGCAACGTAACTCCGTGAAAGCGGAGCTTGCAACGGTGAAAGCTCTTTCGAGAATGAATGAATGAAAGCTGCGCTAAATTTTTTTCGTTAAGTATCACCTGTTTGTTATATAAAAAAAAAAAACTATAAACTATCTAATGATTCAATTTTAGTCAAAACTACAGTAGTTCAAATTTGATTCGTAAGATTGAAAATTATATCGAGGTAAATAAATCGATGAAAAGTGAATTTTCATGAAAATTAAATAAAACCATTTTGTAAAATTAAAACTTTCTTCTTGATTAAATTGATTTCTTTTAACTTGAGTGAAATTAAGTAATGTAAAAGTGAATAGAATCGATTGATTTAGAATTGGACGAAAATTGGACGTTATCGGATTTTCATAAAGAATAAAATTTTCAGGCTAAGTATTACATTAGATAGGAGCAGACGAAAATGGTTTTTTGTCATTTGAATTAGTTTAACAATAAACTATTCCTTAATGGCATAGCAGTATAGCGATCGCACTCTATTTACATACTATTTTCTCTTTTTTCATCTCCTTTTTTCTCTCTTCTCTATCCTTATAAAATTGAAACTTTATTAAGATTAAAAAGCACGTTCTAATTTTTTTTTTTTTTTTTTACCTTATTTTTAAACGTACTAAATTATATAAAACTGTTCCAAACTTAGTTAGTAAATAGTATCTATAACGTTCGCTTAATTAAAACAAAAAATCCATAAAATCATTTAGCTTTCATTTTTTATAAAAAGCACCGGCATATTTAATTAATAACTTTAATTAATAACTTTATCTCCTTAGTACCGTAACAAAATGAACGAGCAGCAAAACCAAGTGGTGTCGCAACAGCGGCTGGCTTTAGCGCAGCGCCAGGCGGAGATGGCGTCTATCGACGCGCGAATAGCCCAGCTGCAAGGCAGATTACAGCGCAAGCGTGCCCTCAACCAGCGACTCAGCCAGCAACTAGCCCAGCAAAACACGAACAACCCCCCGATCGGCAACAGCCTCCATTCAAATCGGCCTTCCGGCAACTTCTCCTCCAACGACGTCACCGGCCCCACCAAAGCCAACACCGGGATCATCGGTACCGGCAACAACGTCACCGGCAGCAACGTAACCGGCACCACCGGCAACAGCCCCAAGCTGGACTTTGTCAGCAACGCGGGCGGCAAGCCCAGACCCGCGGGTAACATCGCCGCCATCGAGCCCTACTCCCACATACCCAACGACAACGACTTCAGCTTGAACAAAAATGATCCGAAATACCAGACGCTGCCCTACAATACCAAGTTCACGGTGAACTTTAAGCCGAGCGACGACGACGTCAATAAAAACAAGATACAGCACAGCGCGAGTGCCTCGCAAATCGGACAGAGGACCACGAATTTCCAACAATTTGGACATCAAATTGCACACAGCCAGTCGCAATCCCATATTCAAAGTTGGTTTTCATTCCTTAATATATGTATACTCTTACGCTTTAAAGAAAAATATTTTTTAATTTTTTTTAACTCACCTACTCGTATTAATTTAATTAATTTATTTAATTTTCACTTTTTATTTTCACAGGTCAATCGCAGCCTCTAAATTCAAATCAAACGCAGCAGCAACAAATCAATTCGCCGAATCAGCAGAATCCTCAAATACTCAATAATAACGCGAACAACAACAATAGCAACAATATCAACAACAACAACAACAACAACAATATAAATAACATAAATAACAACAACAATAACAACACTGCCAATCACAATTACCAAACGGATAACAATCAAAGTCCAGCCCAAAATCTTCGACTACTAGCAGCGCATCAGCATCCGAGTCCGCAGCAGAAGCAGCAGCAGCAACAACAACATGGCTCGACGAGCTCATCGACGTCGAGTCTATCTTCCAGTAACCAGAGTAGCCAAAGCCACAGGAATCTCCAAACGCATCAGAAACCCGTATCGAGCGTTGCGCCCAGCTTCCCCGTCAAGTCACCTATTTATCAGACCTCCTCCACCAAAATTCATCCTGTAATGCCGCAGACATTAAGCTTGATAGGTAGAGGACATCCCGCAGCTCAAAACTATGCCAGCAATGTTAACGCCCAGAATCAGAATAGCAGAGGTAAGCGTTTACTAATTATCTAGAGAATAAATTTCATTTCGTTGTAATTTTTTTTAATAACAAATTACACAATTTATTTATTAAAAAAAAATATATATATATATATATATTAGCTAAAATTTTTTTTAAATAAATAGTCATCGTATGCAATAATTTATTATGTAAATAAACGATTCTGTTTTTTTTTTTTATAAAGATTTGAGTTCGAGCTTGAGTCCAGGCATCGCGCAAAACGGTTCTCAACAGCAGCAACAGCAGCAACAGCAGCAAGAATCAAACCTGCCGAGTCGACACAACTTTCCCGTGTCAATGTCGCAGCAGCAACAGCAGCAAAGCGTCGCCTCGCACGTACCAACAACGGTGCCCACCACCTATCAGTCGCAGAACTCCCCGAATTTGTCGCACAGTAGCGCAAGCTCGATATTCGCCAACTACGGTTACAACCAGACGACGCAGTCGAGCCTCGACGAACGATTAAAAATACCGGAAAAAATCACGGGTTGGTAAAATTTTATTAAAAACGCCGATCCCATGTACATCAGATTATCGTTTACTTTTAATATTTTTTATTTTTATTCCAATTATATAAATAAAGTCAAAGTATATATTCATTGATTATTTAAACATAATTTAATTCCTTATTAAAACTTCATTAATTTAAAAAATATAAATATCTACTGCAAATGGAAATATTTATAACATGTACGAGTATAGTGGAAGGTTATTTTTTAAAACTAAAATTTATGAAAATCAAATTGTTTTTATATAATTTATAATGTATGATTTTAATTAAAAAAACATTAAAATAATTTATTTTACTATGATATGAACAGCTGCAAGCGTTACAATATCTCTTGGTGGCATAAACGGCTAAAACTTTCTCAAACAACTAACGTAAAACAAAACAAAACTTTTCCAAAACAGGACTAGAACAACAACAGCAGCAGCAGCAGACGCGTTTTGAACAGAATCTCGGAGGGAAGTATGAATCACAGCAGGTTAAGTACGAAGTCCACGGACAGCCAATCAAACTATACGACCAGTCGACTGGTGGTAATAAGCACGAGCAAACGTCAAAATTACAACAGCAGCAACTTGAACAAAATTCCCAAGGGTTCAAGCACGAATCTCAACAGTTTAAGTCTGAGCAAAATCAAACTAAATTTGATCACCTCGCTACAAGGTATTATTTAAAAATTTATTTTAAATAAGTTTTATTTAATCATTTGTATACCTTATTATCTATTTGATAATTATTTAATTTTCGTATATTAATTATATTTTTTACGAACACAATTTAAGGGGTTACATGGGTTTAAAATAATAAAAAAAAACGACTTTTTAAACTATTTTTTTTAATGGTAAATAATGTATTAAACTATTTTATCTTATTACTATCAAGTAAAGTAACTTTTGAACTGTATGTAAAAAAATTTTTATCAAAAAATGTTGAAAATTCGCCCTCTGACGGCTATTTTACGAAAATCTTCAAAAAATGCGGTGGACATCATAACTTGGGCTAGAGTAATCTGAAACAAAAAAACCAAATTTTTTCTGTTAGTTTATGAGTTGAAGCTTGTACTTGAACGAAGGATTCGTAAAAAAATTGAAATCAATTTTTGGCAACGTTGCGTATCAAAAATTTATTTTTCGACACAAAAACCCAATAAATAATGCCATGTGTAATAAATTCCAATAAACGAAAAAGAAAATCCTTCGTTTAAGTATAAACTAAACTCATACACTAACAGAAAAAATTTGAATTTTTTGTTTCAGATGACTCTAGCCCAAGTTATGATGTCCACCGCATTTTTTGAAGATTTTCGTAAAATAGCCGTCAGAGGGCGAATTTTCAACATTTTTTGATAAAAATTTTTTTACATACAGTTCAAAAGTTACTTTACTTGATAGTAATAAAATAAAATAGTTTAATAGATTATTTACCATTAAAAAAAATAGTTTAATAAGTCGTTTTTTTTATTATTTTAAACCCATGTAACCCCTTAAACTAAAAATTACGCGTGGCAGCGGCAAGATATAAATTATTTTAAAAATTTAAGATAATTTTTTTTAACTTTATTCGATATTTTATCAAGTTTATTAATTCTTTTCATAGTTAAGGTATAAAACTTTATCAAGAAAGTTTTCTATTATTTTTTTCTTTTTAATTTCTTAAAAAACTTGGAAATTATAAGTAAAAAAATTTACCAATATTTTTAAAAAATATTGATAAAAATATATATGTATATATATATTTGAAATTTATAAATGAAATTAATAAAAGTTATTTTTTATCTAATTTAAAAAATTTTTAATTACTTTCGATTAATAAGTTACAAAAACTATGAAAATTTAATGAAACTTTCAGGTACGAGCAACAGCAGCAACAGCAGCAGCAACAGCAGCAACAGCAACAGCAACAGCAACAACAGCAACATCCTATAAAACATGATCACAGTGTAAAGTTCGAGCCGCCGATTAAGTTACCGGAAAAGCCGTTTGACTACGAAAGGAAGGTAACGAGTGGCCCTGGCGAAACCAAGCCGGAGCCGGATAAGACGAAACCAGCCCTGCCGCCGAAACCGAGCAAACCAAATCCACCTCCTCGACTTACCCAACATCACGAAAAGATCGAAGTCAGTTTGGAAGTTAACGATGGAAAGCCTAGCGTCAGTTTACCATCCAGGTAAAAATTTATACCCATTAATATAATTGAATTAATTATTGAATACAATATTTTTTATTACATTAGATTCTTCATAGATTTTTTTATATAAACTTTAAATATGTCTTAACTTACAGTTGATCCAATTCTCAAACGTTATACTCGTATTTTGCACTTGCTCTTTTAAGCGTCGTGATTGACAACGTTGATGAAAGCACGACCTCAATGTTGCGCAAAAGTTTGTGCCATGAAATTAATAACTTTAACCAATTAATAATTTTCATATAAAGTTATATCTACAAAGTTCTTTATCAATTTTAAATTAATTCAACTTTTAAAAATTAATTATAATAAATTGTTACTTGAATTAATAACAAAGTACCTATATTCAATGAGAAATTTAAATTACATCTATTGTTTAAAATTAACGCAGTTCTAAATGGTTTTGATGATAAATTTAAAAATTTCATAAATATTTCTTTATAAAAATTTTATTAATTAAACATTTTTAATAAAACTATTTGTGTTAATTAATTTTTAAAATATTAAATTATTACAATGTTATACAATTAAATTATTTGAATTCGAAAGTATAAAAATCGTTACTTGTCCAATAATATTGCATTGCTAACATAAAACTATTTTCACAATTTCATGACAAGTGATCAAATTTTAGAAGTAAAAATATTTCAATACAATCATTTAAAAATAAATAAAATAAACGTTTAATCGGTTCCCATCAAATCCCTTTAAATCTTTCCAAGGATGTGGATGTTGTTTTCGCGCGTTACTGGGTTAATTATAAATGTTAATTAGTCCACGATCGATTTGGCCGACTCCTCCGGAGCGCGTGTGCTGGTCTCTCTCTCTCTCTCTCTTTCTCTCTCGAAATAATAGACACCGAAATAGATGGCCGCGCATGAAACCGGCTGGCGCGGGTGACTCGTTCGTGCCCTGACCGATTGATCGGCCTCCCCTTTTTCTCTCTCTCTCTCTCTCTCTCTCTCTCACGCGCTTTTCTTTCTCTCGGCGCGCGGTGAAAGACACACAGAGAGACGGATGAGAAGAAAGTGCTCGTCGATTTTACGATTAAGGCATTACTCATTTCTCGATCTCGTTCTTATGTAGACATACGTGCGCGCGTGCGTGTTCTTTTTTTCTGAAAAAAATGATCGGGATCCGAAATTATTTGCACGGGTGTCGTGTACTCGTTGCCGTACTCATCTGTTCGATCAATTTTTTCGTTGTATTGCGGCTCTTTTTGTTCCTCTTTTTCTGATGGCTTTTTTTACAAGTACCCGAAGCGTGCGTTGATTGTGTCGTTATTGCGAGTGAAGATGTTCCTAGATCACGTTGTGCTTGTATGAAATTTTGTTTGTTTCATATTCGTGTTAACTACAAATGTATCTTCATTGGAAAGTTTGTCGTTAAGTTAATTTATAAGGTGAATATTTTGATAATAGCTAATTTCACAAAACTTTTTTCAATATTAATAAAACACAGATAAAATATTAGATAAACTTTTATTACACATTATATATTATAATTAATTAAATAGTTAAATATGTATGGTTTTTATTGTAATTTAAAATTCTATTAAATAGGAAGTACATTTAGAAAAACAAAAAAAACAAAAAAAAAATTGAAAAATGAAAAATGAAAAATGAAAAAAAAGAAATTAAAATTAAATTTATATACAATTTAATTTTGCTTTATTTATTAATTAATTTACATAAAAATATTATATTACAAATTTATATTGCGAATGAAATTCATTTTTAGAGCGGAAAAAGAAGAAGACGCGATTCCACCGATTCCAACGTCGGAGCCACCGGAATCACCAACGGAAACTCAACTAAGTAGTCAGCAGCAGCAGCAACAGCAGCAGCAGCAGCAGCAGCAGTTACACCAGGTGATCAAGGCGCGACCGTTAAGCTTAAAAAAAGGGCCGCTCTCGGAACAGCCGAAGCTTCGCTACGCCAAGTCGAACGTTCACGTCTCGATAAACCGACGAATTGAAATGCCCCCCGCCTTCCTCTTTCCCGAAACTGAAATTCCCGCGGATCTTATGCAAACTGATCAACAACAGCAGCAGCAACAACAACAGCAACAAACTCAGCAGCAGCAGCAACAACAACAACAACAACAACAACATATCGACGTGACGGATAGCACGGCGATTAAAAGGTCGATCGTGAGTCCGGTGACGAGCGACGAAAACATCTGCAACGATAAATTGGAGGATTCGGACATCGTTGAAGCGCTTAACGTTATTAATATAGAGGATAATAAATTAAAGTAAGCGTTAGCTGCATAATTATTAAAGTTTTACTACTAACAATATTATTTTGTTTATACTCGTGAAAAATATGATCCTGCAGTCGATTAAATCGAAATTTAAAATACAATCGCAGATCCGAGCCAATCGAAATCGAAGGCGGTAAACCAGCGGCGGACGTGATACGACGCAAGAAGGGCAATCTCAAATCCACAACGGGTAAGGCGAATCTATCGAGGCGGGTCAGCTTCGACCCGCTCGCGCTGTTGCTCGATGCTAGCCTCGAAGGTGAACTCGAGCTTGTGAAGAAGACGGCTAAGGAGGTGGCGAATCCGAGCTCGGCCAACGACGAGGGCATAACCGCCCTTCACAATGCCATCTGCGCGGGTCATCTCGAAATTGTCAAGTTCCTCGTTGAGTTTGGTTGCGATGTTAATGCTCAAGACAGTGATGGATGGTTAGTAATTTTAATTGTTTTTATTTTTATATATATATATATATGTAAATAAGATAAAAATAAAATGTCATTAGAATTTTTAGGTTAATGTTAAAATTATTAGAATAATAAAATTTAAATAATTTAGGACACCTTTACATTGCGCGGCGAGTTGCAACAACCTGGCAATGGTAAGATTTTTAGTAGAGCACGGTGCCTGTATTTTTGCCACAACACTTTCGGACCACGAAACCGCTGCAGAAAAATGCGAAGAAGATGAGGAAGGCTTCGATGGATGCTCCGAGTACTTATACAGTTAGTCACCGTTTTAATATTAACTTTTTCCACATTATTAACGCACATTATTTTCATTATAAAATTAAACTTTAATTATACTTTAGGTGTTCAAGAAAAACTTGGTATCATGAATAATGGTCAGGTATTTGCCGTATTCGACTACGATGCCCAACATACAGATGAACTTTCTTTGAAAAACGGCGACTCCTTGGTGATAGTACGAAAAGGCGATGACAATGAAAGAGAATGGTGGTGGAGCAAGTTGGGACATAGAGAGGGCTACGTTCCCCGAAACCTACTAGGCGTACGTATATTTTGTAAAATATATTTATTTATTTATTTATTATTATTATTAATTTTTTTATTATTATTATTATTATTATTATTATTATTATTATTAATATATTTACAAAATATTCTAATGAAGTTTTTTTACTTTTAGCTATATCCAAGAGTGCAACCAGCAAAAGCAGACTGAAAGAGAACGTTATAATTATGAGAATTTCGCGTCGATTAAACATTTATTACCACAGTATTCAATTTGCAGCTTTATCTCTATAGATATTGTAATACGTAACACGACGAACGTTGCGTATAGATACTTCTTATTCTTACGTGAAACTGGCATATAGAAATTTAATTAAGAGAAAAAATCTTGAATGCGTATGATCTATGAACCCTTCTCGAATTTAGTAGTAAAACAGTTTTGTTGCCTTCTTATTTTATTTTCATTTTTTGCAATCGACGACTGAATAAAGTTGTTATTTATTAGAAATATTATTAATTATACCTTTTAACGTACAATGAAAGAGAATTAATTAAAAAAAGAAAAAAGTTCTTCACTTTATCATTTACTTCGCGTTTTTGTACATATTTATATATCGCTCATAACATTGTTATTATATGATTATAAAATGAAAAATCACCGCTCGCATCGTCGCAATTTTAGACAATACTATTGTAGCAATAATTTTTAGCGCACCGTACAGTAAAATTCAATGTAACAAAATATCAAAATATGACAATACAAAATATTACATCATATTTTGTATTGAAAAGTCTATATTATTATAAATAATGTATTATATATATATATATGTCAAAAAATATATTTTAACAGACTAATAAGTAAACATAACATAACATAACATAACATAACACACACACACGCGTGCGCGCGCACACACACACACACACACACACACATACATAGAATACTTGCTATGTATGCATGCCAGAGAAATTAATTGAATTTTAAAAATTTTAATACAATGACGCACGTTGTGATTTAGAATTGAATCTTTTCAATGTTTGTAAAATATAATTAGATGTAGTTTTAATTATAAGTTGTTGAGAATTTCACTGTACGGTCATTTTAAAATTATATGTAAGTAGATTTCATACTTTATTGAATTTTTTCACGCTCCAAAGAAAATGCGGAGTATGGCATTGTGTGTATGTACTTAATTTTTTATTTGTTTCACCTAAATGTTTTTAAGTTTAGATGAAGTCAAATTTGCAAGCGTCGTTTTAATTTTACCTCGCAAATTTTTTATAATCCGACTGGTCATTCGGATTTAAAAAATGCCCTTGCGACTGAGTAAATGTGAACTTGCCAATGGAAGGAACTTTTAAATAATTTTTATCGTTGTAGACCGAACACGAATATTTTGAAACAAAATTCATATGTTTTTATTTTAATTTGATTTTGTGCATAAGTTTAAGAGTTTAAATAAGCCTACAATAACGATAATGTAGTTGAGAATTTTACAAGCACAAGCGACATATTCAAGAATCTATACGACGATAAATTGTAACACACCTATTGTTAATGAAACATGTGCCTTTAAAAGTAATAATAAATTTAAAATTTAAGATTATTTGCCCGATATTATATGAAAAAATGAAAAATTGTTTATAATAAAAAACACCTGAAATGATTGTAGTTTTTTTTTTATTTATTCCAAAATTTATACATAGTAGAATATAAAAATTATATCCTTCATCTGGTTTACAAAATCTCATAACTGCATGGTCAAGAAAGACTGACACTGGGAATATTATTAACTTCTTAAAAAATACTTCATAAATTAAATAACGTTGTTACAAACATGCATAATAGCTTGATCACAAAAAAATACTTCTTTTCAAAAGTATACACATATGATGTAATTGTCAATATTTTACTGAAATAACAATACTTAAATCTAGTTACCTAATGATTAAACAGATTTTCACATCTATAAAGACGCTGTCAAACCGTGATACCAACAACTGTATCCAATCAACGTCATAATAATGTTAAAAATCACTTATATATTAAACTTTATATAAAAATTATTTTATCTAAATTATAAAAAAATTCATGCGCCGGCATCATTAACGTATTGTAAACAAACTTTAATATCACTGTAATCCTCCAACATTGTTTGAAGCCTAAAAATAAATGATTTTAATTATACATATCTATTCAAATTTATAATGAGTTGATAAGAATTTTCATTATATTGATATTTACTTTTCTCTATATACGCTTAACGTATTATGAGCAAATGTTCCATTTTTTAATGCTTGTACGCAGAATTCTGTTAGATGTCTATAACATTTTTGAGTAGTACTATGCATTCCTTGATTCTTCCATTCTGGAAGGTCTTTTGTAATTGCCCATGCAGCAAAAACATATTGAATTACAGCTGTCCAATGTTGTGATTCTATCAAGTTAAGTCCTTGCTCTCTTAAAGTTTTCTTTAACATAATAAATATGGTATTTGACTTAAGCAAAAAGTATTAAATTTAGAAAAAACAATATATTAAAAAAAAATATTTACCTGAAAATTGTCTAAATGAACATATGCTCGGCTATAGTCAGATTCATCTAAATTTGATGAAACAAGACTAGCATACACATTTTGTCTCAAACATGTTAATTTTTCTCGCAATGGTTGTATATCTGCCACAGGCATGTTTTTTAAAATAATATCTCGCAACTTATCATTTGGAGACAAAACATTATCTTCTTGCATCGATACTAAATCCATTATCATTTTAACCAATTGTTCATGACTAAGACCTCTTAATCCATTTGCTAAATTTCCAGTGAATTGTTTGCTTGGTAAATATTTTTTTTCTGGTGAAACCATTTCTATATCATTATCACCTAAATGAAGCCGTTTTCTAGGAGTACTTCTTAAAGTCATGTTAGATTGATTCTTGGATGGACTTTTGACCGGTGTTCGATCTCTGTAATATATTATATAAATAATTCAGTCGAATTTGTTTGTTAAACTTATTTATTAGTAAAAAAAGGTTTTTTAATTTTGAAAAAATTTATTTTATACTATTTTCATATTATATTTATTACCTAAAAAGACTTTCCCTTTTAATAGAATCCACATCAGGGGACCAAACAATTGATCGACGTCTCCCTCGTTTTTGAATAACAAGTTCATCAGGACTTGGTGCTGAGCTCCACGAATCCATGCTATATCTTCTTGTAGTAGGATTAGTATCTGCAGTAACTAAAATTTTTATAAAAATAAAGTTATTCAATTATTAATTTATAAATAAATAATACTTACCAGGTGAAATATTTGTACTTGTTGAATCAGGTATCATAGCCAATGCTTGTCGAGCTGATCGACGCCGAGGTACATCAGGCCTTCGGAGAAATTCCCTCCTCGGCGTAGCCATTTTCTTTTAATGTAAATAATTTTGAATCAAATTAAAATTTTTTTACATAGTGTATTTAACTTTTTTTTTTTTTTTTTTTTTTTTTTCAAGTATATGCAATATCTAAAATTTATTACAAAAATAGAACTAAAAAGAATTAACTTATTTTACAATCATATTAAAACGATTCAAGCAGTACAAGCATAATAAATAAAGATTAATAAATACATATAAAATTAGATTTATCTCAATATCAATAGATATTACAAAAATTTTACATTGATGTTTCACAAAAATGCAATCATATATTTGTTTTAAATTAAATAAACGAGTAATAAATTAATATTATAATCGAGACATTTTTCAAGAATTTTTAAAGTGGCACAGATATTTTATTTTAGTTAAATAAATTAAAATTAAAATATGATATAACAAATAAAATTATAATCTAAAAATACTATTAATTCTCAACAATAATTATTTTATGCACTTTCAGTTTATTATACTGTTGCACGATATAATAATCACAATAAAAATAGTATCAAAACTAATATATTGGTAAAACATGCAACAAGTGTAAGTTTGTTTACAAAGAGGCATCTGCTTACATCGTTGTTAGATCTCTTTATATCATTTGTTATGACTGAAACACTTGATTCATTAAGCAGTTTTATTTGTTTATACATACCGTTATTTAAAAACACACGTTTTCTTTGAAATTTGTATAAGTTATAAAAAAACTTTTTCATAAAAATTGTGTATTCTAACACACGAGACAATGATGACGCATTAGTTAGGTTGACAGTTATGGCGGGAATGTGACGCTAAATTATTGTTATTCTGGCGCGAGTTTTGACTAGTGCTGCTATCCAGTTGAAAAATTTTCAATTATTTCAAAATTCAAAGTTTTCCATATATTTATTTAAATTTTTTACAAAATTATAAAACAATTATAAAATTAAAATTTTTAATGTTTATGAATTTTTAATTTTTAAAAAATCATTCTCCGTGTATGTTATAAGCAAAATCTAAAATTTCATATTTAAATTTTATAATTTAATTTGAATTTAATAAAATTTCATAAAAAATACACACATTATTATAATTTAGAATATTTAATTTAAAATAAATAATTTTAATACATATATAACCAATTTAATAAATTAAATAAGAAATTTTTTATTACAATAAAATACCATGACTAGTGCTACCAACCAAAATACTGATTGTGAAACTTTTACTTTTTTATAACGTTTAGGTTGGGTTCGTGTTTGCCTAACTTATAGAATACGTCAACAAGTTATTAATTTATTTTCTTCTTAATTATAATATTTATGTTATTTTATATTTTTTCAAGAAAGAATTTTTATTTTATAAAAATATAAAATCAATATGGTAGGCAATAAATTAATTTTTTAATGATTTATAATAAAAATAGTTATATTTATGAAATATTTTTTTTTATATTATATAATATATTATCTTGTTTTTATAGGCTCGTTATTTTCGTGAAGAAGATATTGATGGTAAATAAACTTACAATTTTAAAGCTTTTAAATTTTACTACAAATATTTTTTTTTTTTTTTATAACCTACTTGTTTAATAAACCATAACTTCAACCAAGCCTATTCTTAATAATTTCCTGTTCCAGAATTCAGAGAATGTTTTTATCTCTATGCTCGAAGTGGACAAATTCGTACTTTGGATGAGTTAACAATTATCATGAGATCATTAGGGCTCAGTCCAACAATTGCTGAATTAAATAAATATCTTAAAGATAAAGGTATTAAAATATTATGAATTTAAATAAATGAATTATGTATTTAAGTAATTAAAAATAGAATTAAAATATGAAACATTATTATTATTATTTACTAAGATTGTAATCAAAATTTTATTCTTAAAATATTTTTATTTTTAATAAAATTGAAAAAATTTCTATTAATTTATTATATCTTTTATTTTTTAAAGGAGGAAAAATGTCATTTGCTGATTTTTTAGAAGCAATGCATCTTCAGACCAGAGCAGAAGACTTACCAAAGGAAGTCATAGAAGCTTTTAGAGCAGCAGACATAGCTAGAACAGGCACTATTCCTGCTCGACAATTAGCACACATGTTGTTACGATGGGGAGAACAATTGAGCAATAAAGAAGGTAGATATACAAAATTTAAAATGTTACTTTCATAAAATTTAATTAAAGAACAATTACAAAGTTTCTACACAAAAATTCTCACTTTACAGTGGAACAAATTTTTCGTGAAGCCAATGTTTCTCTTAATGGACAAGTGAAATATGAAGATTTCGTTAAAATTGCTTGTGCACCAGTACCTGATTATTATTAACAATGGAAGTTTATTATTATACTATTTTTATTTGAGACTATTTCAAAGTTTAAAAAAAATGATAAGTTTTATGTACTTAAATACTACATAGTTTTACAATCGAAGATAAAGTAAACAGAATAGCTTTAGTCTATAAATTAAAATATTTTATTCTGTTAATGTTTGGTATATATTTTAATGAATGTAGCATAATTAAATCAACTTAAGTTTATAGTAATGCAAGTAAAATAATTTTATTTTGTCATCAATATATCTATTAACTAATTTCATCTTCTTAAAAAATTCAATTTTGAACTTATTTTAACTTTTTACAATAATTAATATGATAATAGACTTAGGCTATTCTGTCTGTTTTTTCTAAAGACATATCTTTATAACAGCCTATTAATCGGCAAAAATGGTCTTTTTAATACTTAAGTAGTATTTTTATAATCTATTTTTATAAAAAACTCGATCCAGCCAAAAACGAATCTAGGCCGTTATGCTTGCCCACTTATTATTTGTTTTCATAAATTATTATTTTATAAATTATTTTAATTGTAGAATTATGGCAATAAAGAGACCAGATATTATATAAAATACTGTGTGCTTATTTATCATCTTTATATCTTTATATTATTTTATTTAATTTGTTTAAAAATAAATATTATTGGCTTATACAAAGATATTGATTTATATAATTAAAGAATTTTTTATCGTTAAAACTTTTGGTAATTTTAAATATAATCTACAAGTTATGAAAATTATAATTCAATTATAATTAAATATTATTATAAAATAACAGGATAATAAATTTATCTATAAAAAATAGCATTTAAAAGTTATATAGTTTATTTTTATTGTTTAATATTAAAATAATTTTTATTACAAATTAACAAACAAAAAAAAAAAAAAAAAAAACAATTAAATTTGCTTACTTAATCTGGTGTACAAGTTACATTTTTGTAAACACACTATTATTCTTTTCATAAACAAATAATTTTGACGATAAAACATAGAATTTTAAAATAATAAATCTCATAATGATAAATTAAAATAAATTGAATTATTTTTATTTGCTATCATATAATCAGTAAAAAAATCTTTGTGAATTTAATTTTTATGCAATTATTAATATTGGAAATAAAATATTAAACACGATATGTTTTATCATTCAAAATTAATTATACTTAAGAAATGGTATGCATTTTTAAAAAGGATCTTTCATCAATGTAGGTCCATAATTATTCGACTGTGAATCCTAAAATATATTTTTATTCTTTTACATGCGTATATAACATAAAAGAACGGTTACATATTTACTGAACGTCTCGTATGAGAAAACATTCTATTGATTCACAAAAAGCCAGCTCCGGTGTCACCAAAAATA
This sequence comes from Chalcis sispes, assembly GCA_949987625.1. Classification (NCBI taxonomy): domain Eukaryota; kingdom Metazoa; phylum Arthropoda; class Insecta; order Hymenoptera; family Chalcididae; genus Chalcis; species Chalcis sispes. The sequence goes on along the minus strand of OX465097.1, from coordinate 72,709,508 downwards.
ACTCGAACACTGTTTCCTCGTTGAAATGCAAATGCTTTTTGAAAACCATCGATTCAGTGCAATGTCAAAATACGGAGATGAAAAAAAAAACACATTTTTAAATTAATATCGATAAACGAAGAGAAAAACGCCTGTAGTATCCGACAACATTTCAGACAAGCTCCCCTCCAATTAAGTACTTATCGCGGCCTTGCCGTCGGAAGGCGGCGAGCCGCAGAGTATCACGGCTGTACTGACCGCCGTAGTCAGGAAGAATATACAGAGGAGAACGCGATCGCTCACCAGGGCCACCTGCTTCCACTCGAGTTCCGTTCTTTCGCGGTTATCCTGATCCAATAATCGCCTCTCGTTACGTTCGATCGTCGCCTGCACTCGGCCTATCACTTTCACCCATTGAGAGTCTATCACTCCGTCTTTGCCTAGCTCTGAAAATAAATTTGTTTCGATTGAGTTTTTCATCTCATCTCGTATATACATATATATATATATATATATATATATATATATATATAACGATATATGAAACAAAATCTGTAACATGCATTGTTTTTAATTTGTAAAATATGATGTTGTTTTAATTGAATTTTTTTTTTTTTTCAGAATTTAAGTTTAGCTAAGTTTTTTTTTTCAAAGCATTATCATAAATTATTGTATTTGTTAAAAAACTTTAATATATAATTGATAACTTCTTCACTGCTGTTTATCAGATTATTTTTCAATATTATCTTTCAAAGATAGCATTTTAAATAAACTGGAAGATCAACTAGATAAATCTTCATTTTAGCTTAAAATAAAGCTAACAGATGAAGATGCTTTACATCTTTAACATGTATATTTTATCTAATCGAAGCATTTGGCAATTATCGAAATTTATATATCGTAAAAAAAGATTATATCTACTTGAATTAAAATTTTTTGTACTTTTAAATGTCTAAAAGAAAAAAATATCATTTTAAAAAAGAAATATATAGGATTATTAAATGTTCAACCTAAAGTTGGACTATTGTGATCGTTCGCATGTTTTCTTCCGACGTATTTTGGTGACATGTGCTGCGACTGTTGCTGCTGTGACTGCGGCTGCTGTGGATGTGATGACGCTTCCGATTTGCAGTGCAGTGGACAATTTCTTCTTCTGATGGATTCCGGAAGTTCCTAAATTAATTTTCGAAAATTGTCATTGAGAATATATTGCAATCTGTTTATTGAACAATAAAAAAAAATAAAAAAAAATAAAAAAAAAAGAAAAAAAGAAAAAAAAAAAAAAGAAAACCCATCAACTTCGATCAACTTGAAAAAAAAATTAAAATATTCATTATTAGAAAAATCTAAAATTAATAAATATTTAATCGAATACACATCATCAAAAAATAATTTCGATAAAATTTATCTTCTATTAAAATTTAAAACCCAATGAATTAGTTTAAAACTGAATATTCATTCTATTCATACAGCTGAGGAAGGAGCAATAAAAAAGAGAAAAAAACCACACCTACGCGTTCAATCCATCGCGAAAATTTGCATCTTTCTGAACATATTAACCGATCTTTTAAATGAAAGTCTCGGCAAGGACTCAGCGAACATAACCGGCCGATTAGCATGAGTAGTAAGCGCAAGCGCACCGGAATTCACGTTAACTTTAAAATTCTCACTCGTCCGCGCTCACTAATTATCGGTGAAACAATTACACAAAAATATGAAAGCGCAGCGCGCATCATTGCTCCCGACGATTAAATGGACCGCCGTAATAAATTGTGCGCAAACCCGCCTCCCCCTTCACCCGTCCACCCCCCTCGTCCCTCGACGCGCTACCGGCCAAACCCAACGCCAGTTTTATCGACATTCTCATCCCTCCCATTTCCGTTTCTTCCTCCCTTGCTCGATTAATATTATCCGCAAAGCTTCTATATACCTATCTGTCGAACGGCCAACTTTGCATTGGAAAAAAAAAAAACAAGCTTCCGTCGAATGATAAATCTATTCGACCGTTTCTTCTTTTTCATTCTTGTAGCATTTTTCCGCTTTCCACCAAAATTTCGTGTTAATGGCCAATTTAATAGCGATTTCGCTTTAATCATTAAATCACACATGTATTCCTTTACAACGTTGTCTTTTTAAGTATCCTACAGAAAATATGATAATTTCGAAGTTAATATTTTACGTACACCTTAATTTATCGGTATCCCTTGCATTCAAAATTTAACGCAGAAGCTAGGATTAATTTTTCAGAAAGTGGAAATGTATTCGGCTCTTGAATAAATCATTACAATTTAAAATTATGTTAAGTTTCACGCGTAAATTTGAATTAAAATTTTACCATTACGCGCCCATCAATCGGCATACATTATTAAAGAGATTAATGACCGATTTTTAACAATATATTTCATATTTTATTAATTTAAAGGTATTTAAATAACAAAAATATATATAAAAAATCATTCTCTAATTTATATATATTTTAATGTTTGTTAAAAAAAAAAAAAAAAAAAAAAAAAAAAATCGCATTTATAAAAAAAGGATACAAGATCTTAAAAATTTTAAAGCGACGAATGGCAATTAATTTCAAACTATATCTGTATATTGAAGACGATGAGAATTTCAATGACGTCATACTTTATTAAACCGCAAACAGTCGAATTGAGAAATTTTGTAAATTGCGAATACATAGCCTAAGAGCAGAAAGAAAGTGACTCGATGGAAGGAAAATACGTATACCGTATTCGTAAAAGGAGAAAATTGATAAAAAATTCTAATGATTTGGACAAAAGTAAACAATTCATTGTTTATGCTCGATTTGACGGAAACCGTAAAACAGAAATATGCAAAATAAAAAAAATTTACCGATCAATTTTTACACTGCGTAATTTTTATAAATACGTACGATACACGTTAAATAAATTTATCGCTAACAATTTAAATCCCTTTTAAGAAAAAACATTTTTTTTTTTATAAACATGGGAACTGTTTACGGAAACTAATATATCTCATTTGAATTTCAGATGAGAATCGAATCAAGAAACTTTTATAATAAAGCGAAATGGCTCTTGAAAAAAAAGGTTACATTATCGAGCTTGAAAGCAAAAAGATCCAACTATTATTAATATCTCTTATAGTTAACAATCTACCTTCAATTTATTCTAAAAAATAATAAATCCACATCTTTTCTCTCTCTCTCTCTCTTTCTCTCTCTCTTTTTCCATCTCTCATACAGATAGTCATACATATATGTATATAGTATTTAGTAACGGTGGAGTAACGTCCATCCGGCTTACCTCTTGAAAATTGAGAAAAACGATTTTGGCGAGCTTGTCGAGAACGAGGGACTTGACGCTTTGCGGCACCCTCGTACCTCTCACTCCGCGATGATGCAAGTTTAGAGTGACCACCGCAAGACCCGAAGCGAACGATACCAGACAAATGCTCACCCCGTAGTACATACCTGTTGGGTAATTTTTCGATTAGATAAAAAAAAATTCTATTCGAATTTAATTATTATTAATAAATTTTTCTCTCTCTTCTTTTCTTTTTTTATTTTCTTTTTTTTTTTTTTTTTTTTTTTATTTTTTTTTTTTTTTACCAAAGATTTAATTTACATACGTTTTTCGAGGAGAAGACAATCCGAGATAATAAATTCTATTTTATTTGGGGTTTTGAGATTTTCATAGACGTAAAAAGTTTTTTTCTTTTTGGAAATAACGCGAAAATCGAGAAATTTTCAGCGTCGATCGTAAAAATTCAAAGTTTATATTTACTAACGTTACTTTAAATGCTATTACTCTGGTCTCTGAGATAGATTTTTTATTATATATAAGTATTACATAAAAGAATCATCGTCAGAGTTACGATTCGATAAATTAGTAATGTTGTAATATCTTACTCGGTTGATTTTAATTTTTAATTAATTCCGTTAAAAAAAATTTATTTCGATGGTACGTATGTAAATTAGAATACTTATTAATTATTTAAAAGCTATTTAATTTTTATTAAAATTGAAAATCTAAATGTTTTACATCCTGTCAAATTTTTAAGAGTAAAGGGAAAACATTTTTCGATAAAATTATAGTAAGCGCATATAAATGTATTAAGAATATTGAACAGAAGTTTTGTGATGTTGCATTTGACGTGGCATCAAAATGCTATTATAGAATTGAAATTTCACAAAAGCGTCAAAATCGAGGTGTAAACATTTTTTTCATAAAAATTACTACGTTGCACACTTTTATCACTTGTGCGGCGGTACAAGCGCTTTCGATCAAACTTTCACAACAAGTGCTTCCGGGGCCGGGATTAAATTCTAATTGGAACTCTTCGATAATTAGCAATTTTAATAAACTTTAATAATAAATGTCGTGGAGGCTTTACGAATCGCATCATTTATTTTCTTTTTCATAAATCTTTTTTTTAATCATTTTCGTTTTTCCTTTTGATTCTTTAAAAGCTACTTCGATGGAATCTCCTACGAAAGTACGAGTATTTTAAAATTTAATCCCGTTACGCTCAAGAGATGTAGAATAATTAAGACGAGAGGACTAATCGATCGTACAGCTTGTTACGGAATTTGCCTGCGAATTCGAGGATTCTATTCGAGGAAGAACGGGATTCAAGAGACGGGCGTGTAGTTGCATTCTTCAATTAATATTTAATTATTTTTCAATAACGCTTTCCGCTTTTATTTAAAAAACTTTCATTCGCGCCATGCGAAAATTGTTGGTAATCGACTTTTTGTTAGGAATATTGCAATAACTACGGAAATCGAGATAAAACATGTATTATTGTTGTTTTTCTTTTTCCATTTTTTATTATTATTATTGTTATTATTTTTTTAATAAACTTTTTTTACATTTAATCGCTTATAAATCTTTGGGTTTTATAAAAAAGCAATAAGACCGTCGAAGTTTTATTTTCAGTCAAATAAAAATATATTTACTTATAACGAATTTTCCAATCTGTAATTAATAATGAGATATTTATAATTGAAAGAAAAGTAAATTACTCACTTGTGCATTATTTAATATTTAATTACATAATTTGAATATTTAATAAATGAATAGCTCTTCTTTGAAAGGTTTACGGATTATTAATTAAATTAAAGCAAGCAATCCTATTTTTCATATGCTACTTCACTTAATGTATTTAAAATAAATATGTATATATAATTTTAGTGAAAGTTGCCTTGATTTAAAATAGGTTAAATTATAAATACAAAGTATACATCAAAATTTAAAGTGCCTAATGCTATTGAAGTTTCCCATCTAAATATTATTAAACAAAAGTTAACCTCATTACTTGCTTATTAAATAAACTTATATGCATACGCGTATTGAGTGTAAGCGAATGTGTACTAAGTATGCGCATTAATCTTAACTAAGCTACTTTGTCAAGTTTTCACCAAGAGTTTTGATTGAAATAAAAAAGAATATATCTTTTATTTAAATTAATTTCTGACAAATAAAATAAATTAACGAAAAAAAAAGAGGAGAAAAAAAAAAAGTAATACTCGGATGAAATAGCGATATCGATAATAAATTTAAACGGTTTTTAATGCTTATAATTAATCACAGGAAGAAAATTTGCATTTGAAGAGGTCAGAGAAAAATATTTGAAGGTCCATGAAAGCACGAAGGAGAAGTAAAATCAATCAAAACTTATAAAAGAGTGATTCCGAACGGAATCAGTCAAGCGTTCCACGTGAATATGATCAATATAATCAATTTAACTGAAAATATATTACAGATTTTTACTTTATAAACTTTTTAACTTTATCGAAAAATTTTGGTAAATTTGTTTGAATTTTTTAACGGACGTTTATTTTATCAGATCGACTTGTAACTAACTTATTTCACGCACTTCTAATTGTCGTATCAATTAGAACTAAAGTTGACATTACGTGTAGCAGCGATGACAATACTATATGATTAAAAATAAACTAGAAAAAACAATAAAATATTTTAATAGCTTAAAAAAACGAAAAAACATGAACTTAATTGCAATCATGTCTTATATAATGAGACCATCTATTAAAGCATCTTTTATTAGTTTTTTTTTTAATTATTAATTTATGTTCAAATAAATTTAGAAAATTTTTTCTCAAATTATCGATGTTTTTTGTTCTTTGTCTTTAAACGGATCGTTTTTTATCTTCAATCAACTTTTTTTATTCTTCCACTTTATTAAAATAGGGAATAATGAAAAATAAATTAGAGCTTATCAATTTTTCCTTACAGCAACATTTATTTATAATTCACTTCAACCGTACTAATTATAGAATTTAACTTTAACAGCAGAATTCGTACATCTGTGTGAGTAAGTAGAAACATCTCGGTATGGCAAGACACGCCTTTCTGGACTTCTGGAGCGAATCTACTTACTCATAATTATGAATATATATTTTGTAGCAAACTTTCCTAGAATTTATATTATACTTTTCCTTTTATCGATAATAATTAATGGATAAAAAAAAAGAAGAAATTCAATACTAAATTTAATCGGATTTTCTTCTTTATTTATATATAAACAGAAAAAGAAGAAGCACACTTATTCGAAAATAAGGTATCATTGTTATTATTTCATTCTCATAAATATTTACCAATAAAAAAGTATTTCTTTCTGCCGAAAAAAACTTTAAAATTACAGAATCAATTGCGTATTCCGAATAGTGTTTAAAAATGCAACGGAAGTAAGAGAGCGTCGATCTATCAATAATGAACGGACATGCAAATAAAAAAGAGAACAAGAATAGAATTACTTACTTATGAGAGGTGTTTTCTCTGTGGGAGGCAGCGTCTCCCTGATGGTCATTAGGAAGACGGTCATCGAGAGCAGAGCGGATATGCCAAGGGTGACTTTTTCACCGGACTCCGAGGGCACGTAAAACACCAGCAGCGCTTCGAATAAGAGAACAAAAATAAAAAGTAAAATGACGTCAGCCCCTCAATTTTTTTACGTCTTTTTTGTCTTTTTTTTTTCTTCCTTATTAGGGAGGAACCAAATAGGGAAAGAAGGAAAACATTTTTTTGTCGTCGCAAAAAAACAAGCTAGTTTTAAGAAGGCAAAATTTGTGTAAAAAGTGATAAAGTTAAAAAAGATAAAGTATAGATAGCAAGAAAAGTACAAGCAAAATACATTAGTATAGAGAGAGAGACAGAGAGAGAGAGAGAGAGAGAGAGAGAGAGAGAAATCGGATTGCTTCGGTTGGTTAATACGAGAAATGAAAAGCTCGATATCTATTAAACAATCTTCGTTCGCGTGAAAATAAAGTTTCGGGGATGTTGTCGAGCAAGTTGAGTGAAAAGGAAAGTTCCCATACCGCAACGATATTTTCGTGCTGAACGTGAACGTTTATATATATTTTTCTTTTTATTTGTGATTTAACTGAGCAAAGACAGCTGGACTGAGAAGAAATTTAAAAAACTTTTTTACTTTTAATTTGTTACATCCTAAATCTTAAATTTTAATATTTTTTATTAATGTAGGATTGTGATTTAATTTAAATTTTCATTATTTAAAATATTGTTTTTATAAAATAAAACAAAATAATAAAATGTTGAAACACCTTAAATTTCTTATTAAAAAAAAAAAAAAAAAAAAGCCATAGTTGAAAAGATTTAGAACATTTAATAGTATAATTTTAGTAAAGTAGAACGTATTGTATCAAAGTTTCTCGCCAGCTATTTCAAATAAAACAATGCTGTTACGGTAAGACACGAACGCGTATATATTTATGTACAGGGTGCGTACGGTATTTGAGGACATGCATAAATGTGACTATAACTTCGCGAATTTTTTTTTTTTATTTTTTTTCCTTTTGAGATAAGAAATGGCGGACTACAACATCACTCAAGAAATGAAGAGACATGCTGTCATCGTCGCTATATGTGCGAACCATACAGATTTAGAGATCTCTAATTTTCTTAATTGCGCCCGTTCATTCGTGCATAAGGTTCGCCGTGAATTGGAAGCATCAGGAGGCGATACAGAATCGGTTGCAAAACGCAAAAAGCACGAACAACGTTCTGACACTGTCCGATCTGCAGAATTTTTAGAGCAAGTGCAAGCGATCATAGACGAGGACCCTTCAAAATCAATGAGGGTCCTTGCGAGTGAGCTTCATGTTTCTGAGCGCCTTATTCGTAGAGTTGTCCACGAAGACCTTTGGTATAAGTCTTACGTGATGCGCAGAGTGTCCTGTGTCCGACAGTTCATGTCGGAACGAACACGGGAACAGAGAGTTTTCCGATCAAAACGTCTTTTAAACAAAATCAAACACCCTGAGGCGCCCAAAATGTTATGGTTTTTTTCCGACGAATAAAATTTTGACCAAGATCAAAAGACCAATCGCAGAAATGACAGATGGCTATGTTCAAATCCTACGGAGGTTCCTGTTGTTATGCACACAAAATTTCCAGCCACTGTTATGGTTTTAGGTGTTGTCAGCAACGAAGGACATGTTATGCCACCACACTTTTTTACTCAAGGACTTCGAGTGAACTTTGCTGCATACATCGAGGTTTTGGAGACGGTAGTGAAACCCTGGATAGACAATGTAAGCGGAAGCAGACTATACATTTTTCAACAAGACTCTGCTCCTTCACATAAAGCGATGGCGATACAAGATTGGATGGCCGAAAATTTTCATGACCACATAACACCGAACCTATGGCCACCTAGCTTCCCAGACCTTAATCCTTTGGATTATTACGCATGGGGCGTAGTTGTGCGTGAGACCAATAAGCGTCCTCACAACACCACTTCTTCGCTGAAGACTGCTATTAATGCCGTTATGGTCAATATGAACAAGGAGCATTTGATTCGGGCATGTAATCGTTTCTGGACCCGGATCGAAGAGGTTATTGCTGCTAATGGCGATTTTATTGAATAACTTTATAGCCATATATTAATTTAACGTTGTATAAAAAATTCCTAAAATTTCATTAAATTTTATTAAAAATACAAGCTAATTAATTTTACTCTCAAGTTGTTCTCAAATATCGTACGCACCCTGTATATAAATGTAAACCCTAATAAACTTGAAGTCAAACTTTATCAACAGATTATCACCGCATGAATATTCGGTTCAAAATTAGAGCAAAATGTGACAATGAAAAAATAAAATTAATCAAAATTTAATTATTTTTTTTTTTTTTTTTTGTAAATTTATTTGAAAAACTCATTATTATATAATAATATTTCGATAGAATGAATCTGAAATGATTTATTAAATATTTTAAAATTGCCTAAAATAGTTTAAAATTAATAAATGTACTTTTATAGAAAAGCAAAGAAATCATCCGCCGATATTTCGGTCGTTGCATTTCGTATACGCGGTAAAATTTCTTCCGCAGGTCGAAGTATGTCGTCGCATGGTCGCAACGCGATGAGGCGCCGTAGGCACGCGCTAACTTACGAGCATAGACGCGATCGTGGAAAATACGCGTGGATGAAAAGTTGCTTCGTTAACCGAGCGTTTACGAGGTACACGTTTGCACGCGTACATCGCCGGCATCTCGTCCTCGTCGCCGATACATCTCCCACCTCCTGCGAATTTCAATCGGCGCGCGGGCTTGAAATAATTTACAAAAAAGCTTGAAAAATTTTTTTTAAATAAGCTTTGATCTTGCTCGGAATTTTTTTTTTTTTTTTAATTCATTTGAGAAATTTACAAAAGACCCGTGGAACGGCCGATTTTTATAAAATTTATAACGACGTCCAATCGTACGGGTAGAGGCACGAAATATGAAAAAAAAAGAAAAAAAAAAAAAGTATAAAAATGCCGAAGCAATTAAAAGCGAGCCGTCTAAAAAGATGTAGCAATTAACCGTGATTCGCGTGATTAGTTGCCTCGTACAGCCGCGTTTTTTCTCCCCGCGCGATCTCACACCAATTAAACAATTATTTACATGCGCAAACCGTACATATATACGCATATATATAAACTCGCGCGTATTTTATAAATTGCAATTTTCGCGTGCGCTTTCAAGTTTTAGCGAGAACGCGTACATATATGAGCAGCGAGCGTCGCAGCCGAGCTGCGAAAAATGTACCGTGACTATTTTTTCACTCTTTTGTTCTGCCTGCTTTTTTCTCACGTCTCGTTTTATGACTATTTTGATGATCGTATACATTGGCGGATTTTTATGAAGTTGGCATGCACGAAAACAAAGTCACATTAAGACGGTTGCTGGCGATTCGGGACGCGTACACGCGTTCGAGGTTCTAACTACAAATGATTTATCGCGCAATTGTATATAATAATTTTGCAACGCACCGTTTCGATTAAAAGTACGCCCGAATGCTGCCTTTTAACAACGCTTTTATATTCTATATTTTAAAAATTACAAAAAATTGAACGTAAATTATTATTTCGAAAATTAAATTAAAATCTGTTAATTGCCAAAATGAAAAAAAAAAAAAAAAAAAAAAAAAAAGAAATTAAACAACGATGAAACATAAAACAAAAGCGCAAAGACATAGGTATCCTTTCGTGCATTTCGGTAAAATGTAGATTCGTTTAAATCGGTATACGGTTAACTTGGAGCTAAACGAAAAAAAAAATAACGCGTCATGTCTCTCTCTCTCTCTCTCTCTCTCTCTCTTTCATTCCCGAGGGTAGGAGTTAAATATTTAAATTGCCGGGTGCGATCATTGGTTATATATATGAGAACGAAATAAGCCGCGAATTCGATGATGTTGCGGAATTTCGTGGGAAGGGAGCGTGCTTTTACAAGACCGCAAATGATATTTTTACGCCCGAGCGCGTATTTCGAATGTGCGCGTAACGAGCGCAATGAACATTGTATTTTTAGAGGGCTTTTTAAATTAAATTTTAACTTATTCTTTTATAATGATTAATTGCTTAACATTTGCTGCCTTTTTAGGTGGACATTTTATCCTTTTTTTTTTTTCCTTAATATCGAATGAATAATTTTCTCGCACTGTTTCTTGCTATAACTCTAAGAGTGATAGATTAAGCAATATAATTGTATTCCTGTTAAAAAAAAAACTATAAGAAAGAAAATATGTTTTATATACTGTTAATTAAAACAAGAAAACTTTTTCTATTTATAAAAAGCTTTTTAATCTGATAAAGCTCGTATGAAGAAATCTGAAAAATAAAATTATGTACCTCTAAATTGTAAGAAAGAAAATTGAAAGAAAATTCATGTGAATGCAAGTACTTGTGTTTAAATAAGTTTTTTATAATGTTCAAGCATCAAATTAACCGATATTTTTACTCTTATTGAATTAGTACACGTTAATTGTAAAGTAAATGAAAAGCAACCGTCTCGATTATTAGAAACTAGTTAATAGTGCTCGTTTAAAATTTTCATAGCGCTAAATAAAAAGTCCTTTTCATTTGTTTAATCTTTAGCATAATTATAATGCTAATGTGAGTTTGCAAACCTGCTTGATCAATTAAAATTTAGAATGAAACACAAAATCTAAAGAAATCCTTTGACAAGACGAAAGTCTTTTGATTAAAAAGTCAATTTGTACTTTGTAATTTAATATGGATTGATAAGCTTTAAAAATTGTTTAAAAACTTTTTTATATACTTTTTTTTACATTTTTTCAAACGTTTTTACCGCAAACATCACATATGCCGAATATATTTTGAAAAGTATAAAATTTTTTTAATAAATAAAAATATATTATTGGTATTTTTTTTTTTTTTTTTTCAAAAAATTAAAAGCACTTTAACTTTAAGCAGTGAAAAAAGTCTCTAATTAAAATTAACGTGTTGAATTTTTTACCGGATATTAAAATAAAAAAAAGGCACTTATATACTTTGACCGTGCAAAATAGTATTTTATAATTTATTTTTATTTAAATTAAAATTTATCAAATAAAGAAAAAGATTTTTATGAAAAGTATCAAAGGCTGTAATTATAATTTTTAAAATTAATTGTAATAAGGCTATAAATAAAAAAAAAAATTCAACAAAATTATAAATAAATAAATAAAAAAGTCACTTACCGATTCCATTGATGAGTATGCAGGGCAATATGAGGTTAAACACGTAGAACATCGGCCGCCTGCGTAATCGAATCTCATAAGTAATGTCCGGATAGGGCTCGGGACAGCAGGAATAGTACTCGACGTTCCTCGTTGCCGAGAAGTCAACGAGATCGAACTCACCGTTCGCTTGGTAATTACTGACGTCTCCCTGTTCGCTTTGTCGTTCGAGCTCCAGCTGTTGGTTTCCAGCGGTAAACGAAGAAAAACGGAGTAAATACATTAGTATCTTTCTTTTTCTTTATTTTTTTTCTTTTTTTATTCCTATTTTTTTTTTTTTTTTTTCTTTTTTTTTTTTTGTTTTTTTTTTTTCTTACGATATTTTACAAGAATGGAAATTAATTGGCCTATTAGCCAATCTAATTTTCAAAATAGTTTTTTTATAATGGACAAAGTTATTTTGATAGCCGGGGTGAGCTAAGAGAATATTTATTTAAAAATTATTCAAAAAAAAATTAAATTCATTTTATGATAATGAGCTTGTTTTTGTTGAATACGTTATCTTCGCATCTTAATTATGCGTTTTATAACGATAATAAACTATCCATCAAAAGTCCATCAACTTTGGGAAGATAAAATTTGCTTAATGTATATAAAAATGTCGTTTTTGAAAGGAGCGATTTGTAAAAAAATGTATCGTCATTATTAAACAATAATATCTTTCGTTTGCAAATTGAATTACATATCGTGTTTAATAAATTTTATGTTGGCGGAATACAATTATTTTGATTATTTTCCATAACTGCACGCAATTACAAAGTTGCAATTTCAACAAATTTATAAATAAATGAATAAAGTAAAAAATTTTAATTTATCATGTTTGAAATAACTCTCAAATATAATCGAACAAAGTTTGTTTGTAAATTTTCAATATTTTTTTATGAAAATAAAATTGAAAATAAAAAATTATAATTACTAAATACATATTTGTAAAATAAATTTAAATAATTTATCTAGTCGAATTACTGTTGTATCGAAAAAAAAGCAATATTCGATTCGATGAAACTTAACATAACTAGCAACAACAATGAGTCTTGTCGTGTCTTTCAAATATCACAATATAATTACTACACGAAACGGTAAACTTGGTGAATTCTATGAATTGTATATGACTTATTACATGTGTTGGAATTATTTCGCATAAAGTCTATTATAATAACTCTGTACTTCCGCGAGAGAGAGAGAGAGAGAGAGAGAGAGAGAGGAGAAAAAGTTTAAGATGGGATTGAGAGCTAGTTAAGCCGGCTAATTTTCTCAGCTTCTTAATTTCTCAGGGCTTCGTGCAAAAAAGCGATTGAGGCATATAATTATATAGCGGTAAAGCAAAAAGTTGAGAATTTTCTTCTACCCGCGGCGATTAAAAAACATTCACAAAATTGTTCTTCCGCTCTTTTTTTTAAATTTTTTTTCATTCGTTTATCTCAGATAAATTATAACTTTATTATTGCAGTCATTATTACTATTTTTCACGAGTATTACTGTGAATTAGACGCGCCGCCTGACCATATTTATTTAATACTACTTACATTAACATAATTAAGTAATCGCGCTTTATAGAAAGCAACATATTATTATTATTATTATTATTATTATTATTATTATTATTAGTATTATTTTAAAATTTTGAAAAATTCACTTTGAAAACAAGAAATTTTTTTATAAGTTCAATTAGAAAAATTATTCTCGATGAAAAAAATTGGGTTAATTTAATTTATAATTAAAGCACTTTATAATAAGTTAAATCTGCATATTTTTTTATTCGCAGTTGATTTATTACTATAATTAATTGTATGAATTTTAAAATAAGATATTATGCATCTAACTAACTTTATTTTTTAATAATAATAATTATTATTAATTTAATTGGCATATTTTAAATTCCTATTTTCAAATAAATTTTGGTTTGAAAAATTTTGGAATGCAATTTACCAATAATAACATTGAAAATTGATCTAATTTTAAATGTAAAATAAAAGTTGAACGATGAAAAAATTTACGTTACCAAAATTATATAAAATTATTAAATTTTGTGGGGAAAGCGAAATATAATAAGCATAATAAAGTGTCTTGGTGTTTGGCATATATTATATATTTCTAATGCATTAAGCCGTCATATTTTATTTTTTTAACGTGACAAAATATTACAAAGATGTTGAAAGGACTTTAAGATTAAAATATAATTAATAAACTACTCGCTAATAAGTTAAATAAAAGAACAAACTAGAACGCGCGCATCTACCTTAATTACAACAAAGCGACGAGTATTTTGCCGGCGTGTGCGATCATCGAGACAAAAAAATTCTGTCAATGTCGCGTAAATGCAATCATCCATTAACTTCGTTACATCGCCGCACATCGTATGTATGTACGATTGACGTGTACACGTGTCAATCGAAACGCGCGTTTCTTTCATACGCGACAGTAACAACCGCGAAACGAAAAATTTCGAGACGACGAGGAAAAATTCGTTTCTCTGATTGTAAAACGTTGAAGAAAGAAAGAAAAAGAGAAAGAGAGAAATAAAGAAAGAAAGAAAGAAAGAAAGAAAGAAAGAAAGAAAGAAAGAGAGAAAGAGAGAGTTGCTTATCCGAGCATTGTTGGAGAAAAAAAGATTCATACAGGCATTAAAAATTCACGGCTCCGCGAGTCGTGAAGTGACGAGAGTCGACGAGTTTTTTACCGGAAGGATAAAGCGCGATGTGACGCTTATTTATACGAGGTAAATAAACAACTCGAGCGATGGAAAAAATATCGCGAAATGTGAGAAAATAATAAGAGTATTGTATACATATATGTATACATTCCGCGCACGTCCCGGCTTTTTGGATTATAACGGTTTTTAACACGCTCAATTTTAAAATCATACTCGTATGCTTACGGTAAATACTTTTCCATTTATTTTTCTAACTTTACGTTGATTTTTATATTTTTTCGAACACTTTTAGATCTTTCGTTATAAATATGTTTCGATGTTATATCTTTTATCTTACACATAAAATATGTGTTTAGTATTTTGTAAAATTTATTATTTTATAAGAAATGAAAAAATATTTTCAAGTGAGAAATTTCAAATAAAAATAACCAATCAATCGACAATTTTGCCCTATGGAAGTAAATTATTTTATTACGCGTTCGATAAATTATATTCCTTCAACTGAAATTTATCGTATTAAACATCACGATCTCAATTGAAATGCGCCGTGGAATTGTTTGACTAATATTAAATAATAAATTACGCACTATTTAAATACATTACGTGTACATACGACGACGTGATTAATCATATCGTGCATTCGTACGATGTAATTAATATTTGCTCAAGCCGTTATTTATTCAAACATATTATTACATCAATCGATTCGAAAAACCAATATGTCGCATATAGTACGTTAATCAAAACGACTCGAAAAATTAAGCAATTTTATGAATTAAGCAATTTAATGATTTAACGAGCTTAAAGCTCAAAGATAAATTTATTACTATTTCTCATTATTCCGTTGAAAAGCTTTTACCGACAACGTATGCTGTAAGTCTTTTATTTCTCTTGTACCGAACATTGATTTCTGTGCGCACGAATACATGTATACACTTTATATCTACAGTATGTACCTGAGTACAGACGAGTGGGTATACGCAAATCTTTGTAACTTCATTCGTTTCGGTTATTCAACGAAAAAAATCTGAGGCAGCTGGCGATGCGAAAAGTACTGCGTGTTAAAGAAAATTTCGTCGTTAAAGACGATACGAGGAGGAATAATTTTTAACGAGTAATATTTTTTCTTGCATCGAAAAATGATACAAGCAAAGCATAATTAACTGACAAACGATTTTAAAATTACGAACGATCAACGGTAACGGATAATATGGGCATACGAGCACGCATAATTCACATTTACATCGTCGTTGTTTTCGTTGAGGTTGAAACGATAACGGCCTGTTCCGCGCGTAATCTCGCGTACTCATAAAGTTTTAAATGCGCTAAGTTTGACGAGGAAGGAGGGAAGGATAGAATGAGGGGTGGAGAGGATAGCATCGGATTGCATATAGTTGCAGTTTGATAATCATAGCCGATAGCGTATTTTCAACATACTTAGGCAAATGCAAGTACCACAGATGATAGTGCACCACTATCATCCGACGTGCAGTTCTCCTCAAAGGCCGTTTTGGCCGCGCGCGTCCGCAATAATATATTCATGGCTTGTTGCGAGAAACGAAGAGAAACCTTTGGGAGATAAGCATGTGTACTGGAATAAACTCGTGCGCGATATCATACTTATTTTAAACTTGTTTATATATGTTTATATACATGTTTACACACACAAGTATATATGTGTGTATGCGTGAATAATTAACGGTAAGGATAATTTTTTCAAATAACAAAAACTCATAAGCGGTACAAGAGAGCTAGCTGCAAAAGTCGAGTACCAAACCACTTTTCTTATAAATTGCACCGCGGTGATAAAAATAATTCGCGTTAAGATTGCGCGCATATAACCATCGAAAATCCAAGCTTTCCATATAAGAGAGCGAGAGCTCGGAAAAAAGTAAGTAACTAGAAAGCGAAATAGATAAAGAGAGAGAAAGAGAGAAAGAGAGAGAGAGAGAGAGCAAGCGAGAGTCAGAAATCGAAAGGCCTGTAGGAAAGGACGCGCATAGAGAGAAAAATTCAATAGCCCCTACTTTCATGAATGTGGAAAGGCGTATGCGCGAGATATATGGGAGAATACGAGAGAAAAAACGAGAGAAAGAGAAAAAAAGAGAGAGTGAGAGAGAGAGAGAGAGAGCCAGTTGGAAAGAAGAAAACGACGAGAAACTAGATTCAGTCGCGTTTTTCCATTTCTCGGCTCGTGCCAAATCCGCCGACACTTCTTCTACCTTTTCTTCTTTCTCTCCGCCTCTTCTTTTTTTTTCTTTTTTTTTTCTTTTTTTTTCTATTTTCGACTCTTTTCTTTTTACCTCGTCGTTCGTTCGTTCGTTCGCGAATTTGTCTAGTCTTTTGTCGCTTATACGAGTAGATACGTATATATCTACGCGATACTTTTTAAACTCGCGCGACGCCTTTCATTCTCACCGAGAATTAGGTAGAATGAGAAACAAAGTTAGAGAGAAAGAGGGAGTTATACGATCACGAGAGAGGGTGGAATCTCCTCTATTATCGTCCAACTGTGTGCTTGGCTTTTCGTCGGTTCTTGTTCATTTTTTTTTTGTTTTTGTTCTTAATGAATTTGTAGATGAAACAAAGCTTTTGACTCCATGAAGATCGATCGCTATGCCAAAACGAATCGCTTGAAGGCAGAACGAGAATCGATGAAAACAAGCTTGGAATTGGTTTAAATAATTATTTTTCTCTTTTTCAATTTGTAAAAAAGAATACATTGAATAATCAAATTGTTTACCAGCAGCAAAGTCATTATATATATATATATATATATATATTAAATCATTGTATTTCATTATGTGTTTGCATCATTTTTTATTATTTATTGACTGTTAATATACAAAAGTAATTAATATATATTTTTCAATAATTCATAAAATTATTTAATATTTTAAAATTATTTTTAATGTATACCTCTTTCCCAAAATTAAATTGCAAAGCAAATCGATGGTAAAAACTTCGAGTAGCCCGTTCGTTCTGTTTGTTTTTATTTCGTAAAATTAAATCATTGACTTAAACGAGAGAGACGAAATTGCGAAGGAAATCGATTAACTTTTGTGTGATAAATCTATCTGCGTGAACGAATACGAGAAGGTAAAATTTGTTTTGTCGGTATGTAATTAAAAGCTTTGTTAGTTTTTTTTTTTTTTTTTTTTTTTTTCTAAAGAGTTTTTGATTTAATTGGAGTTGTAAAGAATCTTTCATATAAACGGAATCACCGCGAGATGAAATTCAGCGTTTGTACTTGAAACACAATAATTTAACGGCTTACGGTGTAAACATTTGTCGAAGAAATGAAATGTTTTGACAACTTTGATTTTATTTTTTTTTTTTTTTTTTTTTTTTTTATTTTTATTTTTATTTTTTTTTTTTTATTCGGCTTTCTTTGCGTTTCGGAAAATACTTGATTAACGTTAATTACAAATTGTTGCGATTTAATGGTTGATTCGTTAATTGATTAATTCGTACGCGATAAACGAATTAATTCGATGATATTGAATAGCAATTTATTTATCGTTCTTTCGCAATTATTCTTCACTTATTCTATATGCATTTTACTTTATAAATAAATCTTAATCAACAAAATTTTCAACCACAATTTTAGTTGTGTGAGAAAGAAAATTAATTATGCATGTTTTATAATGAAATGCTACATTCGCAAAAAGTTCACCGATAAATTCATGTTTGATAATTCTTAATCGCATAGCTTAAACTTTATTGAAGCTCGTATATTCATTATTCGGGCTATTATAAGCCAATAATACTGTACTAAGCAAATTAAGCAATATGTAAACGACGTACAATCTAATTAATAGGGGCAGTTAATGGAAACTTATAATTAAATCTAACAAACTTTAAAATACGTTCAAGTTACACTCGCTGTGCCAAAAGATGTTATTATCTTAAATTTTAATAGCGAGATCGCTACATCGTTGCGTTTATTATAATTGAAAATATAAATCGTTCGTTAAGTTAGATTTGCAACAAATTATGAAAGATAAATGATAAAATTAAAAAAAAAAAAAAAATTTCTCAATTTGCAATATTATTTTCTGTAAACATATATTCAATACTCAACGGATTAAAAATTAGATAAAAATCGTAAGAAGAAAATAAGACGAGAAAGGGAAATTAATACGCATGAGGGAAAACTGTAAATAATAAAAATTATGCAAAATGCTCGGCAGCCAGATTTTAGATCCGAAAGACGCCGTCGTTTATGCAGGGATAACGAAACGGGCGATGTAGTTTCACCCCAGGAGCGGTTAATCTAAACGCTCGCAACGTTTTCATTTATACGCACGAATTCGAGCTTTACTTTTATACAAATCGGTTTGCGCTCGATTTGGTCGTTAAAACTTTTTAAAGATTATTGAAAACGAGTTTTGACTTTATTTATCGCTTCGTTGAAAATTAAATCTGCTTTCGCGAAATACTTTTTTATTGCACTTCATACAAGAAACAGATCTTTTCATTTTCTTTATTTGCATAAACGAGTTCTCTTTCTCGAGTTCGTTCCGTTATTTACTATATGAAGCGCAACGACGGCAAAGTAGTGAAAAACGAAAAAGTAATTCAACGGCTCATCGTCGGAGTCGATATAAAATTTGACCGAGTCAATGATTACACAAATATCGCCTTCGAAATATCGTATGGATACCGAAATTTCCGCGTACAAAGCATTGCTTATCGTCAACATTTGCTCGTGAAATGAGTAAAAGCGAATAAAAAAAAATTTTAAATAAATTTTAACGAGCAAATAATTTGTTTTATTTTTCTCTTTTGCCTCAAAAACATTGGCAATCAATGTTGAATAAATCACAAATGTCCCTTTTTTGAATTTCATTTTTAACCGCTGTAAGTAAATTCGTGTAAAATTTTTGCACAAATCTCGATTAACTATGATAAATTGCAGCAAAAGTTATAACGTTGTACGTTCGTTACAATTCGGTGTAAGCTGTAGAGATACTTAGATAACCATCGAAAAAAAAGAGCAAACGAATCCGGTAAATTTGAAATATTTTTTTGTTTTTTTTTGTTTTTTGTTTTGTTTTTTTTTTGTTTTTTTTTTTTTTTTTTTCACAACACCGGCATAAAATTCTCATAAAATTTTACGTTTCTGGCAATGCATACCTGCTGTATATTACATACGTTTCAACGTCGCGCGCATAGCAAAAGTCGGCACAATACGTTTTTCTTGACATATTTATTTTCGTACTTTAGCGCTCTCGTATCTAACTCCAATATTTTTTTCATGATCTATCGCGAGAAGTCTCGTAAAAATGTACTTGTACATTCTTTGTATGTATATGTACAACTTATCTCTGTTTTATTAAAGTAATCATCGAAAATATTTGACAATCTTTTTCTTTTTTTTTCTTTCATTATAATTCTTGTTTTCATCATTCTTTTTTATGGTTAGTCCTTAATTTCCTTTTCTGTTTCATTCCGAAGTGTATTCAAAATTGAAAATTTTACAATTTACTGGTAAAATCAAATAAAAGAAAGCATCTGCAACAATTTAAAATTTCAATTCCAAAAAAATCTACATCATCTTTTTCGATTTCGTGGCCAAAAGTCTCGGACGCAAAAGATCTCGTTGTACATAAATCGATTTTCTCATTCACGTTATGTACACTTATACATCCTCTCGCTAAAAAAACAAGTCGAGCCCTCGAATTCGAAAAAAAAAAAAAAAAAAAAAAAAAAAAAAAAAAAAAAGAGAGAGAGAGAGAGAGATAAAATTTTTACCCCCATCTACTAACGCGCAACGCTCTCGCGTTCCCTAAGGCCATATTACCGTGCTTGTATGAAAAGCAAGACATTGCGAAAAGAGAACTTTCGGGGAGAATTAGCGAGGGAGAGAAAAGTAAGGCGAGGGTCAATCTCAATCACATAACCGAGCTCGATTCCAATAAATAATCTTCCTACCGTTGCGCAATCTTGACAAGGACCTCTTTTATCTTCCCCTCTTCTCTCTTTATTTCCTTAACGCATATCGCAAACGATTATGATATAACACGGACTTACGAGAGGTGGCGCTTAGCGATGTTGCTTAGCGAGAATAAATTTACGGCCGCGTCGCGTCGACTGTATCTTATGTATGTAAGGTGTTGTATAGTTTGGGTCGTTCTGTTCGGGATAATCACGATAAACTATGCAAACTGGCTTGTTAGATTATGTTTTCTTGGAAATCGAATCTTGATTAGGATTAAGAATTTAGAAGATGACGGTCTGCAAAATGCTGATTATTCTTTATTCCGGAATAAAGTATTGTTTGTTTAGACCGGAGTAAAAATGTATGCTGCTTTTATTTGCATTTCGAGTTTTTGCTATTGAAGTACAAGGTAACTATCTGCATTTTTTATTAGACTCTTTGTGTGCGATCCGTAGTAAATGGCTAAAGATTTTTTTTTTTTTTTTTCTAATTAAATTAAGTTAAAATTACTAAGTAGTATAAGTCAGAGCGAATAAAAATATTATTTACGATAAATGTACAATATGGGTACATGTTATTTTAAATTATTTCAAACTAATATTTTAGATTTTCTCTACATAAATGTTAAAACATAGTGTGACTCAGTTGATAAAGCAGCAATACTTGAACCTTTAAAAATTGATCGATGGATATTATATTACAGAGATTTGCTGAAGTTTATATAAAATGAAAATTACAAAACAACTGATAAATAATTTTTATTTTTATTTTTTTTTTTTTTTTTTTTTTTTTTCTAATTTAGAATATTAATTATTAATATCGCTCAAAATAAGTATTATTCTAGATTAGAATTGCAATTTTAAAGCAATTCTTTCCTCTTTATATGTACATACAAAAACTGAACTTATTTCAAAGAATGAGATGTTTCAAACTACAATAAAAAGATTTAAGAAAAAACTTCATCGATCAGTTGACGTAAAAGATTTTAATGGATTTTAACTGAGCATATAAAATATGGCATGAGTAATAGGTATTTATAGGTATTTATTAAATTCAACAAGCATTGATAGCCATTCCTTTATTATGATGTACATTACCATCATATTTGTTATTTAAATCGATACCGATTTATTTAACACACAAAATTTATTCCTATTCTATAAAGCAAACGTTAATAGTCGTTAATAAAAATCCTATAAAAACAGTTCTGCTTTACAATGAAATTTAGTATGGAAATAAGTTAAATTTTTAAGGATAAAAAACGCGACTAGTTTGATCCCCAAAGCATTTACGTCATAAAATTCTTTCTCTACAAAATCGTGCACAAGTATGTTTAGTTGGATAGCTCGGGGGTAAACTTCACTTTATCATCTCGTAAAAATAATTTCCAAAGACGTGCTTGGGTTCCCTATTAATAAAAAATACTGTGTAAACGATTATCTTTATACATATATCCATATATATATATCTATATATATATATATATATATATATATATATATATATATATATATATATATAGATTCTCGTATGTTTTTTTGGAGACGAGTTATCATTACAAAAGGTTATCATGCAAGAAGAAAGTAACTTTTAATAAACAAAGACAGTTCCACATTAAGATTCTGTTCAGCTTTTCATGACGAATTACTTTAATACCGGATTTTTCATACACCAGAAAATAAACTTATTATAATATTTGTTAAAATTCTAGTTTTATAGAAATATATACCGTTTTTCTTTTATTTAATGCTAATATATACTATTTTTTAAGAAGAAGTTAGTATGGAAATAAATTTTTAAATCATATATTTCACTTGATTTCCAAGTAAATGTGTGCAAGTAGAGTAAGTCAATATTAGTCAGACGGCGTAAGTTGAAAATCTTTTATTTTTTTGCGCAACTAATAACACATTTTTTTATTTGAATAAAAACGTATTGATATATTTTAGAAAATTATATATTTTATATGATAGTTTTAATAGATATTTTTTTCTTGTGGTTTTTAATAGTAAAATTTAAAAGTATACTTTTTGTGCCATAAATAAAATAAAATCTCTATAAAATCATTCAAAAGATAAGAGTTAAAAAAAACAAGTTTCATCGATAGAGTAATATTTGTTACAAACGCCAAACGTTTTATCAATTTTTTTCAAAATCCAAACACGGATTTTTTTTAAAACGCTTTCGCTTTTTCCGCGAAAAATAAAGATCACCAAGCATTTCGACATCGTTAATAATAAAAGGAAAAGGCTCAAAAGTTATGCACGAATTTTCCATTTTTACAATTCCTTTCGTCTTTGCCGTGCACGAGGAATTCAAACATTAGCCATCACAAAAATCAAGCATCGCCGTCAAAGAGAAAATCTACCCATCTCTTCTCATCTTTCCAAATATTCCGCGAGAAAAAGAAAATATTCTCTGGCGATCTCTCGACGAACTTTATCACCTTCCATCGAATAAGTCGAATAAGAAGAAGAAGAAGAAGAAGAAGAAGAAAGTACTCACCGAGTCGTATAGAGAGAGAGAGAGAGAGAGAGAGAGGGAGAGACATATCTCAGCTCATAAAATTTACCGCAATGTTTGCCGGGGCACGAATGATAACGTACACAAAAGCGTCGAGAAAGTGTCCATGGTCCCCTTTGATTAACGAACTATCGCGGCCAAAGCCTGCGGACGCAAGTGTAAACTCGAGGGTGAACTCGACGCCCTTCGATGCGCGTCATCGTGTGCCCTCTTCTCCTCTTTCTCCCGCATATACATAAGTGTCGATGTGCTACGGTGTGCTACGGTTATTTTTAAGAGCGGCCATCTATCCCTTCTACCTAATCGAGGATAATTTTGATGGAGCATCAAATTATTTATAAAATATATAGATCCTCCCCTTCTTCTTATATTTTTTCTTTTTTCTTTTAGATGGTCGACAGCCGGTGAGGTAGTCGATAGGTTGATCGCCAACTAGGAGTCAACGTTTTCATTGCGAGTCATTCGCAAAGGGGGAGAAATGAATTTCTTTTTCGAGTGAGTGAGCGCGCGCGTGCAAAGGATAAACGGTTTGTTGTTTTTTTTTTTATTGTTTTTATTGGTTTCATTTCTCTCTCTCTCTCCCCCCCCCCCCTCTCTCGCTCTCTCGCTCACATTTTTTTGGTTTTTTTTTTTCTTGTTTTTAAATTTAAACTGTACTGTGGGAGTATTGTCGGCTGGAAAATTTTATAAATTTATCGATGTGGAAGAAAATATAACCGCTTCAATGTCGATGATTTAATTAATCGATCGCTGATTGGAATCGCTTAATGTATCATTTGGGCCAATGCACGACCGATGCATTTCTGGTAAGTAATTAATTTAATTCATTGAATAAAAGCTTTGTTAAAAATTGAATTAAAAAAAAAACTTTTATTAATAAATTGATAAATTAATTAATGAAATGATATAAATTTAACATATGATTTTATTATTAAGGGATTAGGCCACTCTAGAGGCCGAAAAAATAGGCTTTTTTAGGATTTTTTTTTCAGAAATACTACAAAATAAATCGAGATTCCAATAAAGAGTATTTATTATACATATTAGTGACTGTATACAAAAATTTTTTTGAAGCGATTAATTTCAAAATGGCGGCTGTGCAGCGTGTATCTCAAAACTGAATTTAAGTTGGCCGGAAAAATAACTCAGATAATTTTCAACCGATTTACTTTAAATATTAAATATATCTTGAAAAATACATTGTTTATGGAAGTATGTAGGATTTTTTTTTATATTGCATTGCGTTCATTTGTTATTAACAATTATCTGATGATTTTTTAGGCAAATTTTTCACTTTCAACTTTGGAAGTGCGCCATTTGGCCAAAAATTAATATATTGAAAAAAACCTATGTACTTCTATAGCAGTTATTATATAAAATCAAAAAAAAAAAATTGGCTTATTATAATTCAAAAATTACAGGAGCTGTTTGTCCGGCCATGGACTCTGAAAAAACGGAGACGTCATCGGAAAAACACTGCACAGCCGCCATTTTTAAATTAATCGCTTTAAAAAAATGTTTGTATACAGTCACTGATATGTATAATAAATACTCTCTATTGAAATCTCGATATATTTTGTAGTATTTCTGAAAAAAAATCCTAAAAGAGCC
Organism: Chalcis sispes; assembly: GCA_949987625.1. Taxonomy (NCBI): domain Eukaryota; kingdom Metazoa; phylum Arthropoda; class Insecta; order Hymenoptera; family Chalcididae; genus Chalcis; species Chalcis sispes. The sequence goes on along the minus strand of OX465097.1, from coordinate 72,684,768 downwards.
TATTTTTACGGCCTCTAGAGTGGCCTAACCCCTTAAATTATTTTACATAACATGAAATTGTTTTTTCCAATTTTACTGTGATGCTCTAGTTTAATTTTCCTCAGTTCAGAATTTATTTACTTACCATACACGTCTATATATCTGTTTTATTATTTATATAGAAAATTAAAGTAAATAAAATAAAATTTGAATAAAACTTTGTCAAGAGAATATTACATATATGAAAAATAAATATTATAATTTTAAAGATGAACGATATTTTTCACTTCCTTCTTTGATAAAATCAATTTTTAATTAAATAAATTTGATTATTATCATACTTTTCATTCCGTCATTTTATCGCGATATTTATTTTATTGAAATATATTCTATTATTCCCATATTTATTATAAATTTCTTCGTATCAATAAACAATTTTGATAATATTCGACATTTCCTTCCAATATCTATTGCAATCTCATTAAAGTTTTTTCCATCAAAAATACATCATTTATTATTTTGTCAAAATCAGATCTAATAAAATTAACATATTAAAATATCAACAAATTTTAATATTCCCTCCCCCCCCCCCGCCTCATGGTGAGCAAATTTTTCAAAGTACTCTCATATCGGTCGAACGAAAAACAAAAAAAAAAAAAAAAAAAAAAAAGAAAGAAAGAAAAAAATCTCATTTATCAATCTCGTCAGAAAATGAAGAAAGAAAAAGCGATGAGTCACGCGTGAAAAATCGTCTTCCTCTCTTTCCAAAAAAAAAAATAATAATACCAATATAAATGGAAAGGTAAGGGAAGGAAGGGGGAGGGGAGCAGGAGAGCTTTAAAAACGGTAATAAAGTCATTTACCTGATAGCCGTCGTAGGTCCAGGAGGCCCACTTGAGCATGCATCTCTGCTCGTCGAAGGGAAAGTACTCGACGTCGATGTCGCAGCTGCTTCGGAATATTCCATGGCTGAGCCACACCACTTCACCCGTGTGGCTGACTATCACGTTTGTGTTTATCACCGCCGAGCTATACTGCGGATCTGCACTACGTTTTGCCAAAGTTTTGTATGTCTTTTATTTTTTCGAGCTTTTAGCTTCTTTTATTGCAATCGTTTGCTTCAAGGGCTCTTTATTCAGTTTCAAAATATTTAAAATCTTTTTTTTTTTTTTTTTTTTTTTTTTGTCTTCAAATTTACCGATAACCTTTATGCAACGATACATCTTTTAGATACTATAAACAATGCATATTATCGTATAGTAAATATTTATCTACAATTTGTAAAAAAAAAAAAATAGTTTACGATCTAAAATATTTATTGGGATTTTATTAATATATGCATTATTTTAATCGATTATAGTAAAAAAGTTAAAATTAATAACAATATAGTTTAAACAAAATAAATAAATAAAATATTTACACGACATATAATAGTTAAGGCATGCATGATTTAATCCAGCTGTATCTAGTTTCAATATGCATATGCATAAAATACATTTCTCATGTAAATTCGCTTCGTATTTTTTCAGCTTTTGCTTTCATTTAAAGGATAATTCCACGTTTGTTTCTGATTTCTGCTTTCTTCATAGAATCAATAAAGACTCTTTCGGTTTAGTATTTCAATACATAACGTTACAAAATTTATTAAACTTTAGCGATTTTACTTCTATAAAAGTTCGCGAAAACATAACGTTAATGTGATCATTGATTTATTTATTTAGTTTTTTCATTAATATTATATGTATATTACATGTACGTATTAATCATTGAAAATTTTACGTGATAAATAAAAAAATTTTATACTCATTATTTCAAAATGTTTAAAATTAATGCTCGTTTTACTTTTTAAGCATTAAAGTTTAATAAAATTTATGTTATATTGTATTTCACGGCAATAAATAATGTGTAATACCATTCTCAAATAAAACTTATTCGTTATTGCATAGTCTAAAATTAAACCTTCGTCATATACCCGTTAAATCCTATAAAATCAACGAGATATTAACAGTTTTTCCTCCATTCGTACGTCAATTTAAGAAATTAATTAATCATTGGTTAAAAAAAAGTTTATATTTAAAGCTTATCTATAGTATAAAAAATAAAAAAAATAAAAAAAAAAAAAAATAAGAAAAATAAAAAACTAACAAAATTTAATTAAAAAAATTTATCAAAGAATATTAAAAAAAATATTTTACCATTTAATATTTAATGCTAATAATGAATAATAAAAATGTACTATATTAATGGCGCAAACCATAATAAAAAATCAGTTGAATCAAATGTCATCAAAATAACGCGGAACCTTTAAATTAAAAAAATGGGCATTAACTTTCGGATTTAAACTAAATGCATACACGAAAAGTTTATTAAATTAAAATGCAGGAGTAAAAAACGAAAAAAAAAAGAAAAAAAAAAAAAAACGTATGATCGAACGAGCATTATATCTTTTAGCCTATCGAGGTTATGGTATTATAAATCTCGTTCTCGTAAAAAGGTAAACGGATAGGAAAATACAACCGACACAATATGAAATCGTAACTTTATCAAACGCGAACGTAAACCGAGCGCATGGAAACAATTCGTAAATAAACAATATCCATCGTGACAAAGCAAAACAAAAAAAATGATACGGGAGTTTTAAAGAAAAGTATTACGACGAAAAAAAGAACGTTTAAGACACAACGAGGTACAAAGATCTCGCGGTTATTTAAATTCAAAGAACCAGGCACAAAGCTTTATCGGAAATGCTCATTAAACACGCAACTTCTTTTACTTTGTTTCGCGTTTAGTTTTTCTTTCTTCTTTCCTCCTTTCGTTGCTCTTTTTCCTTTTCTTTTTCTTAATTGCATTCGCATAATGGAGAAGTCGATTTATGCGGACACAAAATAAATTTTCAGTCCGATCGAATCAGGTATGGCGTAACACGTTATAAAATCGGACCCTCATCGAAAATATTAAATATATTTTTATCTACGCGTTATATAAATCATATTTTCGCAAAAAAAATTATTGAAAAAAACGAGAAAAAGAGAGAAAGAGAGAGAGAGAGAGAGCAGGAGTGCATCGGAAAAAATATCTTACCGCATGATTCAACCTAAATTCGATAGACACCGACAGAAATTCAACAAACTTATCGATGTAGAATCCTTCCTCCGTCTCCCTCTCTCCTTACTCTCCCTTCCCGAGTTAAACTCGTAAAATGAATTTTATTTTATATGTTTATATATGTATTACGAATGAACCGTCAAATGGAGTAGAATAGATGTCTTTTTCACGTGGTTTTTTCTTTGCGCAATAAAGTTTTATGCACCACGATGATGCGCTTTCTTCGTTTACTTTTTTTTTTTTTTTTTTTTTTTTCAAATATATTTGTTTTAATTATTTATTCATCTTCGTTCAATTTAACCAAAATTGTATTTTATTAGAGATGGAGATTCAACATTTTACTTTAACTAGGAAATGAGCCGCGGTTATTTTCATTTTTTAGGACGATAGTACCGTGCAATGCTTACGCTGATAATATCGTACCGTATTAAAGGGGAAAAACTTTGCCGTCCAAGTCCACGCGTGCATTGCTCTTTATACCGCAAGGGGATAATGTTGAAAAATAATAAAAATTTGCGTTTAAAGTATAGTAGAAATAAGTAGTATTGAAAGACAGGATGCTAAATAATATTCTGTTTAATATTTAAGTAGAATATGTCAACGCGTGGTCGGACATCGTTATTCAACCTAATAAGATTCAGGCATTAAATTAGACTATTTATGATAAAAAATAATAAAAATAAACGCCAACTTTGGTCTTACAAAAAAGAAAAGGAAAAAAATTAACAAAAAGCGTGCGTTTAATCAGATGTAACTGTTTTTTAAGTTTCGCGTGTGCGCCAATATGCTCCCCTTATTTACTACCATTACTTACTCGACTATGCTAATGTTTATCATTCATTCTACTTTTGTTCATTCTTTCTTGAGACAAAAAGAAGAAAAATTCATTCGATACCGTGATAGTCGTAAAAAATATTCTCACCGCGTTTTTAAGTTAGAACTTAGGAGCACATTCAACTCCTTTAATTTATTAAAACTTTGAATTCTCTTGCCTCGTTATAACTAAAGCCGAACTTATTTATGTTATGTACACGTGAATATATATATATATATGAGGAGCACGAATCCCACCCTATTTTAGAAATCTATTCTCGGCTAAGGAGAGAAAAAAACGAATCTCACGGCGAACAATGCGACTCGCGCAGCCCGTTACAAAAGCGCGCAATTATATATCAGCGCTTAGGAAAGGAAGAAACCGTAGAACCGCTGCGATTCAGCTCGAATGTTTTTCTTCACCGTAAAATCTTTGTCCTGAAAAGCTTTTCGCCTATATATACATATACATATACATATATACGAATATCTAACCAACGACTCTGTATCTAAAAAGTTGTAGCTCGGCACGCGCGCGGAAGAAAGCAGAAAACAGAAAGCAAAAACGCGACTAGCGATCCATTTGTTCGACCAAATTCACTAATTGAAAACGATAGGTTTTCAAAGGTGCCAACAATAACAACGGAGCAAAGAAGCCAAACCAACGACGGAGAACGCTAGTTGACGCTCGCGAACTTACTTGTTGTAGAGTATAGTGTCGGGCCTCCAGACGCGATTGTATGGTACCCGAATCACGCGTATACCCGCATACTCCGAGGCATTCCATTTCAGGTGATGGTCCGTCCAAGCTTGCGTCAACCAGCAGTTGGTCGTTAAGATTTGATTTTTCTCATCCTGGATTATGAAATAATGAAAAAAATACGAATCGATTAAATCATTATTTACGAGATATGTTTATGATTTTTAAAGAATCATTAAAGGAGGAAATGGAAATGGAATTATTTTAATGGGTCTCGAGAAATTTTAATCTAATCAGGCAGCTGCAATCAATTGGCGAAATTGGTTATTTGGTCAATAGCGAGCTGTTTGAGTCAACATAATCCATTTTCGGTGTTTGCAGGACTTACTTGAAATTCCTACGCAGCGGTCAAGATTGTTTAGCTTTTCGGATAAGATAATTGGACTTTAACGGTATAGACGCATGAATATTGTAATGCGTTTACGGAGCTATATTCGCATATATTTTATCTTTACAATGAAAATTCATTTTAAACTTTTTTTACTTGCTGTGCATAAAATTTACACCTTCGTTTCGTGTTATATTAACGTTAAGTAGCGAGACGAAAATCGATCGTTAATCAGATAAAGCTAAAACAATTATATATATATATATATATATATATATATATATATATATATATATATATATATATATATATATATATATATACGGTATATAGAAGCGAAAAATAGCAAAATAAATAGCGGAGAAGGGAAATAGACGGGCAGCAAAAGCAAATCAAATAGGATTCAAAAGGTTAACGTAAAGCTTGCAAACTAACATATCTACACATCCATAAAGGTACACATGCGGATAAAATTATTCTCTCCGTGGATACGCATGGGAAGGCGCGCTTGACCGTATAACTATCTCTAAACGGACGATTCGCCGCTGACCCTCTATCGTAGTGCAAGAGAAAAGTGGTGGAAGGGGGGGGGGGGGAGGAAGAGAAGTAAGATAAAGGGAGAGAAGTAAGATAATTTCCAAATCGCGCATCTACAGTCTGTCAAGTAAGAGCGTGGTCAACTTCACCGACAGGTAATGAAACATTTCGCTCTAGTTCCTTCGCAAGCCGATAGAAGAAAGCTTTGTCCTTGATGCATTGTTAACAAAGATTCAGTTGTCGTTGATCTTTTGAAAGTACGCGTCGCGCTACGAGGCTGTGTTCCTTTGCATCCCCCCGAAAGGTCCCAAAATGTCGCAATCAGCGGCTGCTAAATATATGGGAAAGTCGAAGGCATTTGTACAGAAGTGGATACAGCGATATTAAGTGGCTAAAAATGTCGATGATTTACCAGAACGTGACTCGATAGGAAAAGTGAACAAAAAAGATGAAAAAAGAATAGTGAATCTGTTTTCGCGGAATCCTGCTTTAACACTGCGGCAAAGACAAGCAAAATTAATGGCAAAAGGTTTAGATATATCCTACGAAACTATCCGAACCCATCTTCGTACTCATCATCTGAAATGGCGCAACACAATAAAGAAGCCTCTGTTGACTGAAAAACATGTGACAAAGCGACTCGCTTGGGCGCATGAGAATATTGATAGAGATTTTGAAAATGTCATTTTTACTGATGAATGTTCTATATGGGCACGTTCTGTCCGCACGCGAGCCTGGTCAACTTCCACCAATAGGCTTGTTTGTTGTTCAGCGGACCGTAAAACATGGAATAAAGGTGCATCTTTGGGGCTGCTTCTCAAAGCAGGGATTCGGCACTTTGCACCTCTTTACTGACAACCTAAATGCCGAGAAAATGATAAAAATCTACAAAAAGGCTTTACTGCCATCTGCCAAACGATGCTTTATCACAAAAAATGAAAATTGGATTCTGCAGGAGGACAACGATCCTAAAGACCGCAGCAAGCTCTGTACTCAGTGGAAGACTCAATCTGGCATCGTTACATTGGATTGGCCGTTGCAGTCGCCCGATGCAAACCCTATTGAAAATGTGTGGGCATATATTAAACGGAAGCTTCGTGGAAGACGCACATACACTTTGAAGCAGTTGTCTTACGAAATTCGTCGGATCTGGAGATCCTTGCCACTAGAATACGCCGTCAAATTAGTAGAAAGCATGCCTCGGAGATGCCAGGCAATTATCGACGCCGGTGGTGACTGGACACATTATTGACCGAATTGCATCATTGTTTGTAATGTGTACAATGTATATATAAATATGAAAGTTTCATCAAATAAATTTTTTTATAAATTAACACGACCACGCTCTTACTTGACAGACTGTACCGTACTATTACCACTGGTCAGTCGTACTTTTTTGTTTAGATAAACGGTACGATCCGATAATTTTTTTTCCCTTTTGTTCCTACTGTCTTTTTATTTTATTACGTCATCGCATATCTGTACAGAATGTGTTCTTGGATTGATCTTATCGATAGGGGAAAATATTTTTGCATTAATTATGCATTGCGATACGTAATTGTCATGCATTTATTTATCAATATGAAATATAATATATTTAAAAAAAAAAAAAAAAAAAAAAAAAAAACATTTTTTGTAATATTAAGATTTTACAGATAAATTCTCATGTAATGAAAATAGATTTTAATATTTAAAAAAATAACTATTTATTTTTTTTTTAGCGATTGCACCGGCAAACTCAAGTAACGAAATTACAAGTTCGATGTTTGGAATTCAGATTAAATATGATAACATTAACATGGAAAATTTATTTTTTCATATGATAACATTACACCTCTCTTTGTTTGAAATCAAAACATTATCCATATTAAAGTACAAATACAACATTAACGTCCCCTGGAGTTTTACATACAACAAAGCGTAGAAGCAAAAAAAAATTCAATTTCTCTTGAAAGTACACTGGCAATAGCTTCGATTCAAAAACGCTACGCAAATTAAAAATAAAGCAAGATAAAAAAAATAGAATAAAAATATCTTAACTAGAGACGCATCTTGAATGAAAGATAAACTTTGCATCTTTTTTCTTTTTTCCTCATCTCAATTTTAGCAATGAATTTCAGTAAAAAAAAGAAGAAAAAGAAATATTCGGTTTTCAAGTATACTACGAGTTGGAAGTTTCTATACTATATTATATTTATATGTATAGAATGTCTATAGTACATTTATATGTACAGAATGAAAGAAAAAAGTGAAAAATCTTTTTATCATTTTGCATTCCCTTTTCCCGTTCACAAAAGTAACTTTATAACAATATGACTATACAGCTGCGCAAAAATTCTCTCTCTCTCTCTCTCTCCGTTTCTCTCTCTCATACACACACTTCCAATAAAAGGCATCATTTGCAAGCACTTTCGACGAGGCTTTTGTCTGCGCGTTTGTCCTATAGATTCACTGCCGGAAAGTTACGAATTTACGCGCGCTCGCGCCGAAGTCGCTAAAGGACTCTCTCTCTCTCTCGCTCGCTCACTATCTCTCTCTCTCTTTCTCTCTCTCTCACTCTTCCTCTATTTCTATCTTTTTCTATCTTTCTTTGTTCTATGCGCGCAAAAGTAACGAAATTCTTATAGGGGGGGGGGGGGGGGGGAAGATCGGTGTAGATTGTAGATCTTTCCGAAGAAAAGCCGAGTTTCCGTTTACCTTTACTGTGAACGATTTTGGAACGAGTTATATGTATGGAAGAAGCTCGAACAAAGCTCAAAATCGTATATATGCGTAAGGATATATACCGAATGCAGAAAGCGAAAAATAATGCATGCGATTTTGTGCGATTTTATTTTTTATTTTATCTTAATGCTTTATTTTTTTTCAATCTTGCATTAATAATAAAAATTATTTTTATTTTATGCTTCAGTTTGTATAATTTTACCTTACTATTATATTTTTATAATTTACTTTATTATTCATTAACAAAATTGAATTCATAATCTCGCGATTTTTAATTGTTAATGAAATCGAGATAACGACGAAACGTATTAAAATATGTGTGTGTGTGTGTGTATGTGTGTCTGTGTATGTAATTCAAACAATGAAGATAAGCCATTGGTGTCCGATATATATTTCTATACACCATTTCTCGAAGTCACTGAAAATTCAGTTCTCGAACTCATCTCAAAACAACGGCGCACATGTAGCGACCAAATGTAAACGTTTCCGATGTTTCTGACAGGTTTATTAATAAAGTTTGAACTTTATCAAAAGCTGGCTTTATAACATTTGTACCCACTATTTATTGAAATTACCTTATTTATAATTCGATTTTTCGCGTAATTTATATTGAATTATAATCCATTGATGTACATTCGTTTTAAAAGGAAAAAAGAAATAAAAATTTTTCAGTTAATTTACAATAAAGTTAATTGTTAACTTTGTCCTATTCAAAATTACTAATTAGGTTAAAGAATAAAAAGCTTCGGTGAATTTCGTTATTGATATAATAAAATATGTGTTTATCGAACAAACGACATTTGTACTCGGTAAAATAATACCTTTTGTACGAACGTTTACACCGTCGAGCTTATCATTTGCGTACGATTTAAATGTTGTTAAACGAGATTTTTTAAATAAAGAGATTTTTAAAACGTACTTTCTTTTTTTTCCTTTCTCTCTGGCGAGCAAAGGAAAATAAAGCAAAGGAAAGTAAAGCGATGCCGGGTAATACGCGAACCGATTAGAGCATATAAAACAGTATTTAACGTTTTCTTAACAGATGGGCATTCTAGTTATAGGGCAATGTCAAGTGCACATCTCGTTACATCGAGATGTAGTATCTACGATGAAAAAAAGATAAAGATAAGAACTCCTTCATTTTTTATAAGATGAATTTGCATTGCATCGCCGGCATAAAAAAAATGTAACGGCTTTTTTTATGCGAGCAATTTTTTTACGTACACAACTCGCAACGAGTATTATTCTAATTGATGCGTTTCGACAAACTTTACGCGATAGATATCGTGTTTGTCGTTGAAAAAATATTAATGCTATTCGTGTATGTAAATAAATTATCGATTGGATAATAAAATCAATAATTTTTATATAAAGTTTTGTATTCGCGATATTTACCGTCTATTTACGAGAGTACGAATAATCAAAGCATTTGTTTTCTTAAAGAGAAATTTCTTGTCGCTCCATAAAATAGCTCAATACGCATTGCAATCGCTTTCACCGTTCATACTATACACATATAACGCGTATTGCAATATTCCACGGAATACAAATTCCTCGTAAGTTGTCTAACCAATGGTTCTTTTTTCCGACTAAATCGAACGCAAATAATAAAAAAAAAACAAGTGGAAAAATAAAAGAGATGTCAGATACATATATATGTATACGAGTACATATACGCGTACACGCACGCATGTAGTAACTATACTAGATCAATGTTATTTGTCCAGAATCCATTTGCAAACGGCCAAGCAAAGGCATTCTCGCACCGATGGCCAAAGCTCTTCCCGTTCTTTATTAATCTCTCCGTTGTAATGGCAAAGATTTGGCAGCTTTCACCTAGCCGTGGATAACAAGCCACCCGGTGAGTATAATCTCGTAGCTGCATACGTACTACGCTACCTTCTCGACTATAACTCCGTGCATGGAACGTCTTAATTCTTCGTATTCGTTCTCTCCGTGGCTTAAATTTATGTAAGGACAGAGGGAGTCCGCTAAGCCCTTTGCCGACAGGAAAAAAAATTTAAGAAGGCCGATTCTTATAACGATACATGTAGTAAACGATAGTACCGCCAAATTATAGCGAAGGGGAATTCTTTCGTTAACCCACAGCTGCAATCGGTTATTATGCGAGGGATCGAAACCTTGCGATGTCCCTTTATCTATATATATATATATATATATAACGCGAGATTATTATTATTATTATTATTTCAGTCTATGCTTGAAATTTTCCTTCAAGTCACCTTATTTCAACCCAATGTATTTATATGTATATATTTATTCTAAATGGCAATCGTTATTTTTCATTCGTCGAGCAAAAAAGATATAAAATACAATTCAACGGATATAATTTTCAAACATGCGACAACCATTTTCATCCAATCGTGTATCTAGCGGCGGTTAGATTTCCGTTACACGGAACCAAAGTAATGCATTTCAACGCCATAAGCATTTTAAAAATAATTTTCATTCACTGTACATGAAAATAATTGTAGATACAATTTTTAAACGCGCATAATCTTAAAGTTTAAAAAAATATAAAATATATTAGTTTTAAATAACTAAGAATACTTAATAATCATTATTTCTTCCCTTGAATACGCTAACGACATGATTTGTGAAATTCAAAAATTACAGCCACAGTTGTTGCAGTTGCTACAATTAATCCAGTTTGATAGTTTTGAAAAGGGCAATGATATCGGGGCAATTGTTATATTTCTTACAAACAATATATTTCAAGCTGTCCGCATTGATACCGAAAATAATTTTTTATTCTGAATCAAAAAATCATCGAGATGTAAGTTGTTAAATTTAAATATCTAATTTAATGGTTGAACGTTTTCCACAATATCGAAGATATATTCCAAAGTTACTGGATATTAACTTATAAGATTAATTATACATGAAATTTCAATCAATTAGTCAAAGTGTGTAATATTCGTTGAATAAATTGGGTAAATTAATCGGCTTATTATTGCGGTAGCTTTATAATTAATCCTGATGAAATGTATCGGTGAACAAATTTACGCTAATTTACTTTTTTCGTGTTTTTTTATTTTTTAATTTTTTTTAATTTTTTTTAATTATTTTTTTTTTTTTTTTTTACAAAAAATAAGAAAAAATAAAAATTTTTAAATATTGTACGTTGATGTGAAAATGCGTACATGCATTATATCATTGATTATAAAAAAAGTTAATCGCTCGAATGAGGAGGCACTTGATTCACTACCGCATAATAATCATATAATAACATTTTTTATGACAAGACATATAAATTCATCGATATTAAAACATTTTAAATCTTTTTTTACATCGAAAATGCCTTTTATTTAATTAAAAAAAAAAAAAAAATTTTCCACACTTTATCTTAGTGATTATACAGGGTTATCCATTTCGTGGTAGGAAAAGTATAACCCTGCCATTTGACATCTGTCAGAGTTAAATGTCATCCAAAGCGTGTTTTTTTTAGTTGAAGGTTTGCCATTTAGAAATATGGATCGTTTAACAGTCGAAGAACGCGTTGAAATTATTAAATTTTATTATAAAAATGGTGATTCTGCTGTATCAACATTTAGGGCTTTACGAGCCGATTACGGTCGACATAATCGACCTACACAGCAAACAATTTCTAACACAGTGAGAAAATTTGAAGAGACTGGATCGGTTATTGATATTGCAAGGCCTGTGCATCATCGCAACATTCGTTCTGCTAAAAATATCGCTGTCGTTGCTCAAAGTGTGAAGGAAGACCCGAGTTTGTCGATTCCTCGACGTGCTCAACATTTGGGCTTGTCTTACGGCTCATTGTGGCGGATTTTGCATTTGGATTTGCATCTCCATCCGTACAAAATCCAACTCACTCAAGAACTTAAGCCTCAAGACCATACACAACACTGAATGTATGCGAATTGGGTGATTGAACAACAAGCCATTGATAACGATTTTTCGAACAAAATTTTCTTTAGTGATGAGGCTCATTTTTCGCTCTGTGGTTACGTAAATAAACAGAATTGCCGCATATGGGGCTCTCAAAATCCTCAGGTGATCGCAGAAAGGCCTTTGCATCCGGAAAAAGTGACCGTTTGGTGTGCATTATGGTCTGGTGGTGTTATTGGCCCGTATTTTTTTGAAAACGATCAAGGAAGAGCCATTACAGTCAATTTTGACCGCTATGGACGGATGTTAACCGATTATTTTTGGAGAGAAATTAAAGATTATGATCTGGAGAACATGTGGTTCCAACAGGACGGAGCCACAAGCCACACAACACAGGCTAATCGAGCACTTTTGCAAGAGAAATTTCCAGGACGCGTAATTTCGAGATTAAGTGATGTCAATTGGCCCGCAAGATCCTGCGACCTAACACCTTTGGATTTCTTTTTATGGGGCTATGCGAAAGATCGTGTTTACGCGAACAATCCTCAAAATCTTGAGCAATTGAAAACCAATATTCGTGAAGTTATGGCCGAGATATTGCCGGAAATGTGCCGAAAAGTCATTGAAAATTACCTTAAAAGGATTGAGGCCTGTAAGAGGTCCCGTGGAGAACATTTGAATGATGTTGTGTTTCACGTATAATGGCAAGGTTCAATCTTTATATTGAATAAAAAATTTCGTTTCCATCTGAATATTTTATGTGTTTTCTTTAGCTTTACTTTCCCAAGCGTAAAATGGATAACCCTATACATAGCACGATTCATTATTACAAACATTTTATCTACCCTTGTTATCAAAATTTTTAATATTCTTTTAATTTACTTTAAATTGCATAAAAATTTGAGTTTCATTCAATAAATTCAATCATACTACGAAGTTAATTTTCACAAATAATTAATTATGATTTTCAAAAAGACGAAAAACGCAATTTCTTTTAATGAACTGTATTTAATAAAAATTGCAACTTTTTTTTCAAAACAAATTTTCAAAAAAAGCACTTCTAAAGCGTGCCATCGAAGGATAATTTTTAATCACGCAGGTGTTTCCAAAACTAACAATTTAAATTATGTATATATCTATATATATATATATATATATATATATATATATATTTTCTCCTCGTTTCACGAAGGCTCTTGCTTACTTTTATCCAATTTTACAACTAAGAAAGTTGCAATTCGCAGCCGTCAAACGCTTTTCGGGTTTCGTAGTCAATTTATCAACGTTATCTCAAACAACAAGTACATAGAATAGCGGTTATACGGAAGGCAACCTTATCTTATACGAACTAGTTCATACCCATCAATTTAAACCAAAAACTCACTGGCGAACGATATTTTCGCACGCGTTAAACGCATAAAATCCGGCGACGGACCGTACAAAAGCGCTGCGGGTATTAAAATCCTTTAACACGCGCGCCTTTCGTACATATATATATATATATATACATATATTCGTATATCTACGGTGTGCAACAACGACAACAACGCGGTAATCCCGTATGTACCTCGCTTCGAGGGAGAGAGAGAGAGAGAGAGAGAGAGAGAGAGAAAGAGAGAAAGCTTAAGGGAGATACTACATTCGCTCTCCTCGCTCCCTCTCTCTCTCTCTCTCTCTCTCTCTCTCTCTCTGCATACACGCGCGTTAAGCATGATGTGCATGTTATATATACATCCGGTCAAAGAGAAAAAGAAAGAGAGAGTGAGATATAGTAAGACAAAGTAGCTTCGGAAATAACCTGTACACACACACACACACACACACACACACACACACACACACAATGCGTATACACACGAACTCTGAAAGGTGAATAGCTTACCACGTCGATGATATGGTGGAGCGCGAGCCCGAAGGCGACCACCAAAGGCTGTGACGAATTCTTTGCCGGCCTTACACCCGCGTCGTAATTATCCAGCAGGTGCTTCGTTAATTCGTACTCGTGCTTGTCACAGATACCTGAAATTTAACAGAGTGAGAGAAATAGAGAAAGAGAGAGAGAGAGAGAGAGAGAGAGAGAGAGAAGATTAAGCGAGACTCGATCGATTTCGTGGTATCCGAGTATACACGAGATGTTGAATTTGTCGCCATTTATCCTTAATTTTATATTTATTTTACAATGTTCGATGACCCTTTGTTTTCTTTTTTATAGTTTTTTTTTTTTTTTTTTGTATTTATATTCGAATTAATTGATTTTGAATAATTCGACTGATTTTACTTGGTTTAATGAAAATCAATATTGATATCAATCCAAATGAGAATCGATAAGAGGGAAATTATTTTGTTCGCGTGTGTACTTTACGAATCAGCGAAAAATTCTTTAGAATTTTCTTGGGTATTAAAAATGGAATATCGATATCGAATGAAAAAAAGAAAGTAATTTAAAAAAAATGAAAACTAACATGAATTTAAAACTTAATGTTATTAAATAATTCTTACCATTGTCGCGACAAAAAACTTATTATATTGTCTTGAATTTACATTATGAATTATTTTTTCAATGTAAATTATTTTTACGTATTCGAAAAAAAAAGTTCAAAGTGCGGATAAAAGATATTTGGAATTTGGTGATATTTTTATTTTGGTATAAAGCAACCAAAGAAACAAATATGAACTTTGCGTCGATTTGCCCGTCGACGTTAAAATGAAAAAAAATCGTATCAGGTATACATATTATACATCCCAACGATCTATCGAATTTAAAGTTTCTACGACAAAATTTTAAAATTTATATTCAAATATTCCAATACTTTCAAAGTTGAAATAGTAACATGATGCTTTCCATTTCAGTCAAAAATTTATCAATAATATTGAAACGAATTCGGAGATAGTTACGATGACATTTTTAATTTTGGATATTTGAATAATAAAATACGGTATTCTTTTCATCGTTTATACATATGTTATATATTAAAGTAATTAATGCGTCACATCGATACAATATCAAACGATTCAAAAGTAAGATCCACCCTAATGTTACTGCATTTATTTAACTTTAAATTTGAATAAAGTAAGGCTTCCGAATAATGCATTTTTTATTTATTAATTTTTTTTGTTTTTTTTTTTTTTGTTTTTTTTTTTTTGTTTTTTTTTTTTATAGAATCTTTTGCTTTGTTAAATAAAAATATCAACATTTTTATGTGATTGTTGAACGCGTTTATTTGTCGGATTTACAAATTAATTTTTTTATACGCAACCATGTACTTTTGCCGCTGTAATGCTAATTAACTAACTTTAAACATTGTAAGATTTTTGTCTATGCACAAAATCGTGGGCAAGTGTTGTTAAAGTTTTTAGTGAATCCGAGTCGATTCATGGTTTTTGTTATTATAGTTTTAGCAACTTGTAATTTCGTGTACTTCTAAGTGTATTTCTATCCTATATTTAATATAATATTGTATTATATTACTTTAATTTATTTACTTTTCAACATACTTATTATTAAAATTATATTTTACTTTTATTAATTACACTTTCGGTTGCACAATTTCACAATTTTTAATTTTTCTTAGAAAATCTATTGGTATACATAAATTAATTTTACGCCGACATAATAACGGTAATAATTTAAACGGTAGATAAGAAAGTTGGGTAAGCAATATTACGGTGGACGTAGAGTCATTTACCGTCAAAGTTGTAAACGTGCTAACTGTTAAAATTTGAATGCCACCGTCAAACAAAAACTATTATAAATTATATTATGTTTGGAAAATAATTAACTTAAATAAAAATAAAATTACAACAAAATTTTAAAATTTTACAGTTACATGCACACTATCGTAGTTTAAATAATAAAACTCGTTAATTTTTGTAATTATATAAATTTGCGATAAATGTTCGATCATTCCAAAGAATTTTTTATAAATACAACCTTGAATGATTTTTTACCGAACGACCATTTTTTGTATTTCATATATTAGTAGTAACTTATCATATATAGATGAAAATTTTACGTAAAAATTTTTTTAGAATTGGTAAATCTCTATACAAAAGAAAATAAGCAATAATAGGTGAGGTTTGGTGACGCTACGTATAATGACTATTCTTTACCTTTCATACCGCGAACAAAGTAAATTTTTATTTATCAAAAGGATTCATTTATAATGTCGATCGATTTTATTGGTATGCAATAATAAAAATCAATCTCGAATTAAACAAAAAAATTCGCGGATAAAATTAAATGAAAAACTCTGGGTAAATTTATTCGATGTTACGATACAGAATCGTACTAATGAACAATAATCCCACTGAGAGAAAAAAAATATATATTTTAACAAAGCGCAACAAGCTCTCGTTAAAAGGAAAAAAAAGAAAGCCGCGCAAGCAACAGGCAACCGAAAGTGTAAAGCGCGCTTGTAAATAGTTATCTCAAAGTATACATCCTAAACGTATGCATATATTAATACATATACATATACATATACATATGCACACCTGAATAATGGCTTTGCATCATACGAACGAAGGCACGAGTTTGCTTTCGGTTTAAACTCATCGTTAAATTAATCGGTGCGCGACTATTTATTATATCGGGGCATTACGAGTAACTAACCATCGCGGTGGGACTAACAACGACCCCCGCTCGAAATTACTTTAATATATGCGAGAAAGAAGAGAGGAAGAAGAAGAGCGAGAGGAGTCGCATTAATTTCCAAATTGGCGAGCGCATCGATCATCGATTAGTCGCGAAGAAGACGGAATTATTATGCGCTGAGTACGAGCTATTTTTTTATTATCCAACGATTCCGATAATGATAAATTTTTTTCTCCGCTCGATTGAGGAAAAATTTCTTTTTATTTTTTTTCAATTTTCGTATAATTTTAAATATTAATTTTAAATTGAATAAAATTAACTTTTTTTTTTAACGAACTCATTCATCGATATGGTAATGGAGTTGCCGAGTGTTTGACAAGTATTTAATGCTGAATTGAAAAAATTGAACTGCATAATTAACTCAGTTTCTAGTACGTCGTTTGATTCGACGAGATATTTTTTTTTTTCTTTTTTTTTCTTTTTTTTTCTTTTCTTATTAGCTGACGGATTGATTTCGATATTTTTAAAAGATAGAATTAATATCTGCTATTAAAATAAAAATATTATTTTTATAAGCATCGGGAAAAAATTTCGATAAAAATATTTGTTATCAAACGAAAATTCAATTTTACAGTTTCCACTTCGGAAAAAAAAAAAAATAAATAAAATAGTAATTTGTTAATCATATTTGACTCGCATGCAAAATAATATAAACATTTTTTCTAAAACATATAAAGTGAATTTTATAATTTCATTTGATGTGAGATATTATTTTTATTATATATTACTTGAACAAATTTCAGCGTTGCTATAACTAGGTTAAGTTTTTATATCATAAAAATAAAACAATAAATCACGGCCTTTTAAGAAAATAATTTTGTAATTTATATTCGTACATAAATATATATATATACAAAAATTAAAATACTTTAGCTTAAATACTTTTAGTGTGAAAAGAAATGTATATATATTTTTTTAATAAATAAATAAATAAATAAATTTTCAATAATAAATCTTTTTTCTACATTTACTATAAAATAGGTAAGAAAATAACTTAATTAAAACTGGCGTTTCTCGTGTGACATTTATTCTACTAAGTCCAAAAGGTAATAATTAATAGTAAATAAAAGAAAAAGCCTTCGGTTAACATTTGTGGATAGTTATATTTTTAATTATTCGAACGATTTTCTTAATATACATAATACATCGTTTTAAAACAAAAGACCATGTATATATATATATATATATATATATATATATATACACATAAGTTTGCTTTGTCTTTTCTATTAATCATTTTAAAGGTTTTTTTCGTTCTTTCTTTGTAGTCTTTGTGAACTTCGAGTCACTTCGGAACTTTCGACACTATCGCGTTCCAATACTATTCTCGGCGGATTATTCGATACTAGCTGACACAAAAGCTTTCAAACCAATGGTACAAACCGTTATATTTTAATTTTTAAAAAACCGGAAATAAAATAAAAATATTGATTTTTTGCATTCGAATAAAAAAGGACGAATTATCATTTAATTTACCGGTATACCAACTGGATTAGATACAGGGATTAATCAACTAAATAGTCAAACTAAATCTGATATGATTAAAATTTAAGAAGACACAGTCGGTTTTAAGGCAAGTAGAAAGCAGAAGGATTCAATCAGACATTAATTAAAAGCGTAATCTTTTTAAGATTGAAAGACGGCACTGGTAAAATTTTGATTAATTTAATTTAAAATGGTGTATGATATTTTTGAACGCTTTTTTATTAGCTATTTTTTAAAAGCTCGTTTTTCCCAATAAAAAATAACTTTTTAATATTAGACAAATATTCCATTGATAAAATTTATCGAACCCGATATTCATTTTTCATGTAAAATCATCTTGTAATATGGAATTAATAAATTTTTACAAAGCGCTTTTATAGTTTTAATTAATCAAATTTTTTTTCAAAATATTCACTTATTATGAATGTTTTCTAGAATTTCTCTTAATGATATTACTTTAAATTATTATAGTAACAACTAATAACGAAAATCCTTTAACAAAAAAATTCTATAGGAAAAAATTTTAAAAAATATATCCACGACTCGATTCTATTTCCAAATTAAATTGTACTTTTAAATTCTCATTTTAATGGCTACAATGTTATTTGAATATAAAAAATTGACTTATATTATAAGACGTAACGAAAATTTTCTAGTTTTTCCATTAGATTTACAAGATATCCTTTGAATAGCATATATATGTACGAATTATTCTGGCTCGTGACTTTTGAAAGATAAAAATTATCAAATCTTTCTACTCTCCGTATAACGATAATTTAAGTAGTAAAAAAAGCTATAATGACGTTCTTTACATTTAAATGAGACAATTTTTCTTTTTAAAACTATTATCATGTACAAGATGATTTTTTTTTCTTTATTAACAAATTCTACACATCTACATCTCATAATAAAAATATTAGAAAACATGATAATAATAACAATAATATATAATATTTTTTAATAAAATTTTATAAATCAAAGAAATTTATTTATTCAAATAATATACTAAAATTACAAATAATTTTCATTTTTTTTTTTTTTTTTTTTTTTTTTTTTTTTTTTTTAATTTTAAAAGTACGACCCCATACAGAGTTTACCAGTAAAAAGTAATTTTTTTTTAATTCAGCAGAAATAATAAATATTTTTTACTGTTCATTGCATAGATGTGAAAATTTTTGTTGAAACAAACTGTATTGGTTGGAAGAATGACCATATGAATTTTATTTGAAATAAGAAATATCAATATAATAAACTGAAAAAATATTGCCACATTGAAATTGGTTCACCAACTCTATAAAAGAAAAAAAATAAACAAAAGTAAAAACCACTGTACTTTCCACATAATCCATTAAACTAAAAACATTTTGAAAAACCAACGGCAACAACAATAGAGCAAAAATTATGATCACTAAATCGAAGAAAAAAGAAAATCGTAGATGCACAAGCATGCACGCAGGCTACACACACACACACACACACACACACACACGCGCGCGCGCGCGCGCTCACACACAGTGAAAAAACCTCACCAAATCGGAAAAGCACGAGTCCGAGTAGTCCGCAGCGGAGGATTGTGGCTAAGCGCGACATGGGATATATAGAAATATGCGCGCGGAAGCGCGGGCCGACTCACTATGTCAGACTCCTGACGCGGCCTCGCCGCGACTCCCGCTTTTCCGGCAGCGTGGAAAATTCGGCCGCCGAAACTTTCCAAAGCGCAGACTCGACTTTACTTGCCCTTCGCTCCTCGCCATGGAAGCGCGCTCACGGTGGATTTTATAATTTCTGAGGGCATTTTGTGTGCGTTAGTTGCGCGATGAGCGACCCTGTTTGCTCGATAAACATAAGAGAACCAAATGGCGATTACTTTCTGTTTTACTTATTACAACATACATTCAGAAATTATGAAAGTTTCTAGTTGATAAAATGGTATTATGTATTATTATGCATCATATTTTAAATTATCTTCTTTTTTCGCGTCATTCTTAAAGTGTCTTTAAAATGTTAAAATAATATAAATTATTAAGTTCTATAATTGTAAATACTATCGAATTGATTTTTTATCATTTGATATATAATAATAAAAAAAAATTGTAATTTCAATAATTTTCAAGTTGCTTATGAATAATCATATTCTCAATAGGATTCAAACAAATTTTTCATAAACAAATTAGTAACATTCGTACCCATTTTTATAAATCATTGAGATTTTAACTTTACCTCAATTAATGACTATGCACTTGTGCAATTTATTTATTTTAAAAAATTTATTTCATAAGCCATTAAAATACTAAAAAATAATTAAATTTAACATTATACGAATGTTGATAGAAAGGATAAATATGATAGGAAAAATAATAATAGAGAAGAACTTTTTTAAAAAGAACATATCGATTTCGTGCTGTTTTTCCTCGTTTTATTAAAGTTTTTAAATAAAATTCACAGGTTTAACAACACGTTGTGTCTATTTTATGTAAACGCCTTCACTTCTTCGCAGGTGCGCTTTTGGTTGCTTTTGCTGGCGCTGCCTTTTTCGCTGGCTCAGTTTTCACTACCTTCTTTTTCGGTTCCTTCTTTACTTTAGACTTCGCTGTTTTAACAGCCAGCAGTTGTTTTGATCGTTTCTCCTTGATTCTCTTTTCTACCATAGCTGGCGAAGATTTTGGAAGTTTTATCTGTAATTAAAAATTCAAATTTTTATCACATTCAATTTTTTTTATTAATTTAAACTGTTTGATGATCTTGTCTTTATTTTATGTAAAAATTCATAAAACAAAAACGCCTGATCATAACATTGTTTTAGCACCTGATGGATCAACCTAGCAATTAATTACAAGATTGAGGACATTTGCTACAGTGCATTACTAATAAATAAAATTGTAAATTACTAATTATTAATAATGAATAAAAACAAAAATGATAATATAAAAATAAAAACATACGCCTCTTTTCTCTGCCAAAATTAAATCTCTTTCATTTTGCCGTCTTCTAGCGGTCAAGATGGCTGCACGTTTCAATACAGCTGCATAGGGATTGAGTCGCAGCATAGCTCTCGTGTTGGAAAGTGGGTTGAGTTTTTTCACACTGCGGATAACTCTCCTCCTAAAAATAAAAAAGATTGCTCATTCCCTGAAGTTCATTTTATAAGCTAAAATTAAAATTTTCTTTTATTTCAGTAAACGCTTTGTTTTAAAATCACTGTTAAATCATAAACACGGACCAAAGCATGTCATCATGAATTATAAAAGAAATAAATTTTTAATATGTTATTTCATTATTTACAACTAAAATTTGAATTTTGTAAATTGTGAGTTTTATAAAAATTTACTACATAACATAATTGGTATATAAATTAATTATTTTTATATAACCATAATATGCAATTAAAAAACCATCAACATACTTTGGTGCCCGAAGAACTTTGCGGATTTCATCAGATTTAAGAAGCTTGGAAAGATCGGTGTTAGCCATTTTAGGCATAGGAAGGTTATAGCCTTTCTTCAACTTGGCTTCCTTGCGCCACGTGCCGTAAAGTTCATCTAATTTTTCAAAAGCTGATTTTGTCCATATTATGAATCGTCCAACGTGACCACCAGGTGCTAATTTCAAAATATTAAGTGTGTTGATGTTCATAAGATCAACTCCTGGAATATTACGGAATGCCTTGCGGATACCCTAAAATCGATAATTCAAAAAAATTACTAATCTCGTTTTTCAATTTTATATTTTAGAAAAGTATTTAAAAATTTAATTTTTAAAATAATTAAGTAATGATAATCATCAGTGGCAAATCAGCAATCCAATAACTTAATTATTTGCATCATAATATTTGAAGTTTTAATTTAATGTTGATTCTTTTTATACATTAATATTAAAACTATTTTAATTAAATTATATTTTAATATTAAAACAAAAAAGTAAATAAAAGTTATTCAAAATTATTAACCTGATCGTTTCCATAAATAATTAAAGGTCCACGACGTTGGATGCGACGACGGTTACGCATTTTACCCTTACCAGCACGGAAGCGTTGAGATTTGTACACCTAAGAATCCATTATATACATAATTAAACTTAATACAACAAAGTTTTAAAATAAAGATCAACTAAATAAATTATTATAAAACTCAACTATCATTATGTACTATAAGACTTATATAAAATTTAAATTACTTTTTGAATATCATTCCAAGCCTTAATGCGCCTTAAAAAAATAACAGCTTGTTTGGTCTTATTATATTCTTGAATTTGGTCAGATACTACCAATGGAAATTCTGGAACTTCTTGAATCATATGTCCTAAAGAAAAAACAATAAAATAAAATGTATAATTATTTTATATACAAATAAGTGGTTTACTTTAATTTATGCATATTTCAGAAATGGTAATCATCAGTGATAAAACAGTAACACGGACCAATAACTATCATCACAATAAATCTATTAAGCTTTTTTAAGTCATAGTATTTTAATAAAAATTTTTACCCTTTGATTGAACAAGAGCAGGCACACCAGAAGCAGCAACGGCAGAAACTACGGCATATCTCTTCTGGTTTACATTTACACGACGATGCCAGCGTCGCCATGGTTTAGTAGGAGCAAACATGCGACCTCCTCTACACATGTTACCAAAAGCACCCTGACCCGAGCGGTGAGTACCACCACCACGGACACGAGGAATACGAGCAACGGCACGTCCAGTACCCCATGATTCGGCAGAGGTTTGGTGACCTGAAAAAATATTATATTCAATTAGCTATGTTTTTATATATGTTAAATTGTAAAAAAACTGTGCAATGATGATGCCCCATTTTATACAAAGTTGGCATAAAACAGGAACGCTTTATCATTAAATTGCTTTAGCACTTGATGGATCAACCAAGCAAATGATAACAAGATTGAGGACATTTGCTACAGTGCATACAGTAAAATATTGTCAAAATTAATAATAATTTTACAATAAACGTCACAATTAGAAAATATGTTAGCTTTTTAACAATAAGGAAAATCTAAATTATCAAAAAATGATTAAAAATATGTATAATAATTGTAAAATTAAATAAATTTTTAAATAAGCATACCAGCTTCCTTAGAAACGCAATAGGGCTGACGGCTATTTTTTGATACCTGCTGATGAACAAAGTTCACAATATCAGGACGGATTGGTGCCTTGAAAACAGCAGGTAAAGAGACAGAATCTCCTGATGGTTCATTTTTTTCTGAAAACACCGTAACTAACGGGCGTGCTGTTGACAATGACTATAAAAATAAATTTAATTAACATTTAAATTTTAAAAAATTTTAAATAAATTATTATATTATTACACAGTTTTCAGTTTTGAAACTTTATAGATATAATCAATAATATATCAGCAACACGGACCAATTTTATCATCATTAAAATATTGGATTCAGAATAAATCTACAATATCATTAACCGAACACATAATAATACATGTGCATATTTATATCACTGACTAAGGAAATATTTACTAATAACATTCTTGCATTTACCACTTATTATTCGTTATTAAATAACTGAATATAATAAAATATGTAAAAACAAAAAAAATGCAAATAAAGTGTAAATATAATGACAAATTATAAAGTAGTAGTACCAAGGGTAAGAAACAAAATTCCAGTTGAAAAACCTAACCAAAAAATAAATTGCACAACTCTTATTTAATAAAGCAAATTTAAAAAGTTTATAACTTATTTATAGAAAAATATAATGCTTAACAACTTATATTAATAATTTATGCAATTTACCGAAATTAAACAACATCAATATGATCACACGTGGTCGATACAAGCGGTACTTAAGATCGCCGAAATTGTATTTTACCAAAAGATATTTGAACACATTTTTAAAACTCAGTAAATTTAATATAATATGAAGGATTAAATTTTTTATTTAAAAAAACGTTGCACTTACCATTTCGCGGCCTTTTTCACGAGATACAGCTCATGAAAATCTGCTAACCAGGCAGCTTGCACGCTTTGCCTGGCTAAAAGGAAGATGGACGCGAACGGAAGCTAGCACATAGGCACCGTCGGCGCAGGCGTACTTGCATTGACAGATGGCGAATTCACAGATTCCGGTTTTTATGACAAAACCATTTCTGCGCGCACTTTTGAAGTATCATTTATCAAATCGAATAATTTAAACTTTAATTTAATTCTTTTATTATATAAAGTAATAATTTTAAATAATTTAGTATAAAACAGAAAAAATTTTATATCAATTATTTTATATTACAGTAATTGTGAGCTAAAATTAATATATTAAAAGAAAACAAAGCTTTAATTATATAATACATAAAATAATTTCATTTAATAGCAATTAATGTGAAATATGTTTGTAAATAATAAAAATATGTAAGATTATTTTTTTTCAAAAATTTTTAAGAATTAAATTAAAGTTTAAACTATCAAACAAATTTACATACAACTCATTTTTTAAATTTAATAATTAAAATATCAAAGAAAAATTAAATTATTAATTTATTCATTGTACATTATATTAGTTATACATGTTTCAAACAGATTTGATTATTTATTTAAAAATTAAAATTATATTATTATATAATTCTGTTTTAAAAATTGAAGTTTTATAATAATAAGAATTAATGTATCGGCTCGAATCGGAACACAAAAATATGAACAGTCACGCGATACGAAAGAATTTTCAAAACAATGAAAATTCCTCTCTTCGATTAAAAAAAAAATAAACAAAAAAATAAATTAAAATGAGAGTGAATCAAATAAAATTATGATAAAATTAAAATTGTTGTATAATATGCCTGCAATGTGGATTATTATTATATTTATAAGCAAAATGTATTGGAAAATTGTAAGTCGGCAAAAAAGGACCATGAGGTAAATAATTAAAATCGAATTTGATTAATTTTGAAAAACAAACTTAATAAATTTATCGTTTATTGCTTATTATTATTCTTTTATAAATATAGTATTGATTGTGGAAAAAGCAATCAATTTTAATTATCATTTTATTTTTGTAATATGAATAGCTTCATATTTTATTTTGATTTTATTATATAATTATAACAATATATGTTATAATTACAACTAAATTTATTTTAATTAAAATTTTTAATGACAATTTTTTAAATTCAAAATCTCGAAGTATAAATAACGATTCGATTATGTTGTAGGAACGATGAACGATTATTTGTAAATTTTTGCAACATCGAACTTCACCAAGTATAGCGGAAGACGCAAATGGCGTTGTAAATATGTAATTGGCTGATGTATTGATGTATTAAAGATAAACACGAAAACAAGTCGTGAAAAAAGTGAAAGTGTATGGTGTGGTAAATTCTGTAATACCGTCAACAGTAGTTGTACTATTATGTAGCATAATCTGTATAATACAGTTAATTATAAAAATAAAGTTGTTTTGCGCTTTACATTTTGTGTTTCTGAAACTGTCAAACGATAATTATAAAAATACATCTAGACATTTTTATTTATGAAATACTAAATAGTTTTTTAAAATGGCCCATTGGTTTCATCGTAATATATTGAAAGCAACAACAAATCATAGATTTGAATTAAAACCTAATGATCCAACAGATGCTACAAAAATACTTTGCAAGTATGTACATTAAGCTCTATAGTCTCTATATTGTCCTTGTACTAATTAATTTAACATTCATACAGTGATTTAAGAACGTGCCGAATTCGTTTATTAGATCTAATAAAAAATCCAAATAATACAAGCACATCAGTAGAGCCTGCTTTTGTTTCCTATCTTGCTTTACTTTATGGTTTTATGTGGGAAGTTGATACATCAAATGAAGAAAATGAACAAATTGGCAGACCAAATCCTAGCAAACTCAGAAATGCGTTTGTTTTTAAGTGGACTCATACATTACTCGGACCAGGAACAATGTAATATCATTATATATATATATATATATATATATAAACTAACAAAAGATTTACAATAAAGGCATTTATCTATTGTCAAGTTTATGTTATAAATTATTTTTATAATTATTTTTTATAATTTCAATATTTATAAATCATTAATAGAAGTGAGTTAAAATTTAGCGGGTAAAAGAAATCAAGTTATTTAAAAAAATATTTTAAATTTTACTTAAATTGTGATTCATGTTTCATATATGTGTATGCCTATAATACTTTTTTGGTGAACAGTTCTTTTGCAGATTCTATTTATGAAGCAGCAAATATGAGCATTAATCTTGGCCTTTGGTTTATGAAACATGCTGCAATGATAGCTGCTAAAAATGAGTAAGAAGATATCAAAATGAAATTTTAGAGATATGAATTTTAATATACTAATAAAATTTATTTTCAAATATATTAAAATAAATAATTTATTTTAGTATTACTATGAATGAAGCAAAAGAAATACACAGCATGTTAAGAAGGGCTGCTGGAATATTTACTTTTGTGCAAACTGAATTTTTACCTCAATTGTCAAATCCACCACCGCTTGGCAGTGATTTAGATCCACGAGTCATAAATGCTTATGTCAATCAATGTACAGCCGAAGCACAAGAAGGTAGATAGATAAACATTAATATTGTCTTTCTATCCCACTAATCTAATTAAATTTTTATTTAATTAATTTACTCGCAGTGACTGTGGCACGAGCTGTAGAACTAAAGCATAATGCCAGTTTAATATCAGCCTTAGCTAATGAAACAAGTAAACTCTTTTTAGATGCTGCAAATACTTTAAGACCCTTTAAACCTGAAATATCAGGACAATGGATTAAATATTTGGAGCTGAAATCAATGTTTTATCAATCATATGTAAGCATAAGATAATTTTTATTTGACAGTAAATTTTTAAATCAGTTTTTATTAATCTTTGCTTGTGTATTTAATTTAATAAGGCTTACAATTATTGTGGTGAAAATTTATTAGCAATGGATAAATGTGGTGAAGCAATAAGAGCTTTAAAAGAAAGTGAAGCTTGTTTAACAAAAGCAAAAACTCTTTGTCAAGAATATAGTAAAACTCATGGACCTGCACCACGAGTAAAACCAGACCAACATACTGTATTTAGACGTTTGGCTCCTCTTGTTAAACGCACATTAGATAAATGTGAACGTGAGAATGGTTTGATGTAAGACATTTAAAAATATTAAAATTTTAAAATATTTTTTAAAATTAAATTTTTATGAGTATTATCTGAAATCGCTTAGATTTAATAGATTTTTTATTTGAATATCGAAGTTATAAAATAATATCGAAATGCTTCTGTTTTAAAAATTAAAAAAATTTTATTTATTTATTTAATTTGACTAAGATTTTTTATTCATATTTTGTTAGATATCATTATTCTGTTCCTCAAGAAGTACCTGCATTAAATACTAAAGCTACATATGGATTAGTTAGTCCTATTAACTTTCAAATGCCAGCGCCTAATTCTTTATGGAATTTGGGTATTTACAGAGCATTAACAGGGGTTGGATCAGCTAAAATAGGCAAAGAACAAGATTTACCACCAGTAAAAGAAGAAGAAATACCTCAAAGCAATAAAGAACCTAAGAATGAAAGTGGTTGTTCTGTGCAGTAAAAATATTCTTTACTTTTAATAATGGAAATGAAAAAACATATGGTTTAAAACCATAATGAGAGAAGCTTTTATGAATTTATATTTTATCAATTTTATAATTGTATTTTTGACATAGCGTAATGTGCAAATATTATTTGCATTGGTGAGATTCTGATATTAGTATTATTGGACCTAGTCATTATATTGTTTATATTTTAACTATATTAATTTTAACAAAAATTCAAAAATTGTTAAAATATTAGATAAAATTATAAATTAAAAAACGTTGATAACACTTTAGAAAATATATTCTTTTATATGTATTTTCATTTATTGTTAATTTTTATAAAAAGATTTTTATTTCTTGTAAATTAGTTACTGAATATAAAGAATTATATTTACCTAATGCTAAAAAATATTTCAATTAATAATCAGTATGTTGATAAACATATACATATATTTTAAATAAATTTATGATTATTATAATTTAAATATACAATATGTATACTTTTTATTTCAGAATTTCTCACATTTGCTACCTTTATTTCTTTTTACTGTTATTCTGTATGTAATAATAAAATTAATGCAAAATATCAAAAAGGACTTCATAAATAAACATTTATTTAATAATGCAAACAAAGTTTAAATGTATATTTCTATTATAATATTTAATACATTTCATTATTTATGAATTAAGTTTACATTTACTTTGTTAATAGAAATTAATATTAAAAATATAAATGATGTATAGAAAAGTTGACATATTTTTTTTTTTTTTTGTACCTTAATAATAATTATATACATATCACATTTTGTACAAACAAAATCTTAATTATATAATTATAACTATTTACATTGATAAATTTTAAGTTTTTTTTCCTATTTTGTTCTACTTTTAATAAATATAACTATAATCACATGAAAATTTTATGCACATTAAAAATTTGATTCTAATTATCACTATACATTATTATTTACTATGCAACTTTTCAATGCAAACACTTAATTGTTCAAGGCGTTGAAGAAGATTACACATGTTTGCACTTGATTGTCTAAAACCTGATTGCTCATTTCCATGAACATCTTGACGTTGTCCCATTTCAAAATGAAGTTTAGCAAGTTTTTCTTGTTGTTCTCTAATTTCAGTCATTTGTTCCATACTGCAATCTTTCCCTATTTTATTCAAATAAATATTATGATTATATATTAACAAAGTACGCTAGAATATTTTGCAAGAAATTTATAAATAATACTATATTAAAATATATAAAATAAATTATTTGTAGTATAAAATGTTAATATAAAATATTATTGTCATGAAATAAATATTCAAACGTTTATAAACTAAAAATTATTGTTTTGGATAATTTGTACTAAATATGTGTTTCTCATTACCAAAGGCTTGTAAATTGCCACTATGGAAGTCTTCAAGCAGATGCAATAATGCTTGCTCCATATGCCTTACATCTGGTACCTCTGACAAAAAGGAATGATGCTTGCATGGTGTCATAACTTTTTTAAATAATGTAATAAAATAAAAGAAACTTAAATTAAAAGATTTAATGGAAAATTAGATTAATAAATTAACTAAATAAATATAAACACAAATAATTTAAAATAATTATATAAATTACAATAAAACAATAAATATATATATGCTTATATTAACTAATATATACAACTAATTTTGTTTTTATATAGTAGATATGTTCCAGTAAAAATATTATGTAAAATTATATGACTAATTCAATATCCCTGAAATCTATAAAAGATAGGTATTATAAATAGATCAAAATTTAAAAAAAAAAAAACCATGTCAAAACAAAATTAGGTATTATAATAATAAAAATATGCTTAAAAAATTATTTACCTTTTGGTTGTTTGCTCACTCTTGGTAATTCTGGACGAATTAATTTTTGCTTTTCTTTTTCATTCAAATACATAACTCGAGATTGATTTCCTGTATAAGATGAATTAGGTGCTCTACCTGACATTGAACCTTGACTGGTATTAGCTCGACTGGAAGATTCTTTGCTCATTATTGAAGAAGTTTGTGCATTGTTTTCCCATAATACTTGTTGCTAAAAAATTAAAAAATTGATTATGGTAACATTTTTCAAAAAAACAAACATACAATTTAACTTTTATTACAAATATCAATAATATTTAAATATAGTTAATTACCAGTGTATGCGAATTGTGCATTTCACCTTTAGAAAGTTGATTAGATTTGGCAGGTGTAGAAGGAGGCGTTGCTTCACCACCTCTACTCAATGGTTCCTCACTTCCTTCTTCTTGGACCAATTGTTGCAGTTCAACACAACCTGAATTTTCATTCATGTTGATTGTGTTATTCAACACCAAAGTTTAAAACCTGTTTTAAAATGTTAAACTTCTTATAAAAATTAAAATAAAAAATATTTTTAATAATTTAACACTGTTGATAAAAATAAAATAGGAATAAATGAAGTAAATTCACAATTTTAAATTTGAAAATTATATCCATATAATTTTTTTAATTTACAGTATAAATTCAATTGTTCGATTAAAATTTTACAAATTTTTTTTTAATTAGCAAAATCCAATGAAAGCTAAAAAAAGTATACAATTTTTGTATAAGGTTATGATCGTAATTGTAAACAAATAACTCGCTATTATTATCGTATAATATCATAAATAATTACAGCACATTTAATTAATTAAAAACTCACATTCTGATAATATTACATATTTAATTTTATCAATTAAACAAAAATTTTATAGTTCTACTTAATATTGTCATGTTATGAAATTAAGTGCCTATACTACATTAGTAAATGACGTAAGGGAACACATTTTAAGTTATGGCTGGTAGTACCAGAGATGAATAGGGAGATTGCCAGAGTCAATGTGAAAAAGTGTGGCAAGTCGCGCGCGGTCAATGAGTCCATAAGAAAAAGTGTGGCAAGTCAGAATTTAAAAAACTCAAAGTGGATATATTGGATAGTCTAAAAAGTATTGAGCCTTTTTTGTCACTAGATGGTGTTCGTTGTCATATATCGGGCAATACTAATCAGATTGAGTCAAACTAACATGCGTTTCAAAGGTGACATTCCAGTCTACAATTTTCATTTGGACAGTTTTGTATTTCGTCATTCGTGTCAAAAGTTGTATTCATTTAAAAATGAGTGAAATTTCTGAAAAAATTTGTTATATTTTACTATACCACTACGATCAAGATGAGAATGCATCGCAGGGTCGTGAAAAAATTTGTGGTATCTACGGTCAAGATACTTTATCAAAAGCCACAGCTAAGAGATGGTTCGCTCGCTTTCGTTCGGGAAATTTTGATGTCAAAGATGCACCTCGCTCAGGTCGACCAATCACTGAAAAAGTCGATGAAATCTTACAAAAAATAGAAGACCGACACATAAGCAGCCATAATATTGCTAAGGAACTCAATATCCATCACCAAACAGTTTTGAACCATTTGCGTAAGGCTGGATACACAAAGAAGCTCGACGTTTGGGTGCCGCATGAATTAATACAAAAAAATTTGATCGACCGAATTTCCATTTGCGAAATGCTAATAAAACGCAACGAAATCTAGCCATTTTTGAAGCAAATTATTACGGGCGATGAAAAATGAGTAAGATACGAGAATGTCGTTCGAAAAAGATCATGGTCAAAAAAGGTGAATCATCACAAACGACTTCAAAGCCAGGATTGACACCAAATAAGGTTATGCTGTGTGTATGGTGGGATTGGAAGGGAATTGTTTATCATGAGGTGCTAAAACCTGGCCAAACACTCAATTCGGCTCTGTACTGTCAGCAATTAACCAGATTGCAACAAGCAATTCAAAAAAACCGGCCAGAATTGATCAATAGAAAGGGCGCTATCTTTCATTATGACAATGCCAGACCACACACATCTTTGATGACCCGGCAAAAATTGACAGAGCTTGGCTGGGAAGTTTTGATGCATCCACCATATAGTCCAGACCTTGCACCATCAGACTACCATTTGTTTCGGTCTCTACAAAACTTCCTTAATGAAAAGAAATTCACTTCAAAAAGGGACTGTGAAAATCACTTGGCCAAGTTTTTCGACGATAAACCACAGAAGTTCTACACAGATGGAATAATGGCTCTACCCGAAAAATGGCAAAAGGTCATAGATAATAATGGACAATATGTACTTAAATAAAATCCATTTTAAATAAAAGAAATATTCAATCGAAAAATGACAAAAAAAGGCTCAATACTTTTTAGACTATCCAATATTACTGAAACGTTAAATTTAGCCTTCTTCAGATAAAGAAACAAATGAATTATATTAAAGTTATTATTAAGGGGGCAGTCTGGGTCTATTTTTTCAAAAAAATCAATTTTCTAAAAACATCATTTTTGGATACTATATACATATATAAACTGTTATTTTGGTCAGCAAAGCCGAGAAATATATATATATATATTAGTTATTTATGTACCTTGCGCGAGCCTCGCGTCATTACAGCTTGAGGCAAAATATGTTGTGGATGGATAGTAGGGCCGCAGTCGCGAGCGCAGCGAGCGACTAAGGCGCCTCTATCCATCCACAAAATATGAGCCGAAAGCTTTAATGACGCGAGGTTCACTCATGGTGCTTAAAAAATTTTTCAGCCTTGTAACCCGTACGAAGACTCTTACTTAGTTAACAGAATAATTAATTTTATTTTGTTGCATATCAATTAAATGCAATTTCGAACCCATACTGACAGTTCGTAAACTACAGATATCGTCTGCTAACGCATGCGCATTTTGTACACACACGCGTACATCTGGATGTAGTGTCAAAAAGTGACAGACAACATAATGTAAATATAAATATAAATTATGAAATTAAAAAAAATAGTAAATGGATTAATATTTAAAAATAAAATTAATTCTTGAACAATTATTATTTATTAAAAAATATAAATTTCTTGAGTATATTTATTAAATATTTATACAGAATAATATTTTTAACAAAAGTTTTTTTTATAAGATTTGAAGGCTTATTAATAATATTAATACTATTATAATTAATATAAATACTTTCTTATGTTATTTTTATCATAACAATACTATATTTGTTTAACACATTTTTTGTATAATCAATGAATTTTAGTCTCTTATTTAACATGAAAAAACAGTAACTTTTTTAAATATTTTAAATTTAATTTCTTCACACAAAAAACTTTTAAATCATTTATCTAAATCACAAACAAAATTATAAACTAAAAAATTATCACTTTAAAATCACTTATTATTAAATTTTTTAATTTTGCGGGATTATATTAGACTTTGCTTTTTCTATTAGTTTATTTAATTCACGTTTGCATTCTTCATCACTGTCACTATCACTCGTTTTTTTTTTTTATTATTTAATAAATTGTCCATTTTTATTCTTCTTCTCACATATTAAGAACGAATATTACCGACACAACGATACACTATACTGAAAGAAAACAAAAGAAAAGCAGAGCCCCGTGGTCGCTTGAATGTACATACTGAGCGAAGGAGAGAGCGAGACAGAGATAGGGTGGTCACGTGGGAGCAATGGTGCGCGCGCTCTTATCGCTATCTCGTTCTCTCTCCTTCGCTCAACATACATAAGTCTTATTACGCGTTTCGAAAATATAAGTTTCGATGAAGACTCACATGCTAGGCTATATGAAGCGACAAATACATAGCAGTGGCGCTGTTAACTTTTTTTTCTCCTGGCACATATACAGCCTAAAAGGACGTATAGAATGTCTGTACAGCCTAGAAGGACGTATAGAAAAATGTTAATACGATCGAAAAGGCGCTTGCGCGTATGGAAACCATTTACACGCTGACGATGCTCCGTCGGTAAGAGTCGCCGTACGGGTTAGTAGGCTGAAAATATATTTTCAGCCTACTAACCCGTACGGCGACTCTTACCGACGGAGCATCGTCAGCGTGTAAATGGTTTCCATACGCGCAAGCGCCTTTTCGATCGTATTAACATTTTTCTATACGTCCTTCTAGGCTGTATAGACATTCTATACGTCCTTTTAGGCTGTATATGTGCCAGGAGAAAAAAAAGTTAACAGCGCCACTGCTATGTATTTGTCGCTTCATATAGCCTAGCATTTGAGTCTTCATCGAAACTTATATTTTCGAAACGCGTAATAAGACTTATGTATGTTGAGCGAAGGAGAGAGAACGAGATAGCGATAAGAGCGCGCGCACCATTGCTCCCACGTGACCACCCTATCTCTGTCTCGCTCTCTCCTTCGCTCAGTATGTACATTCAAGCGACCACGGGGCTCTGCTTTTCTTTTGTTTTCTTTCAGTATAGTGTATCGTTGGTCGGTAATATTCGTTCTTAATATGTGAGAAGAAGAATAAAAATGGACAATTTATTAAATAATGAAAATAAGACGAGTGATAGTGACAGTGATGAAGAATGCAAACGTGAATTAAATAAACTAATAGAAAAAGCAAAGTCTAATATAATCCCGCAAAATTAAAAAATTTAATAATAAGTGATTTTAAAGTGATAATTTTTTAGTTTATAATTTTGTTTGTGATTTAGATAAATGATTTAAAAGTTTTTTGTGTGAAGAAATTAAATTTAAAATATTTAAAAAAGTTACTGTTTTTTCATGTTAAATAAGAGACTAAAATTCATTGATTATACAAAAAATGTGTTAAACAAATATAGTATTGTTATGATAAAAATAACATAAGAAAGTATTTATATTAATTATAATAGTATTAATATTATTAATAAGCCTTCAAATCTTATAAAAAAAACTTTTGTTAAAAATATTATTCTGTATAAATATTTAATAAATATACTCAAGAAATTTATATTTTTTAATAAATAATAATTGTTCAAGAATTAATTTTATTTTTAAATATTAATCCATTTACTATTTTTTTTAATTTCATAATTTATATTTATATTTACATTATGTTGTCTGTCACTTTTTGACACTACATCCAGATGTACGCGTGTGTGTACAAAATGCGCATGCGTTAGCAGACGATATCTGTAGTTTACGAACTGTCAGTATGGGTTCGAAATTGCATTTAATTGATATGCAACAAAATAAAATTAATTATTCTGTTAACTAAGTAAGAGTCTTCGTACGGGTTACAAGGCTGAAAAATTTTTTAAGCACCATGAGTGAACCTCGCGTCATTAAAGCTTTCGGCTCATATTTTGTGGATGGATAGAGGCGCCTTAGTCGCTCGCTGCGCTCGCGACTGCGGCCCTACTATCCATCCACAACATATTTTGCCTCAAGCTGTAATGACGCGAGGCTCGCACAAGGTACATAAATAACTAATATAACGCAATATAATAGAGCGTGCGCGAACGCGCTCAGCAGCTGTTTCGGCAGCTGCTTGTTATATTCATATATATCAAGGAGCGCGGTAGCGGCGCCCCGGTGGCAAGTATGACTACTAACTCAATTTGCCGTCGGATCGCACCGCTACCCTATATACTTTGAAATCACCTTTTTTAACACTAGATTGCCGGAGCAAGTCAATTTAACTTATTTATGATTTTAAAAATCTGCTGAAAATATATTTTAAAACAGAATATATGCGTTAAAAATGTTTTAAATACAATTCTATTTTAAAGAAACTTTATTCAAAACAATTTTTACATATAAATTTTGTTTTTAAAATATATTTTCCGCAGATTTTTAAAATCACAAATGAGTCAAATTGACTTGCTCCGGCAATCTAGTGTTAACCTAATTGTATACATCGTGTTCCCGCCTAATATTCGATACATATATGATTCTTATACGATTTTGCCATAGTGTACAAGTAGTTGAAGTTCATCTTTCATTTAGAGAAGTTATTCTAGAGCTAAATATAACGCTATATTTTCGTTTTTTCGGTTAGAGTAAAAATGGATAAAAAAAGTAAAAAAATCAGCAATTTGAGGAGTGATCGTACAAAAAAAAGAAATTTTCGACGTAATCAACATACGAGTGAACAAAAAAAGTACTACTAGCGCTTCTGCTGAAAAAATTGCAAAAAAAATCCTGATTTTGAAGTGAATATTGATCGTACTTTACAATACCATATAGTGAGCTTTGCTTTGTTTTTGAGTTTGCATAACATTCTAATGTGTAAAACTTGTAAAAGTGATGTGAATTTTGCAAAACGTGCTGAAAAAGGATTAGGTTTTCAGCTAATTATACACTGTAAGTGTGAATCAGATTCTTATATTTCAAGCAGTCCACAAATTCATTCTTCTTATGAAATAAATCGGCGTTTTGTATTTGTCATGCGTCTACTTGGCATTGGCTGTCAAGGTATAATTAATTTTTGAGGATTGATGGATATAGGCAAAGGGTTCAGTAAAAGCACTTATATTATGACTTAGTAGAACACATTTAGATAGCAGCATCCGCTGTTGTAAAATTAGTATTTTGCAAAGCAGTCGAAAAAGAGAAGGAAAAAAATGAAACAGCTGGTAATGTGAAAAATTATCTCACAGTTTCGGGCGATGGGTCTTGGGCTCGTAGAGGATTCTCTTCTCTCGTCGGCATAGCCACTTTAATTGGAAACTTTTCTGGTAAAGTTCTCGACGTTGTTGTAAAATGTAGTATTTGTAAAGCCTGCGAAGAATGGAAGGGAAAAAAGAATGATGTCGAGTATGAGGCTTGGTACGAGACTCATAAGTCAAATTGTGGCGCAAATCATGATGGCAGTGCCGGTTTAATGGAGGTTAATAGAATCATTGATATGTTTAAAAGATCGGTGAATTTGTATAATGTTTTTTATGAATATTATATTGACGATGGCGATACAAAAACTTTTAAACAGTTAAAAGATATTCAATCCTACGGTGACATTTTAAGTGTGAAAAGGGGAGCAAATACTCAAAATTCAAATGAGAGTTTCAATGCTTGCGTTTGGCACATTGTCCCAAAACACATGTTCGCGGGCAAAAAAATAGTCGAAATCGCGACTTATTGTGCTGTGTGCACATTCAATGAAGGGTTTCTGACCTTTACAGAAAATTATGGAGGTAATGGGGATAACTATTGGTAATAATGCGATCGATTTTGTGCATAAACGCGATGATGAAAGAATTCATTATGCAAATCGTCGTAGCCTTGATGCTACAAAGGAGCGCAGAACTGAGCTTAGGAAAGAAAAATCTGACGCTAATGATCTTTTTGAGGAGCAGGAAGGCATACTGTATGGAGCAAGAATTGCTGATTTAGCGTAAGACCTTTTATTTTAAAATTTTACATACATTTTGGTAAAAAAAAACTTTAAACGCGTTTTTCTCGAAAAAACAACGTTTTTTGACCTGGTTGACACGATTTCAAAAAATCTATGTTACTGATTGGGTTGAAATTTTCACTGAGTATTCAGCACATGTGTAGTTTCAGCCCCTACCAGATTCAGAATTTTTTATGAATTTTTAACGATTTTATTAAACAATTTAATTGCAAAAAAGGGGTCGAAAAATTGAAAAATCCACCATTTTGTTTTTTTTCGTCCAAAATGTTTAATTCTGCTACGGGCTATAGCCAATCAATTATATTTCAGCGTGTCATTCAGATTTTTTGTTTCAGATGCTCCAGTGAAGAGATATCATGTCAACCAGTTTTTGGGTGCCTCCGTGATAGCCGCCATTTTGTAAATAAAAGTGAAAAAAAAAAAATTTTTTTTCTTAAAGTTCAATAGTTGCTTGTTGATGTACAAAAGTTTTTTACCATTTAAATAAATATTTATATGAAAAAAAAATTATTGAAATTTGGTCCAAAGACCCAGACTGCCCCCTTAACATTGTAAAAATTTATTTATGAATAACAAATTAAAGAACTTTTTTTTAGATATTACAAGAGAAAATTCAAAAAAAAGTTTTGAAAGTAATAAAGAATAGATTTTAGAATGAAGGGGAGGTTCTCATCAAGCATGACCAAAAAATCGATTTTTTTTTTTTTGCTTAAAAAGTTGGCTAATGTCTCGTAGAATACGCTCGTGAAACGTTTTGCCGAATTCAATTTATTTTTAAAGTTATAGTCAAAAAACCGAAGTCATCTTTTTACGTACTAAATCGCGTATTAAAACTTTAAACGCGTTTTTCTCGAAACCATGTTTTTTGAGACGGGCGGCAAGATATCTCAAAAACTATTATAGATATCGAGATAAATTTTATTTTAAAGGTAATTAAATTTGCTGGATCTTGACCTAAAATCATAATTTTACAATGATTATTTTTATTGTTATTGCACTTTTTAGAGCAAAAAAAAGTGCAAAAAATATTTTTTTGTTGCAAGTCCGCCATTTTGTTAATTTTTAACTTTTCTTCGTGATTTTAGTTCAAGATCCAGCAAATGTCTTCTAGTTTATAACAAACTTTGATTTTTTGATTTCAGACAAAAATTCGATGAGTTATCTTGCCGCCCGTGGAGGTGTCTTTTTTTTCAATGACTATTTTTCAATGCATATAACTAATAAACTATTCGGTATTTTTGTTCAAAAAAATTTGTAAAAGTAGTTAATAACATACTTAATAAGTACCAAAAAACTTGACTACTTTATTTATTTCCTTCCATGAGAAAAAAAATCGCGAAAATCACGTAATTTTTGGGTCGCTAGATGAGAACCTCCCCTGAAATAAATAAATTTATACATTTTTTACAAAATATAAATTTATATTACAAACATTAATTTATTTTTTACATAAAATCTATAAAATCTTTATAATAAGAAAATAAGTAAATACCTAAATAAAAAAATAAATGTATTTATTTTTCAATTAACAATGTATATACACATGCATATAATTTTTAAATTAATCAATTTAAATGAAATAGCCTTTTTAAAATATTTTATTATTTTAAATAATTTAAGAAAAGATAATTTGATTTAAATAATATTTTTAAAAAAAGCAGCAATAGCACGCCACCAAAAATTTATAAAAATTTTTAAAAAATTATATAAGTAAACAATAATTACATAATTGTAAAGTATAAATTAATATTTTTTAATTTTATTATAAACAAATAAAAGTAATCAGTTATGCTTACAAAATATATCAAAAAAATGTACTTGAAAAAATTAATCTTGACTTTTATATAATAAAAAAATAATATATTGAATATTTTAAATTAATTTTATTATAAATATTTAAATTTTAATTAATTAAAATTATATATTTATATAATAGCCATTAAAATTATTAATAATTAAAAATTGTAAATATTTTATTATTTTTAATAAATAAAATTTATTTTATACAAAATACTTCAATTATGAATTTAGAGTAAGAAAATGTTTTTATTTACAATAGGGATACAAAATAGTTTTATAACCAAAAAAAATATTTTCAATGTAAAACATTTAATTTAAATTATCATTTTTCAATATTTATTGAAAATACTATTTAAATCAGATTAATTAAATCTAAAATTTATTACATCTCAATATAATTATTGAGTAAAGTACATTATACTTTTATTTGCTTTGTATTAATTTTTAGATTTGTAGTCACAGCATTAATTCTATTGTTTGTATCGCAAATAGCATTAATTTTAAAATATTAAATCTTAAAAGTTATGTTTGCATCACTGAATTCTGCTTTTCATATAAAAGTTTTGCACTATCTACACAATATTGTCTAAAATGCCTCAATTGTAATTGTTTAACAGCTTTTGTCAAGTTTTGAGAAAGATCAATTGGATCCTTTATACATATGGGAGAATCAAATCTGAACATTTCTGAAGTATCTTATGCAAGTTTTATTTAAGCATTTAATTTTTCGGGTAATCCTTCACTGTATGCAAAAACTTGTCTTTTAATTGTTTTATTCAAATAAGGGCAAATTATTTAATTTTTATAATCAAAATAAGCATAGTAAGAAAAAAATTCCTTACGATGCTGATGGAAATTCAAATCTGACTGCTTTACTGATGTTTTCTGAAAAACTAAATTCCCAGCCTGCAAAAATTAAATTTGTTTAATTATATTATTATAATGTATACATAAAAATATTTTTGTAATTTTAAATATTTCACCATCAACAATTTTAGATTTATTCTTCTGTTTTATTAAATGATACGCAGCTGGTAAGATATTTTTTATTTGAAAATAAAAAATGACAAACCATGAAATAGTAAATGTGGTTATGCAATCTGATTCAGATATTTTACAAAGATATAACCATTTTAAAAAAAAAAAAGAATCAATTTTCGACATAGGGGATATGCTGTATTATAATATCTGTTGAAATAAATTTATAGACCTATTTATATATCTAGGCTCATGTTAAGAATTTCAATAATTATTTAATTTACTTACTTTATAAGTTTAGATTTTTCAACACTAAGTGCATTGATAGAAGATACTATATGTTACATTTCAAAACAGTAGGTAAATGGTTTAATTTCATGATTGGCACTCTGGTAATTAATAGAATTTCTTCAAAATTCTCTTTTACTGATAATATTAAGTATTGCTGACATTGCTTTTGCGTTGTACTTTTATAATATACATTTTCACAATCAACAAAAACATCTACATTGCTGTCAGGATATCCTAAATTAGAAAATCTTGAACTAAATATATATGCTTTAACATTTGGATACACATATTTTACAGTTTCTTCAATTGCTTTTAGTTATTCATATTGTTTATTTTCTTCCAGAATTACTTTATTAGACTCATTAACTAAAAATTCATTCATTTAAGAGATAAAAAGTAAGTTTACTTAGTGTTTGTTAAAAATATTTTAAACGAGTACTGCATTATGCTCAGATTTAAATCGCAGATTCAAAACAAGCCGTCTATAGGTACAACAGATAAAAAGATGATAAGTTGATTTTCATCTCTGATGGTTATACATGATATATACATGATTTTGCTTGGGCTAAATTGGTATAGTTCGGCGGCTCGCACGTAAGAGGTAGCATCTCTTTGCGCGCGCGACTTGTCACATTTTTTCTCATTGACTCTGGCGATCTTCTTATTTATCTCTGGTAGTACTTCTGTTTTTATAAAAATTATTTGTTCAGTCTACTTATCAAAAAAATCTTATAAAAATGGTATACTTTTTCAAAAGTGAAGGTAAATTATGCAAAAATTGAGCCTAAATTTAACGTGATATATTAGCTTTTTATTCTTTAAAATTTAATATAAACTATGATTTCTAAACTTAGTAGGTTAGATTTACAATTTTATAAACAATAAAATAATAACAAAAAATTTTGTTTTAGTTGTACAACCACCAGTAACATTGTTCATGGGTGTTGATAAATATGAAAGTAAGTTTTTGCATATAGAATAAATTTATACATGATAAATATTCTACTTATTTAAATCATTAACTATAACTCAATGTTTATAAATAATAATTTTATATTTATTATTAGATGAAGAACTAATTAAATGGGGTTGGCCAGAAGATGTATGGTTTCATGTCAGTAAATTTTCTTCTGCACATGTTTATCTTCGATTACAATATGTGAGCATTAACATTAAAACAAATATATATATATAATCTTATTATATTTAGTTGAAAATATTTTTAATTTTTAAAGGGACAAACAATAGATGATATTCCTAGTGCAGTTTTAGAAGATGCAGCTCAATTAGTCAAGGCAAATAGTATTGAAGGAAATAAAATGAATGATGTTGATGTTGTATATTCTATGTGGTCAAATCTTAAAAAAACACCAGGTATGGATGTTGGAGAAGTAGGTCATCGTATAGCAAAAGAAGTTCGTAAAATTCATGTTGCTAAACGAATTAATGCAATTGTCAACCGTTTAAATAAAACTAAAAGATCTCAAGAGATCGACTTCCGACTAGAAAGAGAGGCAAGAGATAAAAGCGAGAGAAAAAATAAGAAAAAACTTTTAAGAGAACAAAAAGAAAAAGAAAAAGCAGAAGAAAAGAGACGCGAAGAAGAAGCACAAATGAAGTAAGTATGATTTGTAATAATGAAAATATTTTATAAAATATGTAGATATATTAGATTCTATATTATTTTTGTAGGAGCTACAATTCTTTGTTTAATTCTGCCAATATGACATCTAATGCAGAAAACACTGGTTATGACTCAGATGATTTCATGTGATGAATTTTTTTATAAATTATACTAAATTTTAATGTTGGGCATGAATTATATTTATCAGTATGAAATTTGAATGAGAGTTTGTTAATTTTTATCTCTTAACTAATAATTTACATTATTTTTTCTATAAGAAAATGACATATTGCAGAAATTTAAAAAAAAGAAAAGAGATAATCATTATTTAATTTTTAAATTCTGTTTCTTATATAGTAATGATTGCGAATTGTAAAAAATAATTTAAAAATTATCTACACAACATAGATATATAAAAAAACTAGTTGTGCGCTCTTGTTTGAGTTAAGATTTAAACTCTTATATCATAAGATGTGACTTTGCACATATAATCTTTATAAATATTCTAGCCCTATATTCTAGCAAGTAATTCAAAGCATATTTTTTCATAAAATTATGTCGTATTTAACTTTATATTATAAATTGAGTCAAAGTTAAACTATTTATAATTCTAAATAATGTAAAAATGCAATTAATGTTCTACTGAACTTTTGTAAGTAGTTTAAAATTCTCCTTTTAAAATTATTAAAATATAATGATCTACTTAATTTTAATATTTTTGAAAAATTCAAAATAAAATCATCAAATTAAAACTAATTTTAATAATATTTATGCAATTTTTAATGTTTACAAGTGAATAAAAAATATGTAATTACGAAATTATTAATGCATGAAAAGAATATATGTAAAAGACAATATTGATTTATAAAATTAAGTTTAATTTAAAAAAAATTTACTATCGAAAAAATTTTTTTTTTTTTATTTAAAAGAAATTGACTGTCAAAATAATTTTATAAATGTAAATAGATTCAAGATCAAAAGAAAAAAGCATATAACAAAAATTTATGGTTTTAGCTAGATTTTTGTATAAATATTTTTATATTCACTATTAATATCTCATAATTTATGATATTACAGAGTTTTTCAAATACTTGCACACTCTGGAGATGCAACAAAAAGAGAGAGCATAAATTGAAGATAGTTTTTCTTTGTTCCTTTAAAGATTGCA
Source organism: Chalcis sispes (assembly GCA_949987625.1). Lineage (NCBI taxonomy): Eukaryota > Metazoa > Arthropoda > Insecta > Hymenoptera > Chalcididae > Chalcis > Chalcis sispes. The sequence goes on along the minus strand of OX465097.1, from coordinate 72,641,847 downwards.
TTATGTTATCTATTTTTTACTTAAAAGTTTCTCAAAATGATTGCATCAATAGAATAGTTAACGTTATGATTAATAGTAATTTACATTTGTTATTTTTATTTTAAAACATTTATAATTTTAAGCAATAATGCCATTATTAAAATTACAATAAATATGCACTTATATACTATATAATACTTTATATGTACTTATACTATATAAATTATTATATATTTACTAGCTATACTACTTATATTATACATTTACTAGCTTATAATTATAAATCAAAAGAAAAAAATAAATATAACTTACATAAGATTAAGTGGTATTATTTAAATTCTATGTATATATATGGATTATATATAAAATCTATTAAATTAAATCAAATAATAGAAAATTTCATTCTAAAAATTAAAATATTCCTACAATTATAATTTTAAAATTTATTTGTTGCTATTTTAATATTTACATATTTCATTCATCAATTCATTATATGCTTACTATATTTTTTATGTACAAAACTGTATGTTTTGAATGTACTGTATGTACAATTTTTAACATTTTTATAAAAACAAATTTTACATCTATTTTGAATGGTGCGCACATGTATAATAAGCATGCGAGTTATGCCTGGTAAAGTACATTGCAGTGCTCCGGTTGACTGGTTCCTGTCAGATTATAATCATAAATAATTATATCAAAGTTAAGCAGCCAGGGTGCAGTTAATACTTGTATGGGAGACCATTTAAGTAACTAATTATTTTATCTACTCCTAATAATTTTGGCTTGAAGCAATAATGCTTATGTGAGTGCTTGAAAAAGCAAAAAACATTGAAAAAAAAATTTGCAAAATAACAATATTGTAATAAAAAATTATTGAAATACTACATCAATATTGTGGAATATCGGAATCTTTAAAAACCTACAGGACCAATTAAAAATATAAGGAAAAGAAGATTGTAACGGTGTAAGTGGTGGATTATGAAACCAATATTTCTTCCATTAAATCATAATACGCGCCCATATGCGAAAAGTTCGCGTAACTCGATCGGTAATATAGATCGTTTCAAATGCACTATCGTCGCGCACCGATAGCAACTATATGCAAGCGTTTAGGTTTCAGCATAATGTGTATATGAGCAAGCACTATATGTATGTATGTACTCGTAGTTACGCGTTTACGAACGTAAAAAACGAAACGGGCGACACGGCACTTTGTTATTGCGGTGTCTCGCCGTCCATATCCATTCGGTAATCAGTGGCCGTATGGCTGTGCATTGGTGGTGGTGTTCTTCTATACAGTGTAAGAAGAAGAAAAAAAGAAGCAAAAACCAACCAAACCCCGCACTCTCTTCACTGTCACGAAACTCTTCTATATTAACATCGAGGGAGAAAGAGAGTTGCACTGTGAATTATAATTAATTGATGTGTAACGGCTTCGAAAGGCAACGATTTTTATATCCTGCTGCGCCTTGTGCGCCGATTTAGCTCTCGTTTGGCCTTTCGACAAGATGACTGAGCAAATGGTAAACAATAGCCCGCTTCTGAAGTTGATCCAGAATAACTTTTCCTACTGCTGTCATCATTGTCGAGCTGCGATCTCTACGAATGTCAGTTATTAGATCGGTTCGTTGAGGTTGTGTGATACGGCCGAGTAATCAAAACGGTAATGTCGCTGTAAGTCGTAATTCTAAAATGCGCATACATAATTCACTTTTCATGGCTGACCGTAGTTTGTAACTTTTCCACCTCTGTAGTTAATCGCAACACCTGATTTTTGTTTACAGGTTCTTAAGTTTACCCTGAGTTTATGAATATACTGTAAAAAAAATAGCGCCAACATATCAAACAGGAAGTAGTCAACAATATACACGCCATTTATATCTAGTGGATTAGTTTAAACGCCATTTAATTTCTGAAGTTAATATAGAGAAATAATGTTAGCACTGACAGAATCTGAGAGTAGGAGACATGCAGGTGATCGAAAACGCCAAAAAGGTAAGAAAAGAAGTAAACATGATAAAGGCCAAAAAAGGGCATTACTGGCAATAGAAAAAGATATAGAAGAAAAAGATTCTTCTATGAAGGAAGAATTGCAAATTCATGAATTAATGCCAGTCTCTTATAAACCAGAAGATCATGAAAATGAATTGAATACAACTGAAGTAACTTTTGAGCAGGCTACTGTTACTGAACAAGATTGTCAATCTGTAGCATCTATTTCGTGCATGGATTCAGTACCCAACAGTAATAAATTTGTTATAATAACATTATTAGAACCAGAAGCACAAGGAATAACAGGAGAAGAACTTTTAAATTCAGAAGAAATAACTGATGAAAATGACAAAACAAAAGGTACAAAATTACAGAAGAAAGTTATTTTACTGCATAAAATTGATCCTGAAGCAACTGCAACGATTGAAACTAATACAGGAACAACAACTCGAATGGTTAAAGAAGAAAAAAATGAATTCGATGACTCATTAATGACAATTAATTTTGGTGATTTTGCTTCTTCGGGTACAGATAGTAAAGAGCAAAGAGATATCGGCAATTGGATAAAAAAGTTCCATTCTTTATCATTGCTTTATACAGAGTCAGGAAAACCATATGTAAAATGTCCAGCTTGTACAGCAATGTTTTTTAAAGCCACGTCTTTTGAAAAACATATTTCATGTCATTTACGAAAACAAGATGATCTTTATGTTTGCATGTTTTGCAAGTATAACAATGAAGATCCTAGCACAATTTTTACTCATTTGTTCATGCATCAGGATCAGTGTGAAGTGTGCAATATGAATTTAACGCGAAAAAATAGCTTTAAAAAACATTGGGAATTTTCAGAAATGTCAATGACTTTTACAATAAAACGAGATCGATGGGGTAGATTTGTTTGTATTTATTGTAAGCTTGGTTTTGATCTGTCTCATCAATTACAGAAACATTGGTTTAAACATTCCTGTAATTCCCGGAAAACTTCTCAGTGCAATAATTGCTCTGGACTTTTTGATACAGATGAAGCTTTACAAAATCATGTGTGCTTAAAATGTCCAGTTTGTGGTAAGATCTGTGATAGCGTTCATCGGTTAAGATCTCACACACGATATGAGAAACATTACTTATATTGTCAAATATGCTCTTACGAATTTATTTTAGCTGTAGATCATGAAAAACACATGGCACTTCATAAAAAAATTTATCATTCTCACAAAGATTATGCCCATTGTTTAGAATCTGAAGATGGAACATCATTTCAATGTGAAATTTGTGGAAAAATATATCACACAATGTCTTGTCTTGTATTACATATTCATGATGATCATAAAATACCAGAAGCAAGTAGAGGCCTTGGAGAAGATGATCTTGCAAGAATCAGTCTTCCCGAGGTTAAAGATGAAGCTACTTCGTATGACATCATTAATACTTTAAAAAGCGAATTAAAATGTGAAGTGGATTTTGAAAGAGCTTGTGAAGAAGTTTTAGAAGCTCGAACAGATAGGACATCTGAAAAACCTGATGGTTCTGAAAATAATGAAGGTGACGAACAATGTGAACCTGTTGCACTGTGTTGGAATAGATATTCTATTGACGATCAGTCTGCTGTTAGAAAAACCACTTAGAGTTTTGTGATTTGTTAATTTTTTAGTTATTTTTTTTTTCATTTTATGATTTGTTACACATTTGTGCAGCTGAACCAAAGCGAAGAAACGTGTCAATTCTTTGCTAAATAAATCTAACTGCAATAATGGGACATGTGCATTTTTAAGACTGTGAAAAAATAAGAGCTTTTGAAAAAACGTGAATGATAAGCGTTATGAAAGCGTGTATATAGCGTTTTTAAGACGCGGAAGTTCCTATATATGTTTATATGATAAAAATGGTTAAAAATAAGTTTAAAAGATAAAAATATAGTAATTAGGTAAAAATAATTTGATTCCTCAAAGGGATTATCTGATTAATACTTCTTTTTATGGTAAAAAGGTCAAAGGATATTCACATATGTAGTATAAAAGTCAAAGAATATAGTACTGGTTGTAAGTACAGAAATGATTGTACTCATCAAACAAAGTAAAAGAGGCAAATGTAAATATTTGATGATATTGAAATACAAGTTCAAGGAACTTGATAAAATTGTTCGTACTATATTATATATTATATTTAAAATTTGTTTATCTTAGATTTTTTCAACAGATAATTGGAAAATTAATGATAGTTAACACAAAGCTGCTTTTTCTGTAATGCACATCCTAATTCTTGGCACATTGGTTGCCTGAAATAACGTGTCTTTTGTAGTTGAATTTGCACATGGATTACATTTGTAATTACATATAATTAGCCTGCAATTCTTTTTGATTAAAACTAAGACAAAAAGAATATAAATATATCTTATCTTATATAGTCTCTTGTATGTAAAAGGTTTTTTCCCTGTTCATATTATCCTGTATCTTAACAACACAATCAAATATTTTCTATATACATATATATCAATTTTATTTAAACAATATTTACTTTATTTTATAATACAATATGTTTTCTTTTAATGTTCATGTAACTCACATTTTTCAATCAACATTTATACTGCGCATGTATCCCTACTTACGATACTAGCATAAAAATACAGCTGAGTCTTATTTTTCACATGCACTCTTGTTTACATTCGCAAAAAACATTATTTTTTTCTTTTTTCTCGCACGCACATTCTCTTTCTTTCGGCTAAAATGCCATTTGCCAGTCTTAGAATATTTGAGATTGATCTCTTTTCGGAAAAAAAAAAAAAAAAAAAAAAAAAAAAAAAAAAAAAAAAAAAAAAAAAAAGGGAAACATTGCACATTATAAACAATTATTCTAATACAATTTTTAATTTTTAATGTTGATTTCTTATTGCGTTTATCGACAAAAAAATGTAATTTTTTTTCTTATGATAAGATTTTTTATGCATATGAATTTATGTTTGAGAACAATAAAAATTAATAATAAACCTTAACATTAAGAATATCATTACAATTACTTCGAAGTCTCATAATGAACACTTACGAAATTCAAAAAATTAAAATATCATCACAAATTTCTTGGAAGTTTTCTACAACCTCTACATTAACATGTTTGATCCTGCTCTGGAAACACATAGATTATGCAATGGCAATTGATGTATTTTTATTATAATAGTTTTAAAATGCAGATCTTTACAATATTATTAATAACTAAATATGAGATAAAAATATACATTTCTATTTGTTCAAAATTTTCACAAGAGTATCAATAAAATCAAAGAAAAAAAAAATACTGCGATTTTTTAATATCTGCTTTTTTATACTTTTACGCGGCAAATTGCATTTTAAAAAAGTTTATGCATATCCGTAATAGTCTGACACGCACTTTCTGCTGTAATATAACATCCACTACCCGGATTTAATTTTTTATTATAGACTAGATAAAGCTGAATACACTTTAATGAAAAATAATGTGCTTAGATTTACAACGGTTCGCGTGGAGTTCGATAATTCGTGTTCAAGCATCTTAAAAAATCTTTGACGCATAAAGAATGCTGGAATGATTATTAAATACACATAATTTTTTATAGATTGGGTACAATTAAATTGAATATTCGAACTCAACGCAATCATCATTTGTTCTTGACTGTGTGTTTTCAATATTTTCACCAAGATAATTCACTTTGATAAAATGGTATATATATATATATATATATATTTTTTTTTTTATTTTTATTTTTATTATTTTTTTTTAATATAAAAAATTATGATTTACTACAAGCAGGCAAAATAATTACCTACTAATTTAATATTCGAGTCACAATGTGTATCTATAAAGTGTTTAAGCAGTGCTGAAGATTATCTTGAACATATACATATATATAACATTTTTTTTTTTTTTAAATGATATTTATAATTTATGTAAATATATCAACAATGATTACATAATAGACCTTTAAGTAATAAATTACTACTTAAATTTTTAATATCCATTAATTTATTTTAATTCAAATTTTGACTATATTCATATTTTATTTAAATTGTGCTCGTAACTTCTAAAGTTTATTTTAATATATATATATATTGAATAAAATAATTTTTATAATAAAATTTACTTCTAAAATATTAAGTAGCAAAAAAAAAACAATAGAAAAATATTATATCTCTCACTAAATAAAGATAATTTACAGCACTGGTTTTATAGATAATTAATTTAAAAATTAAAATAATTAATTTAAAAATAATAATTAAAAAGATTTTAATACACAAAATCTAAAGAAAGATGACTGTACCCACACCATTATTGCGTCTTTTAAAACATTAGGATTTTACATAAAGTATAATCGTCGAATTGCGCTAATTAATAATTGGCAACTATATATGCATTTTTTTACTTTTTTAAAATTCGTGCATTCAATTGCTCTTCCGTTCGTTTTACATTTATTTTTTGTACAACTATAGCTTTCACTGCTTTAACCTTCTCCTTTTTAATATTATTATCATTATTATAGTCGACGTCGACTCTAACTTGGCATAGAATTATATAGAATTATATACAAATCGACGAAGCACGAGTATCGAAAAAAGTAATTTTTTTAGATTTAGTGAGTGATTCACCTCAAAAAGTAATTGAATAATTAACAATCCAACAATGTAAATTTTCTTTTTTATCTCTTTCACCATAGATAATATAACACTATTTAATTTAGTCACTGAGAAGACTCACGATTTGCGTCAGTAATTTGTATAGTAATAAAAAAAATTTGCTTTCGTCGTCTAATAAAAAAGTCCGATATCCGTTGTATAACTATATATACAAAACTGTACAATCTCTCGCCGTGATTTCCTCCGCGTCTCTTAATCTTTGTACGAATCTCTTTTGGCTTTTCTCCTCCACAGTAAACGATGATCGTATAACATAAAAAAAAATGTTATTAAAAAAAAACATGTTTTTTAAATCAAGCCGAAAAATCTTTAACTTACTTAACATGCTTTTTTAGTAATACACGATCCAAAATCGATCATCTAATCAATGCTTTACGTATTCTATTACTTACGTATATGTTGAATGGATTTGGGGAAAAAGTCTAACTTTACTCAGTCTTTGTACCACGAGTTGTATGATCTAAGTACCAGGAATGATTGAAAAACGATGTAGAATTAAAAAAAAAAAAAAAAAAAAAAAAAAAAAAAAAAAAAAAAAAAAAAAAAAAAAAAAAAAAAAAAAAAAAAATATATATATATATATATAGCAAAAACAAAAAAGAAGAACAATGATACTGTGCGAAGGAGAACTCGGGAGTTAGTCGAGTCGTCATTGACAAGAGATGACGGAAGATATTTTCGACGATTGAGAATCTTGAATGAGTATGTGAACTTGGCAAAGTTCAAAGGCCTTCGATCCTTCTTGTACGATGAAATATTTGAAAAGATGATGTGAATCGTTTTTTCAATCTCTTTCTCTCTTAGCGCTAAATGCACGTCGATTCTGGATGTTGACTACTTGATTTTCGCGATTTTTTGGGCTCTTTAATAGTGAGCTCTTGCGAAGGTCTACGTGGGCTACCGAGAGTGACGAGAGCCGATGCAACCGCGAGACCTGCGCTTTGGCCTGCCGGTGTGTAAGACTCGCCTCCAGTTGGCAGTCTGACTAGTAAAGATAGAACCGCTGCCCTGTTACCACAGCAAGGCTCCAGAGCAATCGGACTTGGAGCGTCCTGAAATTTAATCAATTGGCCAACAATTATAACATTATTTATTTTGCATAATTTATGCACACAATTAAAAAATATAACATTTTCTAACAATAAATAAATTATAAACTTTGAATTGGTAAAAAGAATATCAAGAATCAAATATGCATGTTTTTACGAGTTGAAATAAAATACTGTTTTAAATTAAAATATTGCATCTGTACTATATATACCTTTTTCTTTTTCTTTTTACGAGAATTGTTCACTTCTATGTCACTTCCATCTGTTTCCGAAATATTTAATTCACGCCTCTCGATTTCTACAAGTACTTGACTGAATGCTCGACTAGCCATTTGCTCCATTTCCACAAAAAGACGTTGTCTTCTTCTATACATATCATACTTTTGCTTAATTTTCCAAAGAACAGCAGCCACCAATAACAAAGCAAGGAAGCACCTGTGTGGAGGCATATAATCTCTAGTTTACAAGTAAGTACTGCCTGAGTTTTAATACAGCAACTTATTTGAACAAATTTATAAATAATAATGGAAAAAAAAATTAATAATAATAATAATAAATAAACTAATTCATAATTAATCGGAAATTAAATATGAATTTATTATGAGAATAATAAATATTGACACTCACGTAGAAAAAGTTATGAAAAATTGTTGTAAATTCAGTTTAGAATACTGCGAAAAGGAGATTTGAATCCATAAAGGGGGTTGGAAGTCGTAAACATAGACAAAAAATGTGGTAAGTGTGTTGTTATCTTCATTGCCAAAATTATAATCAGCTTTACTGAAGCGATGCTTATAGGTTAAATTAGTGCAGTTTGCTCCAAGAAGTAATGGTTTTTCTGGACTGTTTGCCTTTTTGATAGTTATATTCATTCTAGCAATAACGGAACATGTTATGGAAAAATCGGCGTCTACATCAGGCTTAGATGGAGAATTCTTGAAATTTATTGCTTTATAATAACGATCTTCTTTCTTACTCAGATTAAATGTAAATTGATAATCAATAGCCAGATCATCTAAAAAATATTAATAAATGTACCAGTATTAATAAATTTACTAGAAGTTGTAAAATATTATAATTTTAAAATAAAAAGCAACAATTTTAGAATACAGTAATGAATATAAGGTAATTTTAATTCATAATCAATATTATTAAAAGATTAAAAATATTTTTTTTTTTTTTTAATATTATTACTTTAAAATATTAAATATCACTACTTCAAAGATTAAGCTACTTACAAAAACATGATCCTTTGGTAGGATCACCGTGATAAAGACCGTTTACGTCACATCTTTCACAATGATCGCCCGTAACACCTTTCGTTGTACAGAAACATTTTCCAGTCTCGCTGGTACAATTTGTTCCTTGATCGTTACATGAGCAAGCTGTTCAAATAAAGTTATCATTTATAATTTTTTTTCATATGAATTATAATTTAAAAGTCTGTTTTGGTATATCAATACTCACGTTGACAAGTAGCTCCGTTAAGAGGGCTACCATAATAACCAGATTTGCATTTTTCACAATAAAGTCCTTGTGTTAAATTTCCACATGGTTGAATGCATTCGCTACTATTGGGATAACACGTGCTGTGTCCGTTACATTGACATACTGTATAAAACAAATAATTATTGTTATATAAAGAAATAAAATTAAATAATCAATGGTAAAATGCTCTATAAATTTTGAATGGTACGCACAACAATTTTAAAAAATAAATCAATCTTTCGTATAATTTTTAATTTAGATTAAAAAAAAAAAAAAAACATTCTTACATAATTTTTATGAACGTCAAGTAATTTTTTCAAAAATAATTTTTCAATAATCAAGCGCAAGCAATATTATTAAATTTTTATGCAAGAAATTATATTAATTTCCACTTTTATAACATTTAAAGCATTAAAAGTTAGAAATAATTATTTATTTTATTATGCAATACTGTTTATGGAAAAAAAAGCACTTAACAATTTTAGGTTTAAATGAAAAACTCACGTGGACACTCTGTGAAATACCAACGGTCCAAAGGACAGCTCTCGGGGCTTTTATGACTTGGTTGTCGCGCACCTCCTGGTAAGCATTTGCCCCTTCCTGTACCTGATCCATCGTCACACCAACCACAAGCGGGATCATTTCTGCAGTTAGCACATGAATTATGAGAGCTGCACCATTCATTGCCTGATTTAGTTGCACGGCATTTATCATGAGACGTAGTCCACTCACGACACTGTCCGTAAGGAAAGCTCGCCGGGTAAGCATTCTTGTCGACGCATCTTTCTTCGTTTTGACACCAGATACATTCGGTCTCGGTACAATTTCGACAGGATGTGTATTCAACACAGGGACTCCGACAAATATCCACCGGTGAGCGCTGTGGTTGAATCGTATTATTTGCGCTCGTCTTAAACACATATAAGCATAATTTCACTTTATACACTTCTGTTTATAACTATTTTTTAAATTTTATGCAAAATAATTTTCAAAAATTTATATAAAAGTAAATTAAATTTTTCCAAATCAATGGCAATTTTAGAATTTAATGATTTTAATTTTAATGTTTAAAAAATTGTGAATAAAAATATAATTTTATATATTCAAGACGATGTAGAGAATAATTGTATACTTACAATGGCAATTTCAGACAAAGGCTTACATCTATCCGGTCCGTTAGACCAAGACCAAATGCAGTTTGGATTACTGGAGCAAGCTTGACAGGTGTGTAGTTGATAACATTCGACGCCGGTATGTGCATCACACATATCTAAAGTCTGCACCGCTCTCATCGAAGGTGCATTTGCTATATTCCTGCAGATTTCGTGCGAGCAGCTCTTACCGCACCAGACGCAGTTGTAAGACGTTTGAACACAGGCGACACAATCCGTGAGCAATTTGCAAAGCTCCTTATGCGATGTCATACCGCGAGGTGGGGTATCGTCCAAACAGCGCATGTATTTCCCGTCATGTGGATCGTCCGTCATCAGAACATTTTTTGGAATTTTTGTAATTGGAAGGCAAATACTTTGTTTTTTATCCCACACACACTTACGGCCTATTTTGGCGTTGAGGCATAATGTGTGATTACGAAGCTGTTCACAGTTGCCTGGCGTATACCTATATAGATAGAATAATTATATCCTCATTAATAAATATGATGCATTGATCATATTAATAGATAAACGTTAAATATTTTTATATAAGTTGTTGAAAAACTATGAAACAATCAAAGTTTTATTGTATTTTTCATAAATAAAATTGTATGTAAAAATAAAATGATTTCTTATGATATGTATAATGAATGAAATTAAAATATTTAGTTGATAAAAGATGGTTTAATTAAATGCATGTACAACTAAAAATGTAACTGAAATTTTTAATTTACAGACATTAAAAACAACTGGATTAGTAGAAGGCTGTATTCTAAATTATTCACTAGATATTGAACTGATCTAAATTTGGTTAGTTTGATTTACATCTAAAATCTAAAAACATCGCATCAAATTTTTTCTTAAAAAAAAAAAAATAGATAATATTAATAATTCTAACATAACGAAAGTATAATAAAGGACCAGGTGTCGAAAATTTGAATTAAAGGGAACTTTAAGCAAATAAACAAAATAAACATAATAAATAATTAAAATTTTACCTCAGCATATCGGAGAGTATCTGTCCATCAAATCCACCATAAATATACATCGATTTCCCAAAGACAGTTGCACTGTGTCCGTATCGCGATAAATCGGCCATTTCCCGAGGCATACTATATTGTCTCCAAGAGTCGCAGGCAACATCATATGCCATTGTGTCGGCCGAGTAACATCTCGCACCGTACGAATGCAAGGTATCGTTGTGTGTATTACCTCCAAACACCAACATAAGCGAGCCGCTAACAAATACGGCCGTGTGAAAGAATCGCGCCGAAGGCGCAGCGGTCAAAAGGCGCCACTCGCGTGGCCTGTTTGGATGATACGAGTAAAGGCGGTTCGTGAGAAATTGGCTGACCTGCGACTCGGAGACGTAACCACCGTACACGTAGATGAGATTCGTGTGCGGGTCGTGTGCCGAGCTGTGACCGTAACCGCCTTTCACAGGGAAGCCATACGTTTCGACTATCTGCCATTCGCGCGCTCCAAAGTAGTACTCTTGGACGGTATTAAGGTAGCCGTATTGCGGTGAGTGTCCGAAGATGACCACCATTTTTTCTTTTTTATCGTGACTCTGGATAAGATTCGCCGTATGACCAGCCACCTGTGAATTATAATGTTTCGAATTAAATTTTAAATTTGATTAAATAAGGAATTATTATTTGTTTGCACATTGTAAGCAGCATTATTTTTTCTACTATTATTTATTTTTAAATAAATTTAAAAATATTTTATAATTTTTTAACAAAAGCTTATTAAAATATATATATATATATATATATATATATATATATATATAAATGTATAAATATTCGTATTGTGGTACATATATAAAAGAAGAAAATAAGGAAGCAAACCTTAAGCGGTCCACACATTGTCTTGTTAAAGCAGTTATCGTGCACGGTAACGTTCTCCCATAATTTTGCGGAGACGTCGAACGCCCAAATTTCGTTGGTGACGGTGGAATTTTCGATGACGCCACCATACATGTAGATTTTGTCTCCAAAAAGGACGCAGGAATGTCCGTATCTCGGGAGAGGCTGTCGTCCCGTAATGTGAGGCGTCTCCCAGACGTTGCCGTTGTAATCGTACACGTAGATCATTTTCGCGCGGTGAAAGCTCTCGCCAGCCACGATGTAAAGCGAATCCTGCCAGACTACCGCGCAGTGACTCGCCGATCCCTCGGGGGATAGGTCGCTATAATTCACCGCCTCCCAGTAGCCTTGCTCGCTCGTTTGATTACAATCCGCTCCTGCAAGAAGTTCGGCAAAATTACGATAAGAAATCGAATTATATCTCAAGTATTTGCTCTTAAAATTAACCTATAAATTTTACCGTTAAACCATTACTTTATTAACAAACGAATAATAATTTTTCGCTTAATACAGATTTATAAAATATATTTATAACAAGTAATGGTAATGTGAAACTGTTGAACTTAATTTTTATCCGCATATATTCAATTGTCCAACGTTAAAACTTGCACTTTTTAATTTTTTTTCACTTATTGAGATAAAAAAAAAAATGTGTACATACATACATGTATACATATTACTTATTATTTTTTTCTTTAAATTTTCCGATAAAATTTAGAACATGGTAAGTACAATATTCGCCATTGCAACTGAGTAAACTTAATTCTACTAAGCTTGCTTAGCTTATAAAATTAGATTAAAAACAATTTAGAAACTAAATAAAGCTATAATATTAGTTTCATGATATTGCAAAACATATATATATATATATATATAATATTTGTTTTAATATATAGCATATTCTTTTTAAGATGTATTTTTTCTATTATTTTTTAAATCTTGAAAATTGAATTTATACTATAGAACCTAAAAATACTTTATCGCGTAAAATTAAAAAAAAAATAATAATAATAATAAAATACATTGTTTATAGATAATTTGTTTAATTTTATGTTTTATAATAATAATCACTGAGAAAAAAAATAAATTACTATTCAATTTTAAATTGAGCGATTTAATAAAATTTCTTTAATTATTCATGCAATTCTTTAAATTATAATTCGTAATAATTACTAAACGAAACACGAATAAAACTAGCTTTTGCTTTTACAACAGCAATGTTTCAGGTGGCAACGGTTTGTCTTAAAGCCGTTTTTATCCATGTATATTTGCGTGTAAAAAGGAGGATGCATAGAAAAGTTGAGCAAAAGAGAAGAAAAAATAAGTCTGGACTTTCGTCGCACGAGATGATTTTGAATCAAGGCGCGTATGATATACTATATGTATAGTATGTTAAAAGAAGTTGCGCGAAAGTATAACACAGTTTCCTGAAGCTCGCGCGACAAAAAGCGACATAATTCAAAAACTTTGAAAAGAAAGAAAAAGATACAAACCGTTAACATTGCGCATACGTGTTTTTTTATACACGAGGATAATTATTTCTCGTGAAATAATTTAGTCACCGGAGACTCGCTTTTCACATCCGTGAAAAGCTTGTAATTTCAGGCCGTACAGCTTTGACTTCCTCGTTCCGCTACGCGACTTTTTTCATACACCTTTAAAGGCTTGTTATTGACCTTCTCAATGCTTTTTGCCATTATTTAAAAAATAAAGTAAAAAGTGTAGTTTTTTTTTTTTTTTTTGTAAGTTTATAACGGAAGCTAAAATTAAACGATCGTTAAAATAATTAGACTATGAAAATCCGACATTTTATATTTATGTAAAAAATTATCATGTCCCTGTAAAAGTTGCGGATGTAAGCATGAAAAATGAAAAGCTTTTAATTATATACATAATATAATAATTTGTTGTTCTTTGATTTCTTTTCATTTATTTATTTATTTATTATTATTATTTTTTTTTTTCAACGCGCAATTTGATAATTTGCAATAAAATATAACAATACAGGTGGAGTATTCAGTCGAAATAAACGAAGTTAAAGAAAATACTTAACGCATATTTTGACAATTCGATCGGAGTTGAAAAAAATTTCGGCTAAAATTCAAAACTAAATATCTCTCATGACTCGTCTCGATTTACGCGTGCGGAAGCTTATAGAATGAAGGTATGACCGTGCGCGAGCTCTCGGTGTATTATACGCCCTCAAAACAAGAAAATCAAGTCAGCGTAATCAAGGCAGGACGTATCCGTTATATACGAAGAATAGAATGAGAGAGAAAAGTAAAGCGGGAAATGAGTATGTATTATAGGAAGTGACACGGTGTTAGTAATGTGAAACGTGCAGATATATACCAACTAACCTTTGTATTCGTGAAAGCAGTCGCAGCGATGCCACTCGTGGTTGCACTCGCCCTGTCCCCGATGGGCCGAGCAGTTGTTCGGGCAAATGGGAACGTCGCAGGCCTCGCCCATCCACGTGGCGTCGCACGTGCAGACGCCCTCGATGCAGACTCCGTGACCCGAGCAGTCGACGTGCGAATCTCTGCCAAGCACACGAGAACCCACTCGCATATTTAGTTAACGACCTTTGTGCGCCATAGCACGCGCGCACGCTCACAAACACTCGCACACGTATACACGCACGCACACGCATACAATCTATGTACGGGTTCGAAAATTTACTCATTATCGTTTCATTTACATCAAATTTGCAGAGTATCGGAGATTATAGTAAATTTATATACCTATTGTTAATACTATATTCATCCTGCAGAATATTACTGCAACTATTAGAGCATTATTTTAAGTTAGAGTAGTTATTTTAATGATAACGAGAAAAATATTAAAATTATACAGCGGATAAAGTATTATTCTCACGGAGTAAAATAAATTGATTGCCACCGTCTAAAATACTTTTACTTTTTAAAAGAAAACAGAAGGTATTAAGATGTTGACAACAAAATTTTATTTTTATTTCGAGAGTCATTGAGATTCGTTACAAAAACTGGCATGTGTAAGATAAAACGAGAGAGCGAGTTAAATAACAGATACCGTTTTTATGACGTATCAAATTACTTTATAAAATGAACGTTTATTTACGTAAAAGTCATTGTTTAAAATATATAAAAGGTAGCAAAGGTGGGGGTACTTTTTAACGTTCGATAAAATTCCTTGGGCAAGAAAATTATAATTCCACCATTTTTCGATCAGGGAGATTCCTAAAAAGGAGGTAAAAACGATCGGCCGTTGGCCGCCGCCGTCGACGCCGTTGATGCTATATAACTTGTGAGTCAGAGAGAGAGAGAGAGAGAGAGAGACGAGGGCCAAGTGTCAGTAAATTCGAAAGGCCGAAGAAACGTAGAAAGAAGAGACGCAAGCGCGCCGCAACTCTACAGCGCATTGATTCTTTTTCTTGGCGTTAAAGCAAAAGATTGACGATTCTCACGCGCGCTTTAACTTTTTTCTCTCTATTATGCGCTTTCCGATTTTTTATCTTTTTTTTTTTTTTTTTTTTTCTTTTTCACGCAAGTTGTAAAGAAGTCGAATTCTTTTTATAATTATGTGTTTTAAACCGTCCTGTGTACACGATCTTATTTTTCCTTTTGCTAAAACTCAAAAATTTGGAAAATTTGTTAAAAATTTATTCTTTAAATAGTTTTGAATTAAAAATATCATATTTTTTATGTAGCGTGTAAAAATGTAAAATTTAATAGATGATAATATAATAAAACCTTTTTTTATAGAATGATTTTGTGAAGCTCGTTAAATTGTTGTAATGAATTTTATAAGTATAAAAGTTTTATTAAGAAATTTTTAAATTGTTATATTTATCTTTAAATTTAATTACGAGGATTGGAAAAATATAGTAAAATATTGTTAGATATAAAATAGTTGATTTCTTTATAAAGTATGTCTGTACGATATTAAGAATGTTCTTTCTCCTTTGTCATTTCACAAAAGAATATTTATGCAAATACTTGTTGAGAAACGCTAATATGGCCGATTGTTAATGAAGTAACTATATATAATAAAGAATTTCGAGTTTAGCTTGAAATCTGTCAATCCTGAGTAGTTACAGTCACTTTCACTTTAATTCGAAAGACTTTGATAAATCTGATTAGTGTTGGAAAGGTTTCATTCTCGTAACTTAAAGCTTATATATTTTATAATAGTGTATCGGTACTTAAATACTTCTGAACGAAACTTTAGAAGTAGGTAATGGAATATTTTTAAAATAATTATTATTTAAAAATTTTAAAACTAATCATCGATAAATTTTAAATTCATTTGAAAAGGGCATAAAATTTTTATTTATTCGTTTATAAAAATAATGGAAACTTTTTTTAACGAAAAGTTACTTTTAATAACTAAAGTTTAAGAAACGTTTTACCTTCACAGATAGCAATTTTGTTACGAAAGATAATTTATTTTTAGCAAAACGTTTTCGCCGCTTTTTTTCCAAGACCATAAATTTAAAAAGACTCATTGTTTCTATTTTCGTAAATTTTATTATAAAATTTTCGAGTGCAACGAAAGTCATAAAGAAGAGAACGAAATCGTCTTTGTCTAGACACCGCAAAGTGACTCAACGAGTTATCGTCGTCGTCGTCTCATCGCAGCCTTACACTCGTTCTCGATTCGCGCCGCGGCGCACAGCTGAAGAAGCGGGCGAGAGAAGCGTGCACACATGCAAACGCAAGTGTAGAGGCGAAAAGAAGAAAAATGAAAAACAAGCAAGCTGCGCACAAACGGCACTTGTTTTGAAAGCGAGGAGCGCGTTGTCGTTGTCTCTGGCTCTCTCTCTCTCTCTCTCTCTCTCTCTCTTTGTGTTTATCAACCGCTGTCGCATGCTTCGACTTCGACGTCGCTCTCTCTTTATTTCCCCCTTCCGCAGTTATAACGATTTACATACTTTTTCGAATTCGCACTCGGCGCGATGGAAATAAGAGCACGGCTCCTCAAAGAAGAGACGAATTTCTTTCTTTTCCAGGGGAAGGCGATATGCATCGCAAAATGCGGATAAAGTGTTTTTTCCCCGGACTTTTAATGCAACGAACCAACGCGAAAAAGACGCTTCCACCTTTCTGTGAACTTTTGGATGCGCGTCCTCGTGGTGAATAATTAAATAAACGTACCGATGCTTTTTACGCAGCGCAAAAAAGAGTCTCGTAAAGTTTCGACGAGTGAATGAATTTGATTGACTTTGCAAGAGATAAAAGTATGGAACCATACTCAAGGCAAAAGAAGCATTTCGTTCGAGTAGTTTTGTCGCGATAATTGTTATTTATCTAAAGTGATTTATGAGTGAATGAATTTTATTTTAACGCTGAGATTTCGTTTTATCGATAAATTATATTAATTTTATATAATATAAACTTCAAGTTTTGATAATTTATAATAATTATTTTTATTGTTTAAAAACATTTGAAAAAATCCGCCACTGGTGTTAGATTTACATATTTAATATTCCCGAGAACAATTTTATTTTAAATATACTATCGTAAACTTTGACTAATGCAAAACTGAAGTTTCCTTAAAAGCTGAGCAATGTAACGTTATAATTTATTATTAAACAAGTGTCAGCAGTCTTTAAAAAGGAAAATAAGTCAAGGCTTGACCAAACAGTGATTATTGTAATAAAAAATTTCGATTAATTATTATTTTTGAAGGATCACATATGTTACAGTATTTATTATACACACGGTATACTGTAAATATAAATTGAAAATAAATAAAAACATAAATAAAGCTCTGTATTTTGTTCAAGATGAGAAATTAAATGAACTGAAAATTGTTTTTTATTTTTCTCGTCATTGTTTAAAAGTTTATATCTAAAGATTTTAATTTTATTAAAAAAAGTGAACTTTAATATGTTGCTCATCCAATATTGAAATTGAGTTTTTAATACATTTGAAAGTTTATTTACATTTACACATAGTATTTGTATATTTAAAGTGCATCGCTTTTGCAATAATTTTTTAAATATAACGAGGGAAAGGGATTCTAATTACATTAGTAAATTAGACTAGATTTTTTTTAAGGTAGCATTTTTTCCGGTCATCGCGCATTCAATTTACTTTTTAACAAATGGAATTGTATTTATATTTAATCAAGTATCCCATTTGCAATTTCTCATAAAATGATAATTGATTTTTAATAATAAGAAAATTAAGTTTTGAAGCGAAATGATTAAAATAAACAAAGTAAAAAGTCGATTGATGAACATTACATCGGCTTTTTTTTTTAAACGATAAAAAATTATTGAATAGAAATAATAATGAGAATTTTTTTAAAGAATAAAAAATTATCAAATAGAAATAATAATGAGAAAAAAAAAAAAAAAAAAAAAGAAAAAAAAATTGATGAAAATGAAAAAAATTGTTGGTAAAAATAAAAAAGAAAGATTACCAAAGAAATAATTAGCCAAAGAAGGCATAAAGGAAACAAAGGAAAAGTTAAAAGCATCAAAGTCGTTCGGGCGGCAAGCTCGAGAGTCACGTAAGACGACGGCATCAGCGGCTTTGTGCGAGTGTTAGCGTTAACGGGATGGAAGCAGGAGGGGAAGGGGGAGGGGAAGGGGGAAGGGGGAAGGGGGATGGGGGGGGAGGACGCAAGGGAAAGGAAGGGAATAAAAAGCGTCGGATGAATCCTCTCACCTGCTTGGGCAAGCGTTGATTTTATACGTGATATTGAAGCCGCTCATGTTGTAGGCGACGTCCGAGTAGAAATGCAGAAAGGCGCTACCCGAGCGGGCGATGACTTCCGGCACCCGTCGTATGTGATAGTCGTCTTTATGCATGAGCCCGGTGAAGACGCCGAGGAGGGGCGCCTCGACGCTGTCTCCGTCGAAGATGTACAGATGGTCCCAGCCGCACTCTGTCGCGAACTCCTCGATGTGCATGCGTATCGTCGAATTCGGGCTGCTCTCGATCAGCCACGAACATTTCACGTCCGCCGTGTAGTTACCCACGCCGTCGTTAATGCTTCCCGATGGCTCCGAAAGTCTGCAACACAAAAAATATTCCGGGAAGAGGGCTTTGTTAAAACGTAATTTATTACGGCGATAAAATAAAATACCCTCTCTAACGATTCTATTTGTTATATCTTTTAAATAAAGAAAATTAAATCTTATATACTTGATAGACTTTGTTTATTTTTTTTAAATTTTAATATTAAATTTATAGTTCTTAATTTATCATTGGATAGGGTTTTCATTTGGATTTATTTTATGATGAAAATTTTTTGTTAAGGTAGCTAAATAAAAAACTAATTTACAACTACGATTAATGGTATGTCTGCAAACAGATAAGGAAATAAAATTCTAAAGATTGAAAAATAAAAACGAACGTGAAAAAAAATTAATTACATGATGTGTACGTATTTAAAAACCAATCAATCTGAATAAATGACGTTTTCTTTTACTTGGTAAACAGAAAAAAAAAAACTAAAATAATTGATAATAAAAAATTTATTTTTAAAATCAATTCTTACACGTAAGTTTATTTTGAGAGATTATATTTAAAATTATATTCATAAACAATCATTTTTATTGTATAATTTAATTTATTACTATAAATTCTTGCTTTTCTATAAGAAAAATCAAACAACAGATTTTAAAATGAATATTTAATAATAACATATACATTTTTTACATATTGTTAAGGTGAAATAAAAAAAAAAAAAAAAAAAAAAAAAAAAAAAAAAAAAAATTAATTTAATTCAAATTTAAAAAGCATTTGCTTTAGTAACGTAATAACTTTTAATGGAAAAAGCAACAAATGTAGACGATTTTCCAATGAAAAAGCCAGAAAGAAAGGAAGGTAGAGAGCGACTGAAAGAGAGAGAGAGAGAGAGAGAGAGAGAGAGAGAGAGAGAGAAAAAGCGTAAAACGTCAGTCATCGAGGTGGCGCTTTAGCTTCGCTGGGTTAGCAGCCGCACGTACACGTAGAGACGCGCGAACGCGGAGGATCGCTTGATCGGTGTAATTAACGCGATTATATGCGTGGAATTTAGCTCGAGCATGACCGGCACGAGGACGTCGCTCGCAAGCTCGTGCCGCTTAGCGATTTCTCGCGAGGCTCCTAAGCCGTTGTTCTCAAGAGCTTCAAAATGCTATTGCTGCTGTGTTACTGGATTAATTATCATCCATTTTCATTAAAATTAGTTGCTCACTTACGACGCATACGCTCAGCTTCGTTCACCAACGAAAAATTTTTTTTCTTTCTTCATTAGAAAGAAAATATATTGTGAATACAAGTGATAATTTTCTGGCTAAACGAAATTTATGCTCAAAAATTAATTTTAATTAGTTTGATACGTGTTTATTAAAAATTTAATATAAAAATGAATTGACACGTTAGTCAAATTTAAGAGATAAAATAATCCGTTGCAATTTTTTATTGACAATTTTCAAAATTTACTCAACCATTATGCAGATTTAGATAATAATATACAAATTTTTATTTTGGTGCATCTAAAAATATTTTATAATCGCTGTAATTGAATTGAATTTCTTTATTATTTTGTCGATATCAAATAAATTAATCAAATACAAGTGTTTACAAATTTTATAAAAATATTTTTCATTATAAATGATTTCTATTAACAGCGGCGCATTGTTTATTATCAATTGATTTTTAAACTTGACGCGATAATACTGAATGCACTTCATTCATTCACAACTATATCAATCATTCAAGCATTTAAAATTTTATTAATTGTGTAGAAAAGCTATTAAAACTATAGCGAACTCACATACATCTAATTATTTTTCTTAAAGACCAAGGGTTCACGAGTACTATTTAATCAAATAAAGATTTACTCAAAAATTAATTTATTTTTCGAGAAATTAAATAGTCCGACTACATTTAATATTGCAAAATAGACTCGAAGAAGTAAAATAGGTGAAACTTAATTATTATATGAATTTAAAATTCGCCTTTAGTAGTTGATGCAGTTGGCCGATATGCATGGCTCAATTTTCACCCACGAACAAAGTGAGAAAGTCAGATAGCCAGAAAAAGAGGGGGGAGGGGGGAGAGAGAGGAAGAAAGAGAAAGAATGAAGAGTTTATTATGTATACACTTTGTCTGCATAATTATATTATAAGCGTAATATCCAACTGTATTACGTAAAGGGCATCTCCCCTCGAGTACTCATTTGTCTTTCTAAATAATCATTTTTTTCAGGGTCTTAAGCAAAGTGTATTTTGCGGCTCATGTTTTTCAAAAATTATTATACAGTTTGTTTGAAAAGCCAAAAGAATATTGCTTCATATTGAATAATTAAAAACTTCTTTTTTATTGAAATTATAAAAATTACTTTGAAAATATGAATGAAATTTAATTTATTTTTTATATGCAAATGATAAATTAATTTATAAATTTATGATAAAAAATGCACGTTAATCGAGATCGATATATAAAAATAAGTATCCTCATTTATTCAAACGTATGAAAAATATAATGAAATAGTATTAAAACATTATCGAGTAAATAATATTACGAAAAAATTTTTACATAAAATTTTGAATGAATATGCTATTTACATAATTTGATTTACTAAGCGACTTGAGTGAATTCCCAACTCCAAAATAATGTCGAGAAACACAATTTTATCACAATTTCGAGTTTCGTAAAGCCAAGATACATATCTATAAATTTGTAGAAATTAAATTTTTTTCTCGTATATTAAAGTTTCGTTAAAATAAAACTTAAAAATGATAAAAAAGTATTAAAACTATTATTCAAAATTAAATTTGATTTTATTTTCTATTTGAAACACATACACGATAAACCGCATTAAAATAACGGTAATTGGAAAAATAGACTAATGTAATAAAAATTGGTCCGAAGGGAAAAGTATTTTATTCTAATATTTTTTTGAAGTAGTACTTTATTTTAATTATAATTTATTTATTGTATTTTTTTATATGTATTAATTTTTTTTATTTTTTATTTTTTAATAAAAGTTTTAAATAAATAAAATAAAAAATAAAAAACTTTGCTGATTTGATGTCATGAAGAAATTGAAAATTGACATCACAAGCTCATTCTTATTTGTAAGGCAAGAAGAGAAACACGAGAGGGAGATTTCGCGTTAACACCGAATTCAAAGAGGAAGCATGAAAAATGTTATACGGCAATGAACTCGCAGAGTGCCGTTGCACCGTTGAGACAGGACTTTCACGCCGATAGCTCGCGGAAAATATAGAATGCGCAGTTTCAAGTTTTCAGAGCGCGCTTAGCAACTTTGCCCGAGTAAGGAGAGAAAAAATAAAAGAAGAGATGTGCAAATATTTTTCATTTAACTTGTTGAAAAAGGACCAAGAGAACCGAGAGACCAATGCGCGAGGTCTATGACTGTGTTATATTACTGTATAAAATCGAATATAAGGTTTGAATTATTGAATTTCCTAGCGTTAGTTTAGAAACTACTACATAAAATTTTTATGAAAATTTCTAAAATTAGAACTACTATTACGTTGAAATTTATACTTTTTTTCTTTTTAATATAACTTGCAAGAATGTTATCATTTATTGTACAAAGGCATCAATTATAATATATTATATCTCTGTGTAAAATATACATTATAACATATTATATGTCGTTTACAATTTTTAATATTTACTTAATTATAAACTTTTATCATAAAATTTTATATTCTCTTAACGCTTTTTTAAAAATTGTTATATTAACTTTCTCTCGACATACTTACAAATGCACTGAAAATATTATTTTAAGTACACTTGTAACAATGCGCATCGACAACAATTTTCATAAATAAACTGAAATATAAAAAATTATGCGACGTAAAAGCTAGTTATTTGTATAAAATTTTTAAGAGGTATAATTGTAACTTGTTTAATAATTAACACGCCACGCTAAATTATCAAGTTTGATGTCAGTGCATGTGTTGTGTGTGCGCGTGTGCGGTGAACGTTAAAAAACGTTTTAGCCTCTTTTTGTTCTAACGCGACGCGCGTGTAAAACCGAGTGGTTAGCATGTGTACGTATTGAAGAAAGACGATGTATCGAGAAAAAGAAAAAGAGAGATACGTGACTCGTCCGGACGATATGCCGTCGATCGGTGCGGAGGAATGGCCGATTTACCGTTAAACGCTTGCGTATGTACATATAGCCTCGTCTCACCGCACGCAGCACGCAGCACTCAGCACGCAGCAATACTTTATAACGAGAGAGATTTTTCGTTCGCAAGAATATTTTATATATAAAATCCACTATACATGCCGTCTTTTATTCGGCCGTTACTCTTGGGGATTTTTTCGAAAGATCCTTAGAGTTTGCCGCCGATTTTTCTCTATTTCTTCTCTTAACCTTACACTCACGCTTGTTCGAATGGATCAACAATCAATCAAGTATAAAAGTAGTACTTTACTACTAAATTTTTTATTTTTTCTTTTTAGGCAACTTAAATAATCATTACATTGATTACATTATTTTTAAATTAATTTAAAAAAACTATATAAATTTATAAACATAATAAATATTTTTACTCTTTTCATTCACATGCTACGTGGTAGTATTGTTCTTGATTTTATTTATAAGGCCTATGTATATTAAATTAATTAACTTTACTATTTACAAAAAATCAATGTACTTTGTAATGTTATTTATAGAAGAAAAAAAAAAAAAAAAAAAAAAAAAAATTACTATACACTTAAAAAAAAAGTACATGTATAACTAAAAATCGTAAATACAGTTAGAAGTTGAATCGTGTCTTTATAAAATCCGACGTCCATAAATAAGATAAATAACTAATTTATAAAGTAATACTGACATACATAAATATGAAAAGTTTAAATTATACTACAGAATTTTTTTTTTATTTTAAAAATCAACTTTCCAAATTTAAAAAAAAAACACATAATTGAAAATGTTATTTTCATTTGTGAACTCCTTACATTTAGATCAATAACCCTTGAATTTTTTGTATATTATAACGAACATGACACAAATTGTGTGACCAGCAGTGCAATTAAAGAGCAAATTATTTTCATTGCTTTTCGTAAATCAAATTAATTAATTTTATGTTTAAATATTTGGTAATCCAATGCGTTATGGAAATTTAAAAAAAAAATACGCAAGCATTGCCAAAAGCTTCTTACGTTAACAAAAATTATATAATATTTACACGTTGATCTTATTTAGTTACAATTTTTATAAATTTTTATTTTAATATAAAAGTAATTAAATTAGTAATTAAAAGACAACAAAAGAAAGTCATTACATTGAACATTACTTACAAATTATTTTTTTAATTGTAATTGTTTTTTATTGGTGGAACTGTTTATTATTTTAATTATTTTAAAATATTAAAAAAATACAATCAGTTAATGATATGATAATTTATACATTGATATTAAAATGTGCAACAGCATTTAATGAATAATTCATTTATTGCTTAAAAAATATTTTAAAATATATGCAATAAATTAAAGTGAAAGTAACCAAGGTATCGGAGAAATATAGATTACTTTACCATAAAAAAATTTGAAACAATAATATATTATATATTATATATGCACATAGATTTTTGTAAAAAGATCATATTAACTCAAGAATTATAGAATAAATGTTTTTATCAAGAACTCTTTGCATCAAAACTTTAACAGCGGGTGATTGATCATTATCATTACTACTAACGGTTGTTTTATGCCATTATAAATACAATTTTCTAATTTATAAGCCAGTCAAAGCATGAAAATACACTCGATTAAGTACGATTAAAATCACTGTAAAGAGATTTAGGATTCTAAAAAAAAAATGTAACAATTTGATAAAAAGGGTTTTTTTGATAATATTTACTGAATAATATTATAAAAAAAGCATGTCATTATTTTTATACTTTATTAAAATAAATTCATTTAAATGTATACATTTTATGTATATTAATACATTTATACATAAATGTATTAAAATATTGTGTATGTAATAAAATTGTATAGTGTACTTTACTTAATTTAATTTCATAAAAAATAAGAAATTTTTTCTACCTTGTTATTTATGTATGCATAGATATTGATGTTTATTTTGTATCAATGTGTACGCTTATCAAAGCATTGTAGTGTGAAAACTTCTATAATAAAGTTTATATCATACTTTTTTTGAATTAGAATATTCTTATTAAACTTTTAATTATAATATCTTATCAGTGTTCACATTTTTATATACAAAGTAGTTAGATTTATTCTAACAGGGTCAAAAGTATACAAATCTTTATTACTTTATCAAATTAACCTTAATGCATTGCTCTTGAACAAATATAAAAAACTTCGAGTGAAAAACTTTAAATAATTTATAATTTGATAAATATCTAACAGTATTTATTATATTTGATGATTTTTGTAAAAATTTATATCATCTATAGCACAAAGATTTACAATATAATAAACAGGTAATATAAAAATAATAAATAAAGAAATTTCACCAAACATTATTTAATAAAAAAAAAAAAATTCTTAATTATATTATAAGTTTGGAATAGTTGATATTATTTGTATATTGTTGTTATAGTTCATTGATGTAACTGGTTGTATTGTGTAAAAAACAAATAAGATTTGCATAATTTTTCAGTGAAGCCTGACTATTATATTATTTTTTCTGTACTCTACGTAGTTTGAAAATTAGAATTTATAATATTAATAAAAAAAATAAATATATATATCGATGGAAAGAAAAACTATATATTAAATTACCTGACTTTACTAGCGCAGTATTGACAGTTGGGTCCCTGCCAGCCCTCGCGACAGATGCAACTCCCGTTGACGCAGTTCCCATTGAGGCAATTCTCGAGATCGCAAGCTGAAGCGTTTGTTCCGACCAAACTCGTCGTCGAGCTCGCGGCCGCCGTTTCCAAAGGCGCCGCACAATGTAACAGTGTTGTCCAGACGACGAGACTCCATAGTAAGGATGAGCCGGCCACTCTACTGGGCCTCCGTTTCCGATTCGCGACGCTCTTCTCCTCCTCGGCTTCTTCCTCATCTTTATCGCCCTTGTGGCTTCGTCGCTCGACGCGGAGCTTCGCAACTTTTCGCCGGTACTTGCACTTACACAGGAACAAAAACATCTGCACGGCTTCTGCCATTTTGGTAGGCTTCCATGTCAGCGCACTGAGACAATGGCCGACGGTGAGGACGTCGTGTTCTGGAATCGTAAAAGAAGATGCTCCTGCTTCTTGAGCAGTTCAATTTCCGCTAGCTTAGGAGCTGTGTAATTAGTTTCTCTTCTAGATCACGGCGAATATTGGCGGTAGATAACCTGCAGAGCGACAAAGACAGAGAGAGAGGGCGCGAGTCGAATGCGCCTTGGCCCCGCCTGCGTATCCGCGCTCTCTTTTGCCCTTGTCCTTTCGTGTATCTTGTATATTATTGGGATAACTTGATTGGAACGAAGGGCAGAGCTGCCGCGACCTTATTGCTACTTTGGTGCGGCGCTTCGTCGACGGCGATGGCGACGATCCTTCGGACGACGCGCCACTTCGTTATCCCCATCGTCGCTTGCGCGGCACAAATCACGCTCAAACCGTTGCTATTGCCAGTGCGCTTTTACTGCTGCTACTACTACTTCCACTTGCGGTAATAGCACGCGCGAGAAAAAGAGAGAGACAGCGTGTCAAGACATCGGAAAATTCAAGATACATACACATTAACCACCCGGTCGCGCACTAAATGTAGGCGAACGCACGCGCCACTATATGAGCGTCGAGCAAACGAGAGTTGGATTCCGAAACTGGACTCCAAAGAGACTGCACACAACGGTACAACTGTACAAACACATGCTTCTTAGTATACATAGCGTGTGCTAAGTAGACTATGTGGGTGTGTGAGTGAAGTTCATGATCATGAACTGACGAGAAAAGTAGATGAGAAAATGACAAAGTCGGTGTAAATGCAATGAATACAAAAGGTATAGATGGTTTCTAAATTGTGTAGGTGGCGCTTTTGAAAAAGCAAGTTAGAGCCTCCAACTTGAAGAATCATTACAGATTTTAATTAGTTTTTATCGCATAATTTCGTATATTTTTTTTATACATAAATATAGATTTTTTAAATTAGTTAATTTATATATTTGAATGTTAAATATATTAAAACAATTCTAAAATTTATTAGTTTTTATAAAACTATTTCGCAATACTAAACCTTCTTTATTATATTTTAGTATTATTGAAATAAAAAAACTATTTATTGTTGATTAGTTATTCCATAATAAAAATCATATAATAAACATTTTTACATGTTGTGAGTGCAACAAAAGTAATTGAATAAATATTAAATGTTTTATTTTGTTTTTTTTTTTTTTTTTTTTTTTTTTATTTTTATTTTTATTTATTTACATTTACTAATATTTTAGAAAAGTATTATTATCAGTTTTAAATATTTCAGTTTTGATATTTTAGTAATTTCTTATAATAGAGAAACTTTCAAGTGATTCTTCATATCTTTTTTCACAAAATTTATACACAATATGTATTAATAAACGTTATGTATTATCATAGATTACTTATATGCTATATAGTAGATGTATACAAATTTCACAGATTTATTTGTTTTGATCCGTAATTGGACGTTAGCTCACGAAATATGACTTCGGATAAGTCATATACATCAGCTTTTGGTATGTAAATAAAATTTTTAAAATAATTAAATCATGAAATTTATCAAATTAAAAATGTATTAAAATCTAAAATGTGTCCTGATTTTCTGGGAATATAACCTAATTTGTAAATTATATTAAAATTGACATTATTACATCAGTACTAAAATACAATAAATCCATGATGCAGGATTGTAATAATTTTTAGAATTTTATCTGTTAATCCAGAATCCAGAAAACCGAGATAACAAAGATGTTTTAACTTTAATGCTTTTGAAATTAAAGATTCAATGGTCCTTCCACATTCCATAATCAATTCTTCAACATAAAAGCGAATTGCGAACTTTAGAACACTTTCTATTAGCTAGAAGTGCAGTTTTTTAAACCAGTAAAATATGACCTTTATAGTTCCTATAAGCTGCGATAAAAATTAGTATGTTACTTATTTCTTTTGAATTTTAAGTTTAAATTCTGTCTAGTCTTTTTTTATCAAGTTTATTTATTTCTATAAAATTTTAATATTTTCTTTGAATATATTACAAGAATATTCATAATCCAGTGTAGCAAAATAAATTCAAAGATTAATCCATGAGATGTATCTGCATGTATCGCTCATGTAGATCTGACATATGGGCTAAATCTTGGCAGTTAGCATTGACAAGACTAGAGAAATTATTGCGTGAGCAGTTTTTTTTTTTTTTTTTAAATAAGATTATTCACATTTAGGTGCCATTTAATATAATCACAACGTTAATATTACATTTGTTGTATACAAAATGTTTGCATGTTTATTAAATTTTTAATCAATTAAATGATTAAATTTTGAGCACACTTTTAGTTATAATTAAATTATTTGTATAAATATCATTTTTCAAAATAGATATCATATTTATCAACAGTTCATAAAAACGTATTTCACTTTCCAGCGTTGCGATGTCGCTAGTAGCGTTGATATCGGTCAGAAACTGATATAACGAATATATACAGATGTTTATCGTTGATGATAAACAATAAAAGCAGATACGGAAACGTCTTCTTCAATGGAACCGGAATTTTATTTTGCGAGTATTTTTAGCATACGTCAGTCTTCTTACTGCGTCGTCGCAAAATCGCTCGAAGCATGAAGTTGTGTTGACATTCATCCTTCTTCATTGATCGTTCCTTCCGTTTTTCCCGGTCATCTTTTCATCTATCATCTGTAAACATTCATCATGAAAGTTGACTGGCAAGCTTACCCGCATTGTAATAATCTTGCCCGCTTACTCAAGTCGGCTAGCGTATCTAAAAGAGAAAGAGAGGGAGAGAGAGAGAGAGAGGAAGGCAGAGCATGCGCGTTCTATGGACCGCGATTAAAAAACGACCGCTGGTAGAGTGAACAAGTCAGTATCAGTAAATAAGCCAGGCGTGCCTACAGGAAGGTCGTTGAATCCGCTTTCACGTTGGAGAGTCAAAAGCCACACGTGTGACAGTCGCATTACGGCGACGAGCCTCCACTTACAATCTTACCATAAAGCAAAAGAGTGCGTACGTGTTTAACGTACTTGTGTTGTTTTTGTTTACGTGTAAGCGTATTTCACAACAGTTGTAGACAATTCACTCGAAATTGCTGCTTTTTAAGCAAGAGTCGTCAACATCTTGTACCTCGAGTGTATACAACAGTATGTTAATTTACTTATAATAATTATTTTTATGTTTGATATCAGGGATACTTTTGTCTTTTTTGTCTTTATCATTTAATTTTTTTTTTTTCAATAAAATCAAAATTTGAAGCGGTTAATTTCAAGTAAGTAATATAATTAATATAAATAATATAAATAACAATAAATTATTGTACAGAAAGAATGAGAAAATGTCAACAAAAAATTATTAAAATTTTTTTCCATATATGGAAAAAAGCAATAGTATATAGCAATAGTATATCTTTATACATTAACGAACGAGCCTCGCATAGTTTAGTGTTCCCGAAGATTCGTGGTGATAAATCTGAAGAGGAGGTGCTGCTATATTATGAACGCCGAACGACAGCGTGTTCTTCACATTGTTTTGTTCGGCTTCATCTCTCCAAAAATATTGCTATGAAAATTTCAAATTGTTCGATAATTTTATTTTGAGATTTAACGTACTTAAAACTGTATTTTCATATATTTCAATTTATAAATCTTATAAATAAATGAAACTTTAGATTATTCAAAAAAAAAAAAAAAAAAAAAAAGAATTTTTGTATTGAAATAAAATTTGATTACATTTGTGCAAATGTTGCAACAATTTTTTGTTTATAAGTTAGAAATATTTGCAAAATTATTTCCTCATTGAATTGAAAACTTGGTTACGATTGATAAAAAAATTAGTTTGTTATGTCAAACGAATGTTCGTTCGACAGATATTAATAATCAACGCGACTTAGATTCATTCATATTTTTTACACACAAATAAATATTTACTTTTTACATTTAGAATTTCGCACGCAAAGTTTTGAAGTAATTCAAATGCCAAGGAGACGATGCTTGTTACAATTGATTTTTAATAAATCAAAAATAATAAATAAATAAATTATACAATTATGATGAATTTCTGGATTTATTATATATTATTTTGTCTAATAAATAAAATGATTAGCATTTACAAATACATTTTCTTATAAAGCAGCATGCCAAAATATTAATTTATTTAATTAAATTCATTTGCGTTCAATGTAAGATCATGTTCTCAATAATATAAGCGCGTTTTGTTTATTTTCTTGAATTTGGAGTGAAGAATGGCGATCGAGGCGAATAGTTTATGATAATTTACGTAACATATTTTGAGCGACTTTTATCGTCACTTTTATAATCATTTTATACGTTTTTTTTTGGGTATTTATACACTGACAAAAATAGATAAGCGACCGCACGGTATGACGATGCGGAAGAATTAAAATAGAAAATTAATAGTTAAATTTTGGTAAATTATATTTATTTCGTTAATTTGTTATTGTTTATTGAAAATAATTTGCTTTGTAGATATTATCCCAATAGCGATTTATTGTTTTACGAACCTATGTATACTTGATAGCATCGTTTACTTTAGATCGGTAGAATATTGATTGTGGAAATAAAGAGACCGAAGTGGAAGATTTGAATCGATACATGGACAATGCTAATGTATTTATTATTATTATTATTATTGTTATTATTATTATTATTATTATTATTATTATTATTATTATTATTATTATTATTATTATTATTATTATTATTATTGTTATTATTATTATTATTATTATTATTATTATTATTATTATTATTATTATTATTAAAAAATTATTATTATTATTATTATTATTATTATGTTTAATTTTTCCAAGAGCGGAACGGGATCCGACTGTCCCTGAAATTTTGATTACGAGACCGGTTGTATTGCCTTCGAATGAGCATTTCGTAATATGCTCGATCGTTTACCCACCTTCGCGTATACGCACAGACTTCGTCGTTTTCGACACGGTCATATTATAATTCGCTTAATAATAAATTTTCCGAATTCTTAAAACACAATCGTTACAGAGTCATTTTTATTTTATCTTATTTGCAGATCGATGAAATTAATATTTCAGTAAGTGGGAAGCAAAATTCTTCGTTATGGAGAGAACAAACGGACAGACGACCGTTTCGGTACAACGCCTCAATAAAAAACCCGAGGACTTGAGAATTGGAGGCATCGAAGGGTAAGTTCATTTTTATTTATTTCAATGGTTAACAACAATGTTATTCTCTTGAATTTGAATATATTTTCAACTTCGCCTTTTTATCCAATTATTATTGATTAAAATGTTTTTTAAATTTTTTATTCAACGCGAAATTATAGAAAAATTTAAAGAAAATTTCGCATTAAATTAAATTCCGTTGAAAAATTCTCTTAAATGTGTTTATTTAAATAAAATTGTTTATTAATATCAATCTATTTTATTACGTAATAAAAATGTATTATTCGACCATTTTAGTTGAACTGGTTAGCGCACTAAACACATAGTTTAAAAATTCCTTTTAACATACCAAGGCGTCTGACTCTTACTTTCACTGGTTTACTTCGATGCTGTTTTTCTTGTTAATTCAATCACTGCTGATATTAAAGTTATAATTATTATTGAAATTTTATTTTACTTTAATAGCAGTCCAATTTGGCGATTAAAGAAAATGAAAATGAGTTAATTCAAATTTTAATTAAAATTATTAACGTATTTTTTAATGGACGACTGGTAGAAGTAAAGCGAACACATGAAGAAGAATAATTTCAGTGGCAATGTAATTGGCAATGACACTTGCTCCCTTGTGTGATACTAGACGCGTCGTTCGATAGTCCTTAATCTATCTTAATCAAATAGACAATATAATCTTGTCGCAAAAACAAGCAAATCCTTTATGTCCGATCGTTTGAGTAAAAAGCTCTACAATCGCGTTGAAAATTTTTGATAAGCGTAAATTTTTTGGTGATAAACAGCAGCTATCGATTATAAAATCAACTTGTATAGTTTTTTGACAATCGTTAGTCATGCGATACTAGTTTTATCATTAAATGTTCATTTTATTTAAAAAATATGTTAGAATATAATTTTAAAGTGTTTAAAAAGAGTCATTGAACTTATTGAGACAATAATTTGCCTTTATTTAGATTTGACGGTAAAAATAATTTTCTTGACGTATTTTTTACATTTAATTAATACTCTTTACTAAAGAAATAAGAAAATATTTTTTAATTTTTTTATTAACTATTTTTTTGTTAAATGTATCATTAGATCAATTAAATTTTATAGTTAGATGAATTTTGCCTCGATTTTATTAATATATTAATATATTTATTTCAATTAAATTGGTTTTTAATATAGATACTAAACGTTCTGCTAAAAAATTAGTGAGTCATAACATTTTAATAATTTTATATTCATACGAGGAGTAGTATCATAAACTTTATCATGTCTTTAGATATTCTCTAATTCTTCACTTGTCAATAAAGAATAATTGACCTACTTTATAAAAGTTATTAAAATTTATTAGTCTCATATTGAATAAAAATGAGCAAAGAAGTTGTAAAATACATTACATTTATTGAATTGCGTCACGTCGTTCGAAAATATTGTGTTTTTTTTTTTTTTTTTTAATTTAACTTTTCGAGGAAAAATGTGTTGCATCATCCTTATGAAAATAGTTAAATTAATCGATAAGTTGTAATTTGCACCATACCGATTGCAATTGAAACACCAATTGAAATGATACTTAACGGTCTTTGACCTGTTTTAAAGCAAATAAAGAATGTTTTACATTTAATATTTTAAGTGCATTTTGGTTTTTAAATCGCATTTTTTTTTTTTTTTTTTTTTTTTTTTTTTTTTTTTTTTTTTTTTTTTTTATAAAGTATGTGCACGTCGCTATAAAATAGCTTGAAAGTCGTTAAAGTTTAATTTTATATATAATTTTTGAAAAATTCAATTGTTAAATTTTAATTATTTATTAAAAAATTTATGATTTTATTATAAAGCTGTTCTTACAATTTTATATAGCCAAAAATTAACTATGAAATATACATAATACACATGAAATCATTAAGTGTAGTTTAATAATAGTTAAATTAAAAAATAAAAATGAACTACTAAAATTATATAAAAGAAATTTTTTTTTTTTATATAGTTTTAGTAAGTAAGAAAATATTTTGTGCAAACTTGTAAAAAAATTAATATTCTTCATTTGAAAAAAAAAAAAAAAAAAAAAATGACATCAAATTAGCTACAAATTTCTGCTCTTACAGAAAGATAAAATAAGATTAACTTGTAAGTTTAAATTTAATACATATGACGAATCGACTGTGAGTTATAAGTATTAATAACATTAATGTTTATGAAAAATATGTTTTTATTATTCTTGTGAAAATTAAGTAATCAATATTATATATTATACGATGACGTAAAATAAATTATGAAAATTATTTTTCTCAATGGAAATTGGTTTTTGTACTTTTGGTTATAGTACACTGATAATTCATGACTTTATCAATGGAGTTAAGTTTTAAAGATTAGATATTACCGAAATTAAAAAATTATGTTGAAAATAGTTTTAATGGAAAGTGTTAAAATTTATTAAAT
This sequence comes from Chalcis sispes, assembly GCA_949987625.1. Classification (NCBI taxonomy): domain Eukaryota; kingdom Metazoa; phylum Arthropoda; class Insecta; order Hymenoptera; family Chalcididae; genus Chalcis; species Chalcis sispes. Next base: position 72,607,926 of record OX465097.1, on the reverse strand, counting down.
TTTTATTCTTGGAAATATTTTAGAAAATGTTATTTGTAATAAAATTATTAATGCTAATATTTTAGAGCACATAAATTATAAAATTGTGAAAAAATTATTTTTAAAATGTATTTTAAATAATTTATCCAGTTAACTGTGTTTGACGAGTATACTATAATAAAAGTCGCAATTTTATTAAATAAACGTATCTGTTTCATGCAACATTTGACAACAGCGACACTTACCCTGCGCTTGACGACTATACTCGTCGTCGTTCAATTTTTGCGACACACAGAGATATGCGCACTGACAAATAGAGCGACACAGTTAACTGGTTAAAATAATATTGAAATTTACAATAAAATTATTATATGAAAAATATGTATGTTAAATAATTGTTGAATGTACCAATTTATTTTTCGTTAGAAAATTCAACAAGGAAATATATTTAAAAAATTAATTATATATTTTACATTTCAGCGGAGGGACGCATTCGGTGTTATTAGTACTGGATGGAAGGGGTAACAGATTATCCGAAGTTAGAGGTCCTCATACGAATCACTGGGTAAAGTGTCGTACATTATTTTCAAAGCGCGACACGAAACGCGTTCATTAAAGAGTTAACAACTGCGACCGCAACTGCGCCATCGCGCGATCTTAACTGCATAAGCGTACGAGCTTGAGAAAAATTAAATCGTTTTTCATTTTATTACGATCTTTTCAAAAATTTTAAAATAAAATTATTGGAATACTTTATCTTTTGTAAGGTTTAACGTTTAAACGTTTACAATGTTAATAAATAACGATTAGATAACCATAAATTACCAACTTAATTTCGACTTAAATATGTGGATTATTTTGTTTAATTAATATTAAACTCGTATTGATTCATTTGATAAAATATTTTTCTATTAAATATATCATTCCAATGTTTTGTTATTGATAATACAATAGGAAAGAATACAAAAACATATATATATATATATACATAGCAACTGATATCATTAAATAAGTAGTAATAAAATACAAAATTAAAAATATCATTATCACCGTTTCTTTAAAAACGACAATCTTCTGTAATGAAGAGCTATTACAAATGATAAAATCTTATATTCAAATTATCTCATCATTTTATAACAAATGATTCATGTTTAATACATGAGATCTTGCTTCAGTAAAAAAGATACAACAGATGAGCTTAGATAACTTGAACTTGAAAAATTAAGACTTTTTTACATTTTTAATTTCACACGTCGTTCGTCTAATTACAATCGGAGCGTTACTACTTACTCTCGAGTATGACTAATTGTTCAAGAATTATAATCTCGTGTATTATTTTAAAAATGATTGCAAGATAAGCATCAAAACAGAATTGAAGTATTAAACGTGACGTTATCCGATTATTTTATAAGAATTACTTTTTGAAAAAAAATTGTAAATCGTACATTCATATATGAATAAAATAGTGATTGAAAAATTAAAAAAAAAAAAAAAAAAAAAAAAATAACTAATAATTCATCTTCTATTGTCTCATGTAAAGCGGTAATGCGCGCGTGCGAAAAGGGAGGCGATTGGCATTCGAGGGCATTCTCGGTAAAAGGCAGGAGTAACGTTTCATCGTCAATTAAAGTTTCGGTATAGGGATGGAACGAAAGAGGAAAAGAGAAAAAGAGCGAGATGAAAATCGCTATTACGGCTACTCTCCGAGCGTTAACTGCACTTTATTATGAATGTAGTGATGCGGTCAGTTCACTTTTCTCTCTCTCTCTCTCTCTCTCTCTCTCTCTCTCTCTTTCTCTTTCTCTTTCTCTTTCTCTCTCTTTTCTCATCTCACTCTTCGAATAACTAGTGCTTGCTTTGTCACCCTTTTTCTCCGCCGCGTTAGCCGCTTACGCAATCGCCCCCGTACAATTGGAGTCGATGCGGTCAGATCTATCCAATCAATATAATGACGCGAGTGCGCGACGATTCAGCCTTCGCTGTATTACTCGTATAGTGGCGACTCTATACTATTTTAGTACAGTATTTATAATAATAATCTATCTCACAGGTGTTGGGAATCGAGGAAACGGCATCAAGAATCAATGACATGATCATTAGGTCAAAGGCAGAGCTTGGCTTATCGGAAACGATTCCCTATGATATTGTTGTAAGTTTTTTTTTATCTCAAATTTATTTCTCATTAATTAATTATTAATCTTTTATCATTTTCTGATAATTTTATTTACGAGATTATCACTAATCATGCAAATTTATTATGTAATCACTTATACATTTTTCATGAAAAGAAATTATCATCTTAAACATTTTATAAGTTGTTTTACTATATATATATACACACACACAATTTTTTTTAAAGAAAAAAAAAAAAAAGATTTACTAATCACTTCAACTGTCCAAGTTAATTGCAATATTTCAAAAAACAGTATTAATTAGCATATTTAAATACAAATATTATATCGTTAATTATCTTCTTGAATTTCTTTCCATGATTATTTGAATACTAATATCTACTGCAGGTCAAGCTGTAATAATAGCATTAAAATAAAAATAAACGAGCATTTATTTTCAAGTAGTAATTTAAAATTGCTATTATTAATTTATTTGTTCGTCCTTGTAAAGAAGCCATAATTTTCATTGTGTTTTCATTTAACTGGTCATTTATTAGAACTTCTGAGATGTAATTTATTATCCTGAGAGAATCAAAATGATCATTCATGTTTTTGATCTGTGAAATTCCTAGAGCTGTGCACTTTTAATCAAAACACTGATTAAAGTGCTTTGCTTATACAACAAATAATTCCACTTTTCAAAATCGATATTATACATTTAAGGAAATAAACCTCATATTCTTGTAACGTTACTCGTTGACTTGTTAAATCATTTGAACTTTATTCTCGTTCAATAGATCACCCCACAAACAACTATTTTGAGTGAGTTAACTGGGATGAGTTTCTAACGCGTAAATTAATTTTAATATTTTCAATTAAAAAAAAAAAAAAAAAAAAAAAACCAATTTAAATATTGTGTCGTAATTATCAACTGTAATGTTTTTAATGCATAAATTTTAAATGTTCATTCCTAATTAATTAATAATTTCATTTTATCATTGAAACATTTTCGAAAGACAACATTAAATCATTTCAATTTTATTAACTCAATGCGATTTTTATATTATTAATATAAATAAAAAGTTATGAGAATTTTAGTATTTTATTAACACGTTCCCTGCCGCATGGGGCGTGTATGCGCCCCACGCTGAACTTTCCGTTAAAGCCATTTGATATTATCATTGTAAAATGAAGAATTTTTAAAAAATTCATTATGCAGTCAATTATGGGCATCTTAATACTATAATGAATTTTTAAAAAATTCAAATGACTTGAACGGAAAGTTCAGCGTGGGGCGCATACACGCCCCTCGCGGCAGCGAACGTGTTAAATGTAGATAGAAATCAACGTAAATAAATGTAAGTATATCAAACGAACGATTGCAACGCGTGCTGAATAAATAAACTATGCAACAAATCAATTGTTAAGGTGAAGAAGATTCTAGAGGGATTGTGATGCCTTCTCGCAAGTGGCATTAAAGCGCCATAAATCATCATTTCCTTTTTGCCTTTGGAAATAAAAATACATGTATAGACGCGCGCACGTGACGTCTAACGCGAAAAAGAAAAAGGCAGTCACGCGACGCCTCCAAAGTCTTCATCAATCCGTTTCTTTTTTTATAGCTTAATTGACCATAATCAACGCTGATATTTCAATTGTCAGATGATTAATATAATGTTATTGTGATAACGTTAGTTCCGCAATTGAAATTATACTTTAGGTTGTAAATTTTAATAAGTGCGTCGTTTTTTTTTTTTTTGGATTCAAAATTTTATCTAGCAGTCAATTTAATTCATATAATATGTTGCATAACGGTTATTATTTTTTCAATTTTTTTGCCTATATTGCATGTAGTTTTTTTTTTCGAAATGTGTTATTCAACTCGTTTTGGTAATTCATGAATATTCATATTCTTTAAACAAAGTAAGATGTCAAATAATAGAGGAAAATTTGCTTTTTAAATCAATAATATTTAATAATTTTTAAAATTTAATTCGGTTTGAATTTTAACAAAATTTTGAAAATCTCAGATGCAGGTAAATTTACTAATTGCAAAATCAAATTTTTATCTGCCAGTAAGAAAATCTTCAATAAAAAAAAAAAAAAAAAAATAACTTGTTAAGCGATTGTTTTTCGAGTTTCAACGTACCAATCGAAAGATTTGAACAAAATATATAAATCTCAGATCGATATAGTTTTTTAGTTTTTAAGACTTAAACATTTTTTCTAAAACTACCCGCTGGAGCGTTAAATACCGATGGAGATAGTTTATCAGACGCTTTAAAAAAATTTCTAAAAAGCTCATTTCAAATCTAATTTATACATTTTTTTTTTTTTTTTTTTTTTTCGAGATCTTTCGATTGGTTTGTTTGAAACTCGAAAAATAATGGTTTGATGCGTGCGTGCGTGCGTGCATAGTCTCGACTTTTTCTTAAATCCTCTCTCGCCATTCCTACTTCCTACCGCCTACGGGAGATGGCGCACACACAATCGGAGGACTGGTGCCGCTGCGTGGGAGATGTTCTCCCTCTCGTTATCTCTCGCGACCGCGAGAGACGCTCTCCCGTAAGGCGTGAGAGTTCAGACCCGCTTTTCGAGCTCGACATTTACGCTTCGGCGACTACCTTGACACTAGTCGCCTCCGCCTCCTCCTCCTCCTGAGAGCGATCTTACGCCTGCCGCATACCCGCTCTAAGTCAATACGTAAAACCCGCATGCAACGAGAACGATTGGAAAGCGGGCTTGTAAAAAGCATAGCGTATATGCATATATGCAAAACGTGGATGAATTTCAGGGTCTGAATTTGAGCGGATGCGAGGAGGAAGAGAGTAACAGACTGTTGAACGAGACTCTTCACCGGCTTTATCCGACGGCCTCGCTCGAGTACACGGTCGGCTCGGACACCCTCGGCAGCGTGAGGACGGGTCTGCCCAATGGCGGCGCCGTATTAATCTCCGGGACCGGCAGTAACGCTCTCCTTATAAATTCCGATGGCGTTGTTCACGGATGCGGGGGTTTGGGCCACATGATAGGCGACGAGGGCAGTGGTGAGACAGCTTTTTTCTCTTTACCATTTTTCGTAATAAATTCTACCTATCATTTTGCCTTTTTTTCCATTCTTTTTTCAACTTTACCAGTTATAAGTAATTCATTTCTTTATGTTCTTTGTTCTTTTATCGGTAACTAACAAAGTAAATCCAACAATAACATCTAATTAACGATAATTTGAAATTTTATCCTATTTTTTTTTTTTTTAATTGACGAATTTTTATGTAAACATTACCAGTCATACTTATAAATAATAATAAAAATAAGGCATAAATCTTGAGTTAATAAAACGTGAGCTATTTTTTAATTAAAATATATAATAATTTTTACAAATATCACTGTCTTTTGATAAGAATTCTATCAAAATTTTTTATTTGAAAATTCGAAGTTATAAAAAAAAATGGTTAAACGATTTTTAATTGGTTTTAACTTGACGCATTTAAAAATTGTTGAAGTATTTTTTTTATAAAAATTAAAAAATTCATTAAGACGTTCCCTGCCGCGTGGGGCGTGTATGCGCCCCAGGCTGAACTTTCCGTTCAAGCCATTTGGTATTATATATCATTGTAAAATGAAGAATTTTTTAAAAATTCATTATAGTATTAAGATGCCCATAATTGACTGCATAATGGCACATACGGCCCATGCGGCAGGGAACGTCTTAATGAACGTAAACAATTTTTTATTTAGAAAATAATTATCAACATCGTTTGTTAAAAATTTTTTCATTTACTTATCAGCATATAGAAATATAACAATCTAACATTATTTAATTCCAATAAACTTCATTAATTTTGCGCAAAGTGTATTATTAAAGACGTCGAGTAAATCTCCATATCTTAGCCGTAATCCGATCATTCTATAATATACCGATATCATTTACCTTGGCGACTATAATAAGTCATCGCGATATTATGGCAGCATTTTTATAGCCTATAAAGTGATCTTTTTATTTTTTCTAGCTGCACTATAGTAAGAAAAGAAAGGAATTAAAATTAAACATTTTTCATTTTAAACAATTTTTATTATATTTAAAGAATTTTAAAAATGAACAATTTTTGTATGATTTTTAGTATGATGATTATTATAAAAAAATAATTTTTTGTTCGTTCGATAATAAAAATGATTTGTAAGATAATTTTCGGAAGAGAAAAATTTTTCACCGGCCATTTTAACTAGGAGGAAATATATTATACACGCAGTGATCACTCGTAAAATAAACTTTCTATTTTTACCCGTTTAAAATTTTTTTTTTTTTTCTTTTTTAGTTATAAAAAAATGTTGAAGCAGCTAGTTAAAAAAAAAAAAGAAAGATTTATATTCATGACTGTATAAAACTTTCAAATATACAAATATACAATAAAAAATTGTTTGTTTCGATCGTTCCATAGATTAAAGCGTTTATATTGAACTTGAGCAAGACGTCATCGTCTCTCACGTTTCAATTGATGCGCGATTAAAAATAAGAAATTCATTTTGGATATACGACCGTATGCATTTTTTACAGCATACTGGTTAGCTCATAGGGCATGCAAATATGTATTCGACGATCTAGACGGGTTGCAGTCGGCACCTCATCCAATATCGTACGTTTGGCCGGCGATGCAGCAATACTTTGGGATAAAGAATCCACAGGGTATGTTAACTCACCTCTACGCCAACTTCAACAAAAGCAAATTCGCGATGTTTACGAAGGAACTGGCGCTCGGCTGCGATCGCAAGGATCTGCTCTGCCTCGAGCTCTTTTATCAGGCTGGTGTGATGCTCGCCAAACATACCATCGCTCTATGTCGGAAGGCGCACAATGTACGATTTATTTATTGTTTATTTGACAGATTTTTTTTTTTTTTTTTTTTTTTCTTTTTTTTTTAACAAGTTTTAGATAATAATTTTCTTATTGTTTCATTTAATAATCCAGATTGTTTTTTCTCTAAATAATATTTTGTTGTAGATTTTTTGTCTAAGAAAACAATATTTTTGAATTTGTTCGGATCTCTTTAATTATTAAAAAAAAAAAAAAAAAAAAAAAAAAAAAAAAAAAAAAAAAATTAATAAATAGTATCTTTCCAATTTATTACGTTTCTCAAATCATTATCAATGCGTGCTCATTATTGTACAGTTTGTTTAAGACAACCGAGAGAGTTTATCAGTAAACCAATAGACTTTTTAAAAATTTTAATATTATTCAAATATTTTTGTAGAATGTGATCGTGTACGTGTAGGTAAAATTTAATTGAAGTTGGATGATATATTTGAAATATAATCTTTAATTCATTTGAAATAATAATGTAATTTCATTAAATTTAAAGAATATTCATAATTCATAAAAAATTTAAAACGATTGCTATATTAAAATTAAATAATCAATTCAAATTATTACTTATTTTATTACTTTGAGCGTATATTTGATAAACTTTCTTAAGGGTACCGTGATTTAAAAATTTTTTTTTCTTCTTATTTTCTCGATCAATTCTTCGTTATTTAAAAAAGAGACAAACTTCATTTTTTTTTTATCAATGGAAGATTTCATTGCGTTTATAAATTTTTTTTTTTTTTACAAAAATAAATTTTTTAGTCAATATTATAGTTTAAAATTTAAAGAAAAATTCACGATTTTCTTTTGGAAAATTAAAAAAAATATCTGCATTTTTAAATTTAGGATCTACTATTAGAGATTGGTGGATTCAAAGTAATATGCGTGGGATCCGTCTGGAAGTCATGGGTCTATATGAAGCCTGGCTTTGTCGAAGAAATTCACAAAAGTGGCGTCGTGAATGAGCTGACGCTTTTGCGACTTACGACCTCGGCAGCTCTCGGCTCCTGTTATATTGCCGCCGATAATATCAACTGCACAACTATTAAAAAAAGTTTCGACAGTAATACCGAGAAATTCTACCGCTACAAGCGGGATAATTTACCCGCCTCTTCCGTCTCGTACAAGCTGGCGTTCAGTGAAACTTATGATAATGGTACATCTACTACCAGTTTCAAGAACGGCGTTGATCAAAGCATCGAAATCAGATAATGCGTTTAATAAAAGAATAATAATGAAATTTGTCAAGATTCTTACTATTATATTCATAAATATGATTATAGAAAAGTAGGCTTCTGAAGCTGACACTTTCTAAACGGGCTTTTCGAGCTCCCGGCTCATTAGCATTCTCTCTCAATTTGATAAGCATCGCTTAAAGTTTTTAAGCTCTTAAGTTTTACAAATTTATTTAATGTTAAATATGAATCAAAAGAATAATTTTTTTTTTTTCACTAAAGAATTTTAAAATAATTTGTCGATGATTTAAAATCTATTAAAATTCATTGATTGCAAGAATATAGATAAATGTTTCTAATATAATTAAATCACAAAATTTGTTTGTTATGTTTTACTTTTATAAATATTATTGATTTCAAATACAATTACAAAATTTAATATTTTACCGTTATTACGAAAATTTCATGATTTATGAAATTGTAAATATTCAAAAATGAAAACTCTCTTGAAATTAAAATTCAAGTAAAATATCCACATTTTTACAATTTATAAAATCAAAAAATAATTTAAAATCTATCGTTCCTTTCACGACCATTTATAAATAAATTAAAGTTTTAATAACTGATCGTGCAATATTGTTACAAAAAATGTTATAATTAGTCAATATCTTCTTTTATTTTGAAAATTATTATCGATAAAAATATTAAAGAAAAATTTATACTATTTAATAAATAGATTTCAGTAAGATATGGATTAATTGTATTTTGTTATAAAAATTGTATTTCAATCATTGTTGAAATGTTTATTAATAATGATAATAAATTAATTTCTTAATGATACAAATATAAATTTATGTTTACATTAAATAACAACATTACTTGAAAAAAATCATTGTATCGCTTTTATTATTTTTAAAAAACCAGCAAGAGGATATCTTGTCAAAAATCCATTTAGAAAGTGCTTTAGCATTTTTTATTAGAACAAATAGGCCATTTATAATAGTTTAATATACATTCAAAAAGCAACCGTTAAATTTAAGAAATCTGATCTGTATATGACTATTATAGCAAGTAATGGAAATGAATAATAGAAAAAAATATTTTTATATAATATGTATATGGTGAGAATTTTTTAAAAATTCTCAAAAAAGAAAAGAAAAAAAAATTAAAAAAAAAATAAGAAAAATTATTTTTAAATTGTTTGTTGAGTCTCTTATATTTTGGAGTTTACAACTCTTATTCAAACTATATATATATATATATATATATGTACACACACACACGCGCGCGCACGCACACACAAAATTAATGTTTATTTATTTTTGTTTTGAAGTTTTTTTACAAGTATTAAAAAAAAAAAAAAAAAAAAAGAAAAAACCAAATGCTCTCCTATTGTTTCTTGTTTTATGGTATTTTGACGAAAATTAACAAGTAATAACCTGAAAATTTTTATTATTCAAATTTTAAAAAAATGTGTGGCATTTTTAGTTTATTTAAAATTGTTGCAGATTGGTCGTTTTCAATTGTTTTTTTTGTGATAAAGAGTTTCATTTATATGATTCTCTTTATTCTTTCTATGATATTTCTTATTATGTCATTGTCTGCAACAATTATTTTATCGCTAATAATCCTTGGTATTTTCGTTTCTCCAAGTTTTGATGATAATAGTGAAAGCAGATAAATTTAAAGTTAATCTTTTTACATATGTTTAATAAAATTTTCATAGGTATACATTTTGTGTAGATTTATGAAAAAAATATATTTTATTGCTCTATCACAACATTTGAGTATAATTTAAGATATATTCCACAGGCATACTGATGTCAAATCTTGATACAGATATCAATATCTAATTGAAATTGATTGATTTTTAAACATAGTCACTACATTGTTAAGTCCTTATGTGTAGAAATATGCAGGTATGTTTGTATTTAATTAATAATATTGTTTATTATTATTATTAATATTAAACTTGTTGAATTTTTACAATTTACATTGTAAGTTATAAATATAAATTTAAAGCTTAAAAAAATAAAATTAGATATCTATTGCAACTTGATCCGTAATTGACATGCCTGGGCAATTCACATATCTATACATCATTAACCTTTCCTGAATATAATTAACATTCTTATAATACATTATACATTATACTTACAAAACATATTTTTCATTAAATTTGGATTAGGTACATGAGTAATTTATACATATTATGCAAAAACTTTAAAACGCTTCAATATTCATCGTTTTCGCGTATACAAAAGAAACAATTTTATTAGCTATAACATTCTGTAAATTACTTTCAACAATCTAATAATATAAATTATAAAAAAATTAGATTTATAATAACAAATTAAAATCTATTAATACATAAATATTTTCATATCAGAAATAAAAATCAGAAAATGAGCTTATAAATTAAGCAGAAAAAATTTAACTTTTTTAAATTTTATAAAATATAAATTTAGTGAATTTGTATTTTCTTGCTTTGCAGGACAAGCAAATTATTTTAAAACTTTAATTGAAAAACCTTAGGTTATTTCAATGTTTCAAATCAAATATTTCAATTAGCAGTGGTTCTACACTCGATGGATTTACATTTAAGTAAACTCCAACCACTTCATCATTAAGCCTATGCAATTCTGAAATCTTCTGAATTAACTTTAGAAACGTCGATTTCGCTTCACATCCAGGATATATACTTTCCAAGTATCGTCTTAATAAATAATAATAAGAATTCTAGAATGAAGAAATTTATTTAAAAAATTTTAATAAACTATTATTTAATAAATTTATTTGTTAAAATCTTTTTAATGTGCAGTATGGAAAATAGGTCCATAAATTAACAAAAGAATGAATCTTACTTGCTCCAATTTAATAACATCACTATGAACAACTCTAGGTCTATCGGGAGAAAATAGTGCAATGGCACTTAATATCAGAATAATATTTTCATCTCGCCAGCGAGGATCAAATGTTCTGACAAATCTTGAGTGTTCAGCATACAAGTTACCTTTAGCTTCTTTTAAGACATCTACTTTAATTTTTGACATTCTGTCTTGGCTATGTGGGATCTTCCAAATATCTTTATCAGGATCGTAATTAATGGCAGATCTTAAAATCAACATTTCTGTACAGCCACCTTTAAGTAAAGCAAGTTGATCTTCCTGACACATATTTTTAAAAGCATTAATTTTCTTTGACATTTTTATCAGTCTTCGAATAGCTATTGCAGTTAAATTGATAACATCCAATAACATGGGATCTGACTGACCAGAATTACCCTATAAAAATAAATAAGAAGCGTTAATTTTTATAAAAATTTAGATTCTTTTATTATAAATAAAATTCACATAAATTATATTACCTTAAATCTACATTCTTCCCCAACTAAATTTGTTATGTCATCATCTAGTGGTGCTAAAAGTGCTTTATTTGCAACAATTAATTCATTTAATTTAGCTCTTTCGGCATCATTTAGTTCTCTACTATTTTGATTACCACCTAAACTTGAATATGCTGAAAATTCTAATTTAATAGCTTCACATAAAATTGATTCAATTGAATTTGCAGCAATAGGTATTCTATATAAAAATTTTATTTATTTATTTTTTAGATACTTTTTCATTAAATGAAATTTAAATTTAAAATAAAATAGTTAAAATTGTAAATAAATTATACCTTTGTACATCTTGAAGAACATCTCTTGTAACATCATCAGTCATCTTATTCCACTCATTTATGGCATTAGAATTTTCCTGTTCATCAGTATTTTTATTTGTAATCAAGTTTGTTAAAATAGGATTTTCTACATTAATTTGTTCGTAATCTAATGTGTTTTTTATTATACTAGGAATAACTTCATCATCAACATGCTTTTTTGCTATATTTTTATCATCTAAAATGTTCTTAGATTTTTCTTCAATATTTTCAATTAAAATTTTTTCTTCAAAATATTGTGATATTTGAGGATCAGATGCTAATTTGCTTATAATTTCTGGATCCGTTATAAACTTTGCAAGCAAGCTTTGATCTTGAATAACTTTTGCAACAACATTTGGATTATTAACTAATTTAGTAATTAACTCAGGATCATGCATCATTTTTGAAACTAAATTAGAATTTTTCACACAATTTTCTTTAGATTTCTGACACACTATTGATTCTTCTGAATTTGATATTGGTAAGGTAGAAACTGTTTGATTGGTACAAGATTCGCTTATTTTTGTACTATTCAAACATTCTGTAAATGTTGTATATGATTTTTGTTCTTCTACTGGTCTGAATGTTGTATAATTCAATAAATTATGTTCTAACTTTGAATAACTTGGCGAAGAGACAGAAAAATCACTAGAATTTTGAGACTCTTTTTCAATTTTTTTATGAGTTATATTAGATTCTCCTATTTTAACTGTTTGTATTGGACGTTCTTTTTCTTGTTTAAAATCAACATTAGTATTAGTATCAAAATTTATATGACTAGAACTCTTTTCAACATTTAATTCACTTGAGTTATATGATACAGATTGTTCATAATTAGCAAAATTGCTAATAGAATTGTGTGATGAATCTTTCAACATTTCTAAGGTTTTACTGCCAGCAATGTCACAATTTTCTGGAGGACTTGATGGACTTGGAACACTAGCAGCTGTGACTGGACTCATATTGTCCATTGTTGATTGTTTATTTGCATCAAGATCTGTATATTTTTTATCAGATTCCCAAAAATAAGATTCTGACATAACAGATGCAACTGAAGCTACAGAAGGTATAGAGGTAGATGTGTCATCAAAATTTGAATCATCTATACTTTCTCTTTTCATTTTCGTTGTTTTATGATTATCTGTGCTTGGTCGTTTTTTTGCACGATTTTGCTCTATTTTTTGACGTTTTAAAACTTTATCTTCTTCTGACATGATGTATTCTTTTCGCATGCCAATACTAAAACACTTATCTAATCTACATTTTTGACAAAACCGTCTTGTAACTGTTGTTATATTACAATTCTCAGAGAAGGGACAGCGGAAATCCTAAAAAATTACAAAATTTAACATCATAATATAAAAAAATATAGTCAAGTTATTTTTAAATAACTATTAATTTTTCACAGATTTTGAATTAAAATATTAAGACTTTATTAAATAAAAATTATATCTACTCAAAATATATTAAGTATGAAAATTTAAATATTGAAATACAATAAATTTAAATTTTCATATCCAAAAATTATTGAAATATCAATAGAGTATAATTACAATGATCTCTAAATATAACATCGTTATTAAAAGTATAATATATCTTTTAATCTGTTATGATAAGACAAGTAACAATATTTTTCTTAGTGTATATATAAATTTATAAAAAAATTGTAATTTAAAAATTATAAAATTACAATGATTTTTCAAAGATTATAGAATTTTGCAAATTTATAAACACTGTATAGGATTGTTTATTATTACTCAATAGACCTTGTTTTTCAGAGCATTACGTCGAAAGAAAGCTTTACAGCTTTCACAGGAAACTGCATTAAAATTGTAGCCCAGGGCTCGATCTCCACAAACACCGCAGACCTTATTGGCTTCCCTAACAGAATGTTCATCTTCCATGTCTGCACAGTAGTCAGCTTTTAATATTTAAATTCATCAGTTGACATTTTTATGTATTTGATAAATGTGAAACACTGTTATATTTACTTCAACTGGTTAAACAAAAAAGTAATCTTGAGTGTGCTGCAATGCTCCAAAACATACCTCCTGAAGCCTCACACCAGAATTGTAGTGACTCACCGCGTAAGGCAGATTATGTCGAATAAATCCGTTCAATTGACATTCATTTATCAACACTTAACACGGGCTAGCCAATAGTAGTAGCACATTTCTTCAGTTTTACTCCACGCCCGTCTGCCGACCATTGTTTGTATATGAAACTTAAACATTGACTTCTACTTTTTGTTACTTCCAAATAATTTAGTTAATAGTTTTATTATTATTATTATTATTATTATTATTATTATGTTTGCTTCTGCGTTTATTCGTACAAGCAGAAGCAAATCTACATTGCTGTCTGTATGCCGTATTCTAAGTTTTACAAATCATAAACAAGGATGCGAATATAACTATTCAAAGACTAAACTAAGATAAATATATTTAGAATATGGCATATGGAACATAATTTGTAGAGTTGTTTTTCATTGGTATTGATTATTAAGAAAATCTCTAGATGATACCATTTTATATTTAAGTATATTTTTATCTTTTATAACATTAAAATTTGCAATTTATTATTATTTGGGCAAAAAATTAAAAATACGATAAGCATGGATTTATTGATAAAATAGTATTAAAAAAAAAAAAATAAAAAAAACCATTTGCATCATATATTCAGTTTTTATTATAGATAAAGCAGTAAACGTTGGTAGCGTTGAAATTACAAAAGATTTGGCGCGAAGCTTAAAATATTTCTTACAAGTGAAGCATGTAAATGCATTATAGAAATAATAGGTAAAATTGAATAAACAAAGTTTTAAATTTTATTTCGGAAAATTTTTACAAAATAATATTAGGTAAATTGTGTGCGATTTCTTTTAAAAATCATCATTTTTTATTTTGTTTCCGATTTTTCTTATGGTTTTAAAAGTGTTTTATTTCATAAAATTTTTGCTTTTCGTTACAAGTAAAAAGAATTTTAAATCAACGATTATGAAAAATGATGAATGAAATTAGTATCATTAAAATTATTTATATATTGTTTATAACTTTCAATTTTCTCAATGTGTTTGTTTTTTAAAATAATTTATGAAATTTTGGCTGGTAGAGATACTTTTAATTAACAAATTATTTATAAATATTTTGTTAATTTATAAATCAATTAATTTAATTTGTGAAAAAGTGGTTTTTAATTGAATCTATTTATCTCTAGCACAAAAATAATAATTTTAAATAATCATAAAAAATGAGTTTTAAAGTATGTAATCGAACTTAAAGCTATTTGAAAAATTAACTAAATTGTATTAAAATTTTAATAAAAGAATTTCAGAACAAATCTTTGCTTGAAAAACATACATTGAGATATATTATCAAGAAGCATAAGTGAATGGTCATTTATTATCTTGTTGCGTGTTTATCACTATAATCGGTGTTATAATTGTTCACTTGAATGCGTCATTATTGATTTTATCAAGACACGAAGAAGATATGTATCGCAAAGATATACTATTTTTCATTTTTTTAATATATTTTATCTTTTAATTATTTTAAATAATTTATACTTAAATGTTATTTTATAATATCGACTTCTTCCGAACAAATTATAATTAAAAAAAAAAAAAAAAAAAAAAAAAAAAAATTGTAATTAAATATTTGTTGATAACGAGATTTAGAGATTTTGCAAGTTTTCACCACGTTTTCGAATTGTCGAAAACTTTTTAAAAAGTACTAATTTTCATGAATTACGATATTTTTTATTAAATTCAAAAATCACTGCTTTTTGAAAATAAATTTTATATAAATTTTCACAAATTTCGGACGATATTTTTACGTATTTCTATTTTAAATTTGTATTTTAAAGCTTTCGTTTTATCATCACTACGATTATAAATAAATTAAAATTAGAAATATATTTAAATAGATATAAAAAATTAAAACGATTATTATTTATCTATTTTCATGTATAAAATAAAAAAAAACGAGCTAATTATATACGAATAGAATGCAGTAGTTGAGATTCTCGATTCATTTTTACACATCACGCTTAAAATATAAAAAGAAGAAATATACATATAATATAAGCGAACACGAACTCGAAAATAAGGACGAAGGCGCTGCCTCGACTTTCTGCCTTCTTTATCTTGTGTCTCCGCTACGCTTCGTGCTTGCTCTCGCGGTGCTTGAATAATAAAAAATAGCGCCACAGCGCGCGTACGTGTTTAATCGATCAATGACGGGCGATCGCTTAATTTATTCAGAAGCCAGCAGCTGTCGGTGTTACTGTATTCGATGCTTTCACTTGTAGTTGCTTACCCTGGCGGTGATAATACGCAGTTGTTTTATTAACTACTTCTCGATGTGTCTATGTTAAAGAGTCGGATAGCCAGAGGAAGAAAGGCGAGCGAGAGAAAACATCGTAGGAGAAGGAGGAGGAGGAGGAGGCAGTAAAGAGGGACTGATAAACATACTTTACTCTTTTTCTTAGCTCTAATAGACGTAAAATTTTGCCTTTTTTATAATTTGTTGCCACAGTTTGCTTGATAAAACTAGTGCATTTAGAGAAAATGTAAAACGTTTTATTAATGACATCGGGCTTGATGTACTTTTAGTTTAAGCTAAGCCTCGATAGGGATAATGGCATAATGATGTGGCTTATACATTTTTGTCCAGTTATTAATCTATTTTGTTTTTTTCTTTTGAAAAATTAAATACATATTATAAAACTGAAAATCGACCGTTGAACATATAAATAGTAACGTTATAACAATATATTTATAATTTCATTATTCCAATCTATATATTTTTTAATTCAAGAATATCAATTTATTTATTTTTATACAAGAAAATAGCTTATTGATTGTTTTTTAACCTTATTAAATACAATTCTACGTTTTTGGTACAAATCCTTAATAACCGTAAAAATGAGATTATTATTATTATTATTATTATTATTATTATTATTATTATTTTTTATTTATTTAAAACATTTTTTTTACAGAAAAATAAATTTTTTTAATTTGTAATGTGATATTTACGACGACGCGTCAGTTTAATTTTCGTTTTAAAGTAATAATTATTAAACTTCTCAAATTTAACTGCAACTTTTGCTAATAAATGTAAAACAATTTTTAGTAAAAGATTATAAATTTTAATTAAAAAATTTATATGTAATATTATTTTTAATTATTTAGAAATTCTTGAACTTATAAAAATTAAATTATAAATTTGCAAAAGCCTATTGTAATAATGTAATATTTTATAGAAAATTTAACTCTTTTATAAATATAAATTTTTTATTATTAATAATTAAAATCTCAAGAACAAATTTTAATATGTTCAATTGAAATTAATTTTTAAAAATTCAAAAATAATATTTTTTTCAAACTTATGGTACATATATTTAAAAGTTACATTTTTATATTTTTTGTTTAATTGTTCAAACTATCTTTATAACGATTATAAAAAAATGTTCATATTCAAATTCTTATGCTTGAGTTTTTTCTAAAGATATTTTTACATTATTATTTAACTTAGAAAGTAAAAGTTAATAATGAAAATTTATGTTAAAATGTATAGTAAATAATATCGAAAAAGAAATAATAGTGTAAGTAATTAATGAATTATCATTTCATTTTGAAAATCTATTCATTGAAAACGATTGAGCGATTGTAACGCGATACGTTATGATTAAATTTCAATGGTATATGTCAAGCAATCGTAAATATATTTTTTAATTAATCGCAGAATACGTAAGTCATAGGTAAATCAATTTTTGGATATCGTAATTTAAAATCAATTTTAAAATTTTAAAATTTAATCTTTTAAACTCTTAATAACTTATGTTCAATTATATAAATATTAAATATTATAAAAACCAAAAATTCTTTATTACCAAAAAGTGGAATTTTTTTCAAATAAAATAAAGATAGATAAGAATTAATTTACCTGCTTGATTTTAATTCATTGTTAAATATAAAAGGGTACATTTTACCGAATCGCGAAATACAATTTATTATACGTGAACATAGTTTTACGCTCTTCGAAGAGAAAAAAAAAACTATTTATCATAATGATAACGCCTTCTTAAGCCCGTTAAAATTAAAAAAATGTTATTTTTCAGGATATCCCCACCAGGCCCCCGCAGCGCGATAATATTTACGGTCGGTTTTAAAAACCCGGCGTTCTAGTAACGGCAGAGCAGCCGCAACATCAGTAGCAACAGATAAAAGAAACGAAAGTAAAACAGAAAGGGAACGAGCAGAAAGTATCGTATACAACGCGTCCCGTCGAAGATACTTATCTCTCTCTTCCTCTCTCTCTCTCTCTTTCTCCCCGCAGCTTCCAGCAATAGTAGCACAGAGAGAGAGAGAGAGAGGCAGCGGCAGCAGCTTTGCCCGGTTCTCGCTTCTCTCTCTTCCGCTCTCTCGCTGGGCTGGAATCGATATCTCGGGGTGGCTAAGCGCGCCGCACCAAGCGAGAGGGTAGTTTTACTCTTCCTCGTGTGTATGTGTGCGCGTGAGTGCGCGCGAGCGCTTATAAACGCGCGCGCGCGCGCGCGTGTGTGTGTGTGCGCGTATGTGTGTATGAGTGTGCGCGCACGTCGAGGCCCTGACGCAGTTTATATTTAGAATTTACCTTTTACATCCAAGGCCGCCGGTAGTGCGCGGCTTTTACATTGTGGCATCCAAGCTATGGCCAGTGGTATATACATACACACACATACACACACACACATACATACGGGGTGCGCAATTGATTTTTCAACCTTTTTTTCCCAGTCGGCTTTTGTCACCCTCGTTATGCATGCGTGTTGAGTTGTGCTGCTCGTGAAAATGAGTATATTTTTGCTAAAAAGTAGTTGTTAATTCAAAGTGTGCATATACCACATATCCTAATATCTGTATTTACAAAAATCGACGATTTTCTTAGGGGATTAATTTTTTTTTCTTTTAAGAAAGTCATGTTACTATCATGATATTGTCGTTTATAAGCATATATTTTGCGATGGGCGGTTAGCTTGACACGAAAACTATCTCCCGTTAAAATAGAATGTATCTTTAGAAACCTTTACATCAATGGGACGTTTTATTATTATAAGAAAGTATCGTCTTTATTTACGAGTTGATTCACGTGCACAACATATCGAAACTTAATATAACGCGGGGTACAGTACCAACCATACCTTAACAATTAGAAATGTCATTCCTAACGGAATAATGAGATGCATTAATTTTATAACGTGTATCACTCTAGCAACATGCGCTTCGGTTCAACGACGGCAAATTCACGAGTGGTGTAATTCAAAATTGTACTTCGCCGCAATGGAATCTCGTCGAGCTTACGTAGAGATGTTAGCCTCGCACGTGCCGTCCAGTTAGATGTTGAAGCCACGCAAAGGTGGAACCTTAGGCTTTAGTAGAATGAGAAATTAAAAATTTAAAACCCTTTATTGTTGTAAATTAAATTATTTTTTTTAAAAAATCGTATTTTTTTTTTTTTTTTTTTTTTTTAGATTATGAACTTTAACATATAGGAGTTCGTAATTATTTATTTAAAAAAGACGAAAACTACAGTCGCTATTACGCAACAATTATAATTTAAGCGTCGAGAAATAAATAAAAAAAATTATTTCTTCTTATGAGAACATTTTTAAAAATACATGATTGATTTTTGGTTACGGTGAATATTTTTTTCCAGGAAATTATATCTCGAGTTTTAATGCATGAAAAAGGTTAAGTTTTACCTTTTCGTACAATGCTACTTTATTTTTCAGCGACTTCATTTTCGAAAATTTACCTTTCACGTTCGTTTATACGTAAAACAGCGAAAAAGAAACTTGAAATAAGTATTCATTTGTAAAAGGTCCCGTAAAAAAAATTATTTACGTGTAAAAATTTAACAACTTCGATTCAATTTTAAATGCATAATAATCCACGTCGAATTCATCGAAGAATTGACTCGTCGGTTTGCGCGTTATTGTCTGTCCGCTTGTCATTCATTTTCGTTTCATTTCATTCTGTCATGCTTGTCATACGAATTTGGAATCGATGTCGGAATGGTTCGTATGCATATTTGTAAACCAGAGCCTACGAAAAATTCTTTGATAATCAATTAGAGACGCTTGTTACTCTGTTCAATATTTGCACTGCTCGTGTGTAAACAATTTCTGTTGCGATTTAAATTTTCGTACATATGGTTAATTTATACCGTCGTTGACGAGCGATGTTTTGCTATTAGCTTTCCCGGAATGTAGGACTATTAACCGATTTATTTCAAATCACTTATTGCACCAACTCTACGTATATATATGCGTGTATATAAATATTCTGATGCAGAGCATAAATTTTGATGTATTGGAGCGATAGACTTCAATTTTGCAGCTGAGGTCCCTTTTCTTTGGTAAATTTTTTTTATTCCGTTGTACATTTTCAAAAACAAAATTTATGCTTAAAAAACTTTAAAAAGATTTCTTATTTCAATAAAATAAAAATTTATTTGAAGTTTTTGAAAATTTTTTGAGTTTTTAAAACTAACCTATGAATGAAGAATTTTTCTGTTTTTTTTTCTGTTTTTTTTTTTTTTTTTTTTTTTACTTTTATTTTCAAAGTATTTCATTAAAAGAATATCATTAATTTAATAATCAATAAGTATAAGTTGCGCATTGACAATATTTGAATTAAGAAAGATTTGCAAACGCTGATAATAACATTGTCATATTGATAGAGCGACAAGTTTAATAAAATTTTCACTTAAAATAGGTATGGTTAACATTTATGAGCAGTAGGATAACGCGTAACTAGCCTTAAATTACATTTTCCTCGAAGGAGGAATTCTCATGAAAATTTTCGTCCTTGTAACGCATACGTTTAAGTAGAGGATACTTATGCAAGATACCGCAAAACTGTTAAACGCGGATAGAGATATTTTCGTATACGAGCAAAAAATATTTTCCGGCATATGTAGCAAAATAAACAAGGCAAAATAGCAAAATAGCTTTTCGAGTCACGTTCTATTGGTTCTCTCTCTCTCTCTCTCTCTCTCTCTCTCTCTCTTTTCATACTACCGACACTCGTGTAAGTGTAATAGAACATCGAAGGAGAGAAAGCGAAGGAGAGAAGCGAGAGAATTCGGGCGATTTTCCACATCGGTGGATTCTAAATTGCGAAGCAATGCATATTCATAATGCGGAACTAGCGTCTCGTATATCTATCGACGCGTCTTAAGAAGACTTTACTTTTATGAATATCTGAATATCTAGCTTATTTAACTTTTCTTATCCGTGAAGTTTATTCGTCTCACAACAATTCGTCTTGTTTCGTCGTATTTTTCTCTTGTGTTTTACAATGTTGATCATGATATTTTTAATCGTTTATTAAAAATTCATTAAAATTATTACTATTGTTTTTTTAAGCGATTTACCATATTTAAAAAAATTGTGTCATCAGCTTTGCTTTAAAAAATATAAATTTAAATATATAAACAATAAATGATGCATTCAATACCAGCACGATCTTTAATAGTGTAATGTAAAACCGCTTGATTTATAATATAAAGTAACTGGAAATACATACTTTAACGGTTATGTGAACAATGAAAAATGTAAAATGGATTATAACCGTTATTCCAATGTTTCTTTAAAAAAAAAAGTTGAAAAATTTTGTTGAAAAACTAAGATTTTTTTTTTAATATTATTGCATTCTCAAAAGTTTATTGAATATTTGGGGAGCGCCATTCTTATTTGTAAACAAAATGAAAACGATAGTCTCTGTGGAAATAATTAATGGGAGCATTTCGAAAAATGGAATGAACGAAAATACATGTAGAAACATTTGTATTTTTTCGTATATAATTCTGTCCAAGTCGTTGAGAAAAGTATATGCATACATTCGAAACATTGGCGAGCACAAGGAAGAAGAAGAAGAAGAAGAAGAAGAAGAAGAAGAAGGCGAACAAGCACGCGGTATAAATATACCTTTGAAAAGCATAGAACAAAGTCTTGTTCTCTCTCTCTCTCTCTCTTTCTGTCTCTCTCTTTTTATTTTTTCCTCACTGTCACCGAACGGCTAAAGTTCGTTGAGAAAAATATTTTCTTCGCCCTCTGCCGTTCTCTGTAATCCTCTTCATCTCTCCTCTGTAATACTTTAGAGGAGTGCACACACGAGGACGAGCGAAAGAACATCGGATCTTTTTGCCCTTTCTTTACGCTGTTCCTCTTACGCGCTCGCCTCTCCAAGGAATTGAAAATTACGCGAGTACTTGCACCCGCACGCCTACATTTCTCTCTCTTTCTCTCTCTCTCTCTCTCTCTCTCTCTCTCTCTCTCGTACGTCAAACTGGGACATATAAAATCTGTTACATATTTTCTGATTTTGTTTTTACACTGTGTACATATTGATGTTTTGAACAACCGAAAATCTTTTTATGCTATATGCTTTCCTTTTACATTTCGCAGTATCTTTTATGCACTTATTGGTTTAAGATCTTACGTAACGTATTTCGTATCTTAAGGATACTTCAGATCGCGATCAATATTTGTTTTCTTTGATTTTTTAATATTTTTGTAACTTTAAAATTAAATGTAAACGGTAATTTAACTTTGCGTATTATACGAAAGCAACATCGGCTTTTATAAAATGCTAAAATAATGTCATTAAAACAATTTTTTTTCCTTTAATAACTATTGTAATATATATATATATATATATATATATATATATATATATATATATATATATATATAACATGCTCATTTATATATAGTAAAAATTTTTAAACGTATTTCTATCTAACTTATCCTGCTTGTGTATACTTACACAAATAAGTAGATATGGATCGTATATAGTCAGACATTATCGTACACATGAAAGCGAGCATTTGCACGGATACATTTTTTTATATAAATAAATGTAAATTTTTTTTTCTTAAAATTTTTATCAATCAATTATTTAAGTACGACTTATTTCATTTAATTTGTAAATCATACTCTATTTGTATAAATAAAATATTCCAATGAATAGTCTCCGATGTTTCAATTCGAAGAATAATTAGTTAATAAATATTAAAAAAAAATATTTTTCTGGTGAGTTGCGAGGAATATTGATCCATATGCTTTTGAGTAAAGTGAACTTCTCTATCTCTTATGTTGCTACTTTCAACGCTATCAACTCTTGTTGGCTATGCAAATATACTTGTATATAGTAAGTCGGGGGAAGTCGCCACACCTAAGGAAGAAGTTTGAAAAAAAATACGCATATCTGTGAAAGTAAATTTTTATTATTCGATCGCATATTCTTTACAAAGGTCTATAAAATATGTAAAACAAAAATATTTTTAAATTTCATTCATTTAAAAGATTTTAGCAATTAAATAAAGTAACGCAAAAGTGTGGGTAAGATGCTACATTGATTAAACTTTAACACATCTTTCGCGGGAAGCGACTAAAGTCGGTTTTCAAGGATTATTGATGGATTATTGTCATCGATGGGTTTTTGTGATTTTTTACAATAAAATCGGATAGACGTGCATTGCAAAAATACAAAACGTGCGTTGCAAGAATGAATTCCTATGAATTCGTTTTGCTTTGGCGACAAAGTGCCCGAGCAAGATGTGTTAACAAAATATGAAAAATGATCAACATTTTTGCATAACAAAAAAAAAAAAAAAAAAAAAAAAATACATAAATGAATAATTATTTATGCTTGCATACGGAAAAAATTCCATTTTTACATCACGCATTGTTTACGCTGTGCATATTGAACTCAATCACGTTTTGGCCCCTTATTATTGTTATAGTTTAATTTACAACTAGAATATGTATCTTCAAAAAATTCTCCTTTAGCCAAGAAATATTTTAAATTATCGTTTTACACTTATTTTTTAATTATATTGCAGTTTTAGTAATAAAATGCCACTGGCATCTTACCCTGAAGGTTTGAAACTCAAGAAAAAAGATATACTCGTAAATAGAAAAATTTAACATTTTTTTTTTTAAATTATTTTATTATAAACTTGTTTATATTACTTATTATTTATCCGAATCCTTTTAAATAAAAATAAAAAATACTTGAAAGGGAGCACGTAAAAGTTATGGAAAAATTTAGATTGGACTAAAGTTTTTTCAACAAACAACCAAAAAACAATTAAAAATGAAATAAAAAAAAACGGTAAAACAATATCAGTTTATTTAGTTAATTATAATACAACTTATAATAGCATTAAAATTGCCATATACACATATGTATATTTATGTAACGAAAATATAGCAAAGTAGCGTCTTCCCCATACATTGGCGTTCTCTCTCTCTCTCTCTCTACCCTCCATATATTGTGTATTCGAAATGAATACGTGGGAGTTTGAATCGATTTAAATTGCTTACTTTGTAACGGTACTATTATCGGAAAGTTTCAAAGTACAAATGTAAAGCAAAACTTACTTAGATTAGTATATTATCATATAATAAAATTCTCATGTATTATAAAAAAAATTATTTGTAAAGAATTTAAGTATATTTATTTAATGAATTGACTACAAACACATACCATTGAAAAGTTTTAACTATTTATAATTCAAATTTTTTAAGCTTCGTTGAATAACGCGTTAACTTTCATTAAAAGTTTCTAAGCATTCTATATCATGTTTACGAGACTCTTTTATTTTTATTTTTAATTTATTTCATCAAGCTGAGATACATATTTTATTAAAAGAACGTGGAATTTTTTCCGAACATTTGTTTTGATAGTTGAGTGTTTCTGCACGCGTAAAATTTTTAGAGCCGTAAAACTATATATATATAGTACTATTATCAATGAAAATTTTTCTGCAATATGCAGGTTTTAATATTTTATTTAATAATAAAACGATAATTTTTACTGTATAAAGTTATACCGTATATAATAAATAGGTAAATAAGCGGATGATTTTTAATACCTACAAACATTTACATTATCATTTAATGTTTCTATTTATGGAGTTATTATCTCGATGTTTGTAAATTAAACTTTGTCGAGTATCTTTTTCAGAGTTAAAACTAAATCCTTTTGTTTAAAAGTTATACTATACGCTTTAAATGAACGAAGAACTTTTATTAAATTAATCCTTACAGCTCGTGGAATTTATTTTTTCGTCTCAGTTACCGCGTCACAGTCGTCGCTACTCGCCGCGAACAATCGAGGCAAAGCGCCTGTAAATCTATCTCCTCTATCGATCCCTTTGACGATTGAGCCCTTCGCGAGGTTTCGAGTTTTTACGAGTCGCGAGTAAACAGCGGGTGAACGGGATGGAAAGCGAGTGGCCGCAGCGAGTAGTAGCGAGGGAGAAAATTCATCAAACGGATGGGGGCGTGGGAGTAGGGAAAGGCGAAGGGCGCTCACGCGACGGTGCGTACCTACGCGCGTTGATGTCTGCCAGTGGGACACGTATCGATTGGGCGCGCGAGCGAAAGCGGCTCCGAGGGCTACAGGTGGCTTTCCGGCGCAAGCGCTGCTTTTAAGCTCTTTCCTCCTCCTCCTCCTCCTCCTCCTCCTCCTCTTCCTCCTACGTTTTGATACGTGTACCAGTTTTATTAAATATCGATGCTTCCCTCGACGACTCTCGCGTTTCATTTCGCAACTGTCAACCAGTTTCCAGTTAAGTGCTAAGTGCCGTGCATTCTTTTGTCCTTCTCGATTAAAATGACAATATTTTTTGCTCTCTCTCTCTTTCTCTTTCTTTTCCTTTCTTAATTTATTTTATACGTTATTTATACTCAGACCAAATTGTTACTGTAATTCTATCTTATGTTTTCTACGTAAATATTTTTCAGATATTTGCCGATGAAAGCAAACGCTCGAATAGAAAATTTACTATCGATTTTATCTAATGTTGAATCGAAGAATTATGAACGGAAATTTGAAAAAAAAAAATTTAAATACAAAAACGTGAAGGTTTCAATGAATGCAACCTACATATATCATTTTACTTTTATAAACTTTATCAACAATAAAATACATTTTTATTTTTAAAATTAAATTTATGATAATTCAAAGATAATATCGTTGTTTGGATTTCCCTACAACTAAATAAAGTAAAACTTTTATTTTTATATAATAAATTGATAAATAATTAATTTTGACATAAAATTAACAAAATTCGTCGTATTTTTACTTTTTATAAAACATTCAACAATATATCATTATTTTACGGTGAATAGTCTTTTATTTATCATGAAATGTTATAAAAAATCAGAATATATACCTTTTTAAATCTTTTAAGAATATACAAGCTTTTATAACTTTTACATTTATCAACATATTTTTGTGAATAATATTGTATCGAGTTTTAGCTTTACACAATACAAAATCTTGACCTACAAAGATGAATGAAAGAGGCTAAACACTTTTCCATACCTCAATGAAAAATACAACGATAAGAGATTTCGTATGCGAAAGTAGCTAAAATTGCATTCGATTGTTTTGCGTAATTCTAAATTTTTTTTTAAAAATAAATATTTGGTACAATAGAATTTTTAAAATTGTTTACATCTCTCTGATTGAAAATCAATTTTTTTTCACAGATCGTTTGTAATATTGTTTCTAAAAATATTGTGAATTATTTTACTAATAGCTGACACTTTTCGAAATGGTATTAAAAAAAAAAAAAAAAAAAAAAAAAAAAAAAAAAAAAAAATTCATCTTTTCAATTTTAAAATAAAACAAGCTTTATTCATTCTTTCTCGGTATCCCAATGCAAAAATATTTTTCATTTTCCAGCCGCAGCAGCGAACGGAAGCGAAAAGTCGAAGAATGGCAAAAGAAAGAGAAAAAGGAAACGGGTGAGGGAGAAAGAGAAAAAGGTTGAAATAAAAAAAATGAAAGCGAACGGAGATCAAAAGAGAAAGAGAGAGAGAGAGAGAGAGAGAGAGAGGGTGAGAGAAAGAGAAAATGGAATGAGGCATCGGTTTAAGTACGTCGGGTAACTTTTTAATTGGAAGGGTGGCGCGCTTTACAGCTAAATACCGAGTTTTTTAAACGAGCTTCGAGTTGAGCGATCATACGTGGAAACGTAATGGCCATTCTGTTTTTCGAGGTAGCTTTTTTGCTTTTTTTGCTTTTTTTTTATTCTTTTTCGTTTTTTTTCGTTTTTATTTTGTTTCTACCAACGGCCGCCGCTTGTTATAATTGGACAGATATCCTACGCACGTGGTTGACCACAAATTCACTCGAACTCTCTCGCGAGCATACACCTATGCTTCAGGGGTTTTAAGCGAAAATCATCAAATCGATTATCGTTTGGGGATAAAAGGCCCGATTAGTGGAAAAAATGCCGTTTCGAAAGTATTTTACTCGGTTTATGTTGTTCAAACGCGCGCAGATATATCCAGTAGCCTTTGATGCGTTTGCGCGAGGAAAAAATACGGCGCTAAACTGTTGCATAATGGTCGGCATGAGTATTCATGTCCTCTGCAAACTCTAATCTGCCGCAACAACTTTTTGAATGCGTTTATGAAGTTTTGCAGAGAGGCTGGCAAAAGTAAAATAGACATAGATAGAGATAGAGAGAGAGAGAGAGATAAGCAGCTTATAGGAAAAGTTTTAAGAGGTCTGCACACTTTTTCTTTTATTTTTTTCTCGATAGTTTTAAGGAGACATCACTATCGGGATGATCAAAAAATCATTTTGGCGGTTCAGATAAACAGCTTAGCTTGATAAAATAATGCTTAAGCGTTTTAATATTAAGCGTTAGTTAAATTATCAATAAAATTTTAATTAACTTTCAGGTATAATTTTTAAGTAAATATATTTAATACATTATTTTTAAGTAAATATGTATTAGGTTGGAAACTATGAAACGGGCGTTTTTTGTTTAGTCTGTGTTCAGCTGCACGCCCGTTTCATAGTTTCCAACCTAATAATTCGAGCGTACATTACGAATTTACATATGTCCGAAGATATACATACTTACCTACCGGTGTTTTAAAACATTCGTATTTTTTTTTTAAAGAAAAACATTATCAATTAATAATTATAATTTTATATAAAAAATTTTCAATTTTTATCATATCTAGTTTTAAATTAATTTTTTATATCTCTTGTGCGTAATTAGTTAAACAATCTTATCGGCCTATTTAAAACAAACGCTGCGGAGAATTTCGGCTACTTGTTTGTATCGATACAAAATATTTCAAAATTTTTCTTTGCAAAGTCGAAATTAATGTTTATCTTTTGAAGCGCATTTTGAAACTTTCCGCTTCTGGATGCTTGTGATTAAAGTTATACAAAATAATCTTTGAAGTACGATATTGCGAAAACTTTTATTTAAATACAAATACAGGTCACATACCTTCGGTATTAATTATTCGAAATTTTCATTTTTTTAACTGCAACTATGATTCGTTGCATTGAAAAAAAATTTATATTTATAATTTATTTGCAAGTATTTTTATTTTAATAAACTGACAAATCACTAAAAGTTTAGAATTACAAATTATACCGAAGACCACATTGTTATGTTTTTATTGAAATAAAAACAAAAGAATTAAAATCTTAATTTATCGATCGAGCTCGTATAGTAGTTTAACTCGCGACAATACTTAATCCAAAGCGAAGGTTCATTCGTTCGTAAGGCTTCGTTTCTATAATTTAAAACTTTTAATTCGAACCTTGTTAAACGAACCTCGCGACATTGAAAATTCACGCTGAGACGTTCCCAACATACGTGCGAACGTTTTAGCGCCAATTCGACGTCGGTGACCGCGGCGGCGGAACAAAAGTTTGCTTCCTGGAATTTTCTTGGCCCCTCGACGGCGAAGGCTTATTACGTATATTATTCTTTGACGAATCCTCGCGCAAAAGGAAGGAAAGACGCGCGAGACTTTCCTTGGAATTTCCTTGAAAATTGGGGATAAAGAGAAAAATTTCTCTTTCCCCTATCATGCGACGGCATTTTCTTACCAACAATATTATTTCAAAATCAAAATTTGATGTCTTTCATCGATAGCCTAATATCATAATAGATTATTGTATTTGGGCTCATCGTCATCTTAAAATTTTCGTTATTTTTATCTTTCGAAAAATCCAGTCATTATTAATAATAAAAAGGATGTTATAATCACGAGGATTCTTCGCTTTTTTTCCACAAAGTTTTGATTAAAAATATATACAACGCTCGAATATTTAAAATGAATGCGAGGCGTGTTAAAAATTTCGTTCGCGTTAAACGCACAAACAAATCGTGCTTACCTGGCTGACTCAAAACAACCACGAGCCGAGGAAGGAAATCCCTTTTTTTTTCCCTTTTTTTTAATACGATGCGTCGAGTGGCGCAGAAGCAGAAACTCGTCACCGAGTCGCGCAAAAATTGTCCGTAGGCTCTCTTTTTCCTACTCTTTGCGAAGGACACGTTCCTACGTTCGTATGTACATTTTATCCAGGAGTCTACGCGAGAGCAAAGGGAGTCTACAGATCAATATGATCGCGTCTGCCGGCGGATACACGCGTCAGGAAATCCAGCCGGGATGGAGCGAAAATGGAAAGAGAGGATTTTTTTTTCGCAGCGATCTCACCGACTTCGTCTATAATCCCACCGAATGGCATTTCGAGCGAGGGGAATCAAATAATACTCGCTTTATCTCTTCGTATCTCTCTACGTCTTTCTTTTTTTCGTTTCTACAACGATGCCGATGCCGAAGGTAGATTTCCGTGCGATGGGACACGATTCGATGAAACGATTCCTAAATTTTTGTTTCGGAAATTTTCTCTCGGTCGTCGTATAAAAAAGGGCCGTGAGAAATTTCTACGAAATTTAATGCGAAATTCGTTTCGGCATTGCCGAAGCAATTTTCACCTCGGAGAACTTTTTCACCGACGCGGCTTCCTCCGTGCATAATTATAACAAAGGTTTGGTGCGGCTCCTGAAATCTTTCGATCCTGTTATCGTCGTCTTGTAAAACTTTTGGCTGCTTGCGTTATTTTAAGGCATTTATTGATTTACGCTAAAAATTCCACCGAATAATAAAATCGAGAATTACGTGAGAATTGAAAATTGTTTCTTTATTAATGTTAATTATATTACAATACATTAAATTATAATTAAAATAAAATATTTCTCATAATTCTTAATATTAAATTATCAGATTGCGATGTATTAATAATCATAATGAAGTTTCTAACTAAAATTAAAATTCCAAAAGTTTTGAATTTTCTTATTTTAATTTTAATTAAATCTTTTATAATAAATTAATAATAATAATTAAATCAAATAATAATTAAAATAAATTAATAATAATAATTAAATCAAATTTTTGGGATATTTTTATGAAGTTGATTAAAACCAAAAAAAAAAAAAAATATCAATCGTTTATACAACTTTTATTCTTGTAAGACTATCAATTTTTTTGCTAGTTTCAACTTTTATTGTTTCTCATTCGTGTGCCACTTGAACCTGAAATTATCGATTTATTTTTTAAATTACCGTTTTAAGCCAGTCTTGCGGCGTTAGCCTTAATTTTTTTTTTTTATTTATAAATAATCGTATCAACTTTAGCGGCATCTTAATTAAAATAGCGCGTGTGGTTTGGATTTTTTTTCCAAAGAAGACATTTTTCCGCGATGTATACATATATGCATGTATAAAATTAGTAAAGTATCCGAAAAATTATTAATTTACTTACAAACTTATATTTTCCTCATTTATTAACTCGATGAAAATCGTCAAAAATAAAGTTTAACTCGAAGATCGTCTTTAAGCTAAAATTTATTGTCCGTAATAATTTATAATATCTCATGTCAATTATCTTCATTATCTCGGAAATATTATCATTAAGTGTCATTTTTATCATAATAACAAAGGGACGGAATTTAATACAATGTGTGCTTTTTATTTGTATGTGAAACGTCGCAAATGCAAGTCACGCTTAATAAAGTAGAGTATACGGCTAGAGAAGATTTGTCAAGCAAGACACCTCGTCGTAAGGTTTTAGATGTGCTGACATTTTTTTTTCGTTACGTTTTCATGATAGTAAATGTTTGATCACGCAGATGCACTTAATTTATTTTGACACCTTGACACAGTCAAGCAATTTCTAAGTTTCCCAAATTCTAAGCCGCTTAACTCTAGAGCTGACTATTTTTTCGAATGGTACAAAAAATTAAAAAATAAAAGAAAAAAAAAAAAATAAATAAATAAACAATGAAAAATAACGGACTAACGTGAAGGTTTTTTTAACACGTCTAATAAGAGTAAAAATTGAAAGAAAATTTAATGATTACTTTCAAAAATTGCTGCAATTATGTTTCGTTCATCACTGCTTATTTTGGAAACGAAGACGAAGAAAGGAAGAAAAAGAAAATTAATTTAACTTTAACTATTGTATGACTGACTTATGACAATAAATAAATTTTATTTATTTTATTTTTTAATTCAAGTTGACTTATTACATAGAAGTTATTATATGGAAATATATTCAATTTGTTTTTCAATTATCTTATATAAAGAAATTTATCGAGCAAATTATACAAATTGTATTGCAACTAAATGGAAATTTTTTAATTTTAATAATGTTAATTACTTTCTTTAATGTTAAATACAAATAGCTAATTGTAAATAATGTAATATAGCATAGCCGATCTTTTAGCACCCTTAGTTAGTGTAGCAACATACGCGATGAGCGTGGAAAAGAAAGATTGGAGTCTGGAATCAACTAATACGATTAAATATTTCATATTCTTTCAATCATCTCAGCATTTACTCATTCTATTACGGTCTCATTTCTGATGTTATAATTAGTCATGCAAAGGGAAGGAGATAGAAGAGGAAAAGTAATAGTTAGAATACAAAGAGA
Organism: Chalcis sispes; assembly: GCA_949987625.1. NCBI lineage: Eukaryota > Metazoa > Arthropoda > Insecta > Hymenoptera > Chalcididae > Chalcis > Chalcis sispes. Next base: position 72,576,280 of record OX465097.1, on the reverse strand, counting down.
AAAAAGATTGATCCGTCATTGAATCAATCTTATCAATCTTCCTAAAATGAACTTTTCTCTCTTTTCTTTTCTTTATTTGGCGAGTAATTTTCAAAAGTTCGGTCAAAGATTTATCTCTCTATATTTATTTAAGGAATAGAGAGATACGAGGTAAGGCGAGGTGCCTATTATGTGCGACAAAAGAAATACTAAAGACGAAGAAAGAAAACAAGGAGGATGTTGCGGTAAGCGACTAGGCGACGTTATTCTTGATCAGTTCTTATGAGATATTGCTTTAATCAATCAATTAAAAACTTTTTACAACTCAAAATACACCATTTACCTAAATAAAACGTCAGCATTTTAATTACGAACAATTTTGAACATTGGCTAATGAAAACTTTATTTATTATAGTTACGAAAATACTTTTACTAACGTTTATTGAAAAATATATTTTTCGTGTATTTTATTCCTATTCATTGATCAATATTGTTTTTTATTGTATAAAAATTAATACCACAATCATTTTTAAGGATTTTAAAATGTAGAATTCTTGGATAAATACGAGGTATGTATGACGATTTCCCCGAGGATTTGTTAATATAAAGTATAAAAAATATTTACACATTTAACAATGATTTTGTAAACACCAAGTCGAAGTGAATTTTAAAAATTTAGGTTAAATATGGAATTTTTAATTGTAGGCCACAAATGCAGTCTTTCAATAGATATGTGTAAAAATTCAAATAAAAATAAACGATAGCTATTATAGGAGATGATGATAAAGACAGAGGCGTACATGAATAAAGTTGGCAATTCATTCGTAAAAAAACAAACGAGCACTGCGTGTGCGCGCATCGTTGTGCATCTGTCTGGCTGTCTCTCTCTCTCTCTCTGTCTCTCTCTCTCTCTTTCTTGACTGCGCGCGATAACATACACGAGAGAAAAGGCTCTCGCGACGCTTTTCCTTCCAGATCATGCGGTGGTGGCGGGAAGGGGATAGACGACGGGAGCAGAGTAGAACTGTACGAGGAGGACGGGGCTATATCATGGAGAGAAAGAGAGAGTCGGGAGGGTTGCTACTTCCGCGCTGGGCGCTTGTAAAAAGGGGGGGGAGAGAGAGAGAGAAAATAAGAGAAGGGGAAAACTGGGTAGGATGGAGTCTGCGCGCTTTCGTGAGCTAGGGCTGGCTCACGAGGCTCTCGCCGCCGTTCGACGATGACAGTCCTGCCGCAACACCAAAACGCGCCACACAATCGTGAGTAGTAAAATTTTCTTACTTAACAACATCTTACACACCATCGTCATTTTATTAAAGAGAAAGATTTACACGGCTACCGTCTCCCCTTTTGGCACACTATTTACCTTTATTCTTATCCAACAGCTACACGAGACACAGTTGTATCACTTAGACCATATCATATAAAATATTTTATATGTTTTTGCCTACTCTGTATTGACATTAAGCAAGACCTGTACACCGATCATATTATCAGTGTAAGTCCGTGTGCGTATGTGCCTTTCGACTATTATACTCGTATATATAAATTTATGAGAATAATATATAATATGCACGGATACATAAAGATGCACACACACACACACACACACACACACACACACACACACAAATACATTCATATAGATATATGTATATGTATACGACATACACAGAATCATACACACTTTAAACGTAACAAGTAGTTGTTACCTTCACTTTTATCCACCACCAGTAGTACCTTAGAATCGAGACTGTTGTTTACTGTTGTCGGATGTAACCACGAAGCATATAACGAGCACACTTTATATATTTTAAAATTTCCGGCAAGTGAGATTAAGATTTAGCGCGGTATATAGTGCTGGTGTGCGCGTGCGTCGGTGTTATTCGCTTTAATAAAATTTTATCGTATTTCGATTTTTCTACTCCGATACTAAAGCATCGAGTGCAGAAAAAAACCTGTGGAATATGCATACGCTACGTTGACTCTTAGTTGCCGCTCGTTGATTATCAAGACCCTCGGAAAAATTTTTTCATAACTTTATTGTCTGCGATTTTCATTCTCGTTATTTTTTTTAATCGCGAATCAGTTTTTTTTTTCTTTTTTTTCACGTTAATTATTATGTTATTTAATGATCGGTCGAGTGAATTACCCGTTTACGTTAATAACGAATTTATAGCAATCAAGCGAGTGACGTTGTGAAAATTAATTTTATTTCATGAGATTATATGGTTAACAAAAAAAAATGTTATCGTTTCTTGATGCATTCAAATTAATTGTGTCTATTGGTTCGTGTTTTCCCATTCTGTTAATTATAATATTTTAGATGTAAATTGTTTTTTTTTTATTTTTTTGTTTTAAAATAAAGGAGAGCTTGAAATATTTTCAATAATGCGCATGAAACGTGGTGAAATTAAAATTTTAATTAATTAGTTAACAATATTCAGCATCTCGTATCAAAAAAATTATTACGAATAATAAATGATCTTGATACTCGAAAAAATTAAATTTGAAATATTAATCTTATATCTCGCGAGATAGTATATTTTTTTATTTAAATTTTTCATCTAAATTACAGTCGGAGCTTTCTTCTTCGATAATGTCGACGTTTAAAATAAAAAAAATTACCCAGTGCTTTATCAGATCAATGTCTGCAGCTCGTTAATAGAATCCAGTGCGGCGTTTAGAACCAAAGCTCGAATTCTCGGTCGCCAAAGCATTCCGACACAGTCGACAGCGTCGATGACGGTGCGACGTTGAAAAATAAAAATCTCCCGAGCGTTCGAACGCTATCGATAAAAATGTCGAATTCGTTCTGAGACGAAGAATAATGGTTTTCTCATTCGATCGCGCTTCGCGTTACGTTTTTCTTTTCCAAATTCTTTCGGACGAAATTTTACCCTCAAAGTCAAATACCACCACATTCGGATGGTTTATAGTTCGATAAGAGAAACGCCGATTTAAAATCATTCAAACCGTTAAAAAAAAAATGACCATTTTTGTGTTGGAATTCAGATGGCATTGGTTTTACAAGTTTATATTTACTTATAAAAAAAGAAGAATAATTAAAAATTGTTTAAAATTCAGGATGAAAAATTGTTTGATTCAAGATAATGAGAATTTAAGCATAACTCTTGCGAGGTTAATAGAACAAGACAATAAAGATACATTTAGTAGAAAGGATCCTTAATTGGCCAGTCCAAGTTATTCATGACTCCTTCCATCTCTGCATAATGGAAGAAGTCGACTGGAGCCGCCGCTCGTGGATATTGTGCGCGACGTAACAAAGCGAGCGCGTCTCTAGATTAATTCCAAAATAAAGGGCTGAATTTTTGGGGCTCTCGCTCGCGGCAGCTGAATTAAATAAGTTTTCCTCTGCAATTATTCTCGTTATCGAATTAGTGCGACGTTTCGCAAGTCTCCTCCGGTTATCCCTAGAGTTGTTTGTTGCTTGATTTTTTCTCTCTCTTTTTTTTGTTTTTTTTTTTTTTTTTTTTTTTGTTTTTATCGAAAGCGTCTTCCTTTGACTTTGTGATGTCGATTGGTGTTGAGTCGTTGCGTCAACCATCGACAATGATGTCCTTGGAATAATTAATATTTTTATTAGGTATAACTATGCGGTAGTATGTTTTTATCTTTAAAATAAATCGGCTTGTGATAAATTGACGCATGTGCAATGTTTACTTAATCACAGATATTTTTAAACTTCTTTTTCTTTTTTTTCTTCCTTTTTTTTTTTTTTTTTTTTTTTTTTTTTATATAAATTATATTGATTCTGTAAGTAGGTCAGTATAAAAAAAAAAACTATCACTCATATAAAATCAATACATTCCATCTAAAATTAAATTAATTAAACAAATATTAAAATCCAAAAGTGTACCGGTTTCAATATTGTATACAAATAATTTTCAAAAATCGTTTATTCCATTTTTATTTTCTTCTTTTTATAACGTACTGGTAATTAATTTATTTTCGATTTGATTAAATTTTATTTCAACTGTATTTTAACTGCATGGTATTATTATAATAAAAGTTTCGAAAGCCACTGTTTTGCTCGAAATAATACTCAAAGTATTTTCACATTTTAGGGAGTAATAAATGTGTTTTGTAATTATTAATACCCATTATTAAACACTATTTGACATCAAATATTTATAGTTTATACAAATAGCTTTATAAAGTTTAAAATAGCTAAAAGTCAAATTTTTTAAATGCATATCGTGTTAAAAATTTATTACCTCGTCATAATAATTACATATTTTAGCATTATGGCTTAAGTCTACTAGTAGTATAATCAAAGTAACCGATCTGTACATTGGTTGCATCGTTAACATTGTAATAAGAATCAAAATTATAGTCATTAAACAAATAAAGCAACGAAGCGAGGATAAAAAGATGATGCGTACGAAAGAAATTATCGTCATTATCGTTAGAAATTACATCATCAAAATGATACATTAATGTCCCGACGACTCGACGCTGAAAAATTACACGTATATTTCAGCCCCTCCCTCCTCGATAAGCGAGTGCGCGGTAGATAGGTAAGGTAGGAAAAGAATAGTCGCATGAAAGAGAAAAAGGGGAAGGGAAGGAAAGAGGGTCTCGAAAAAAATTATCGAAATGATTTAGGTCAGCTACCGGAGCTGTATTCACGAAAAAATAAAGTAAACAAATACGATAGCTACGCGAGCTGAATCGAATGGGTGAGAGTTTGCCCAGCGCTCGCCCACATATGCTCCCTCGCATGTATATATATATATATATATATATATATATATATATATGTGGCATACACACATGCCATATATCCTTATACCAACGTATTCATCCTTACATACTCGTACACACATCCGCGGCTTAGTCGGAGCAAGCCGGTCGTTTTTCCTCGGCACGCGTCTCATTCCGATAGAATCTCCGGCGCGTTTTCTCCTCCCGCGGGGCTGTAATGACGCTGCGGGGAAAAAGAGACCGAGAGAAGGTAGAAGAAGATACGACGAGCCACGATCGTGCCGCAACTTTACGAGTTTCGTGCCTCGCGCGCTCCTTTCCCGTCTCTACGCGTTTATGCGACAATCGCGACTTTACCCGCGGGATCGTAAGAAGACTTTTTTTTTTTTTTTATAATCTGTGAATCTCCTGGAGTGAGAATGTTTATTGTCTTCTCCATGCTTTCTTTTTTTTTTTTTTTTTTTTTTTTTTTTTCTTGCCCACTCTTGGTACGTGGTTACGGCTGTTCTTGTTAGCGCGATATACTTTACTATTTTAATGTATTTTATCAACCAAATAAATATAATGTGCAAAAATCAGATATTTATTGAAATACTATCGAATCTATAATTTTATTTATTTTTAGAGCAACAAATTCCATTGAGTATTGGTATAATATATGTTAGCTATTTTTTTATCCAATAAAATTCTCATAGATGTATCAGAATACTTTTATGCTTTATACATATAACTCGAAGATTATTCATCAACTTAAAAATAAGAGCGAAACATTTGGTTTAAAATTTTTTGCAAATAAGTAAACAGCGGGTGAAAAAGAAAATTAGTTTTTATCCGTATTGCTATATGAAAAAATAATTTTTTGAATGAATGCGCGAGCTACGAACTTGGATGAAAATGGGTACGAATAAGAGTACAGAGAATTAGATGGTAAAAGCAAGTTCGCGGGAATACAGAGCGAATGATTTGCGAACGTCGAGCGCACGTAAAAGTGCACCCGTGCTCACTGGCCATTCATTCGGTCGGGCGTGTATATGTGCACAAAGAGGGTCGGCAGAGAAGATGGTCAAGGAGGCCAGCGGGCCACGAGAATACGAAATACGATGGCCCCAACGCTACGTTAACAACTTTTTCCTACGAAATATTTTGCTTTTCAAAATTGCGTTGTAAGCTTTATTTGAGATTTTGTTTTTCTCGAATTATTAAAATTTCTTATTAGATCACGGTTATTAGAGAAAGAAGCTGTTTACGCGTTTTAATCCTTCGATACCAATCGACTAAAAAACTTTGAAAATATTTTATAATTAAAACGATAAACAAAGATCGATTATCGCTTTATCGTTTATCTATTGAGATAGCGCCCTCGGCATTATCAACGCGAAAGACAGTTAATAAAGAAAGCACAATTACGAAAGTTTTTTTTAAGTAAAGTTATAATTAATAAATATTTATTATAGTTATTATATAATTTACGTAAAATTAATGCCCAGTGAAACACGATTGTAAAAGGACGATACGAAAAAGTGGAAGGGAGCGTTAGTAAAAGAAGAGAAGGAAGGGCAGAAAGAGACCCGGGTGAAGAGAAATAGTGGAAGTGGAATCAATATAAGCAGCGCGAGTAGTTCGCTACATCGTCGTGAAACGAGTTTCGAGCTTTTAGTTGGGCAGGAATCGTCCTCGAGTCTCGCCCTCGACGAATTTCTATAGCGATTCCGAGCTTCGATGCGCTTGGCTGACTGATATTTCCTTGCCTTTCTCTCTCTCTTGCTTTCTCTTTTTCTTTTCCTCTCCGGAGCGGCATTTTTATCCGATTTACTACTGATCGCTCGGTAATTTTTGAAAGTCGAAAATCCGATGGGAGAGAATTTTTCACCGAACCTTCGGCAACTGAGCAACAAACTACGTAAAAGCGACGCCGAGGAGTTCCCTCGTTCCCCTCGTCTTTTTCGTTGATATAAAAGCTAAAGTAAAATGGCATAGCGAGGCTTGAGACGATCTTTATATCTTATGATGTATTGTTTTGAAGTTGCTTGAGATTTTTCGAGCTTTATTGGCTGTCATTTGTGAGAAACTTTGCTTTTGTCGTGAAATTAACTCCAATTATCTTTCCTTCGTGGTTGAAACTTTCGAATGGCAAGTTATTAATTGCAAGAAATAAATAATAAAATTAAATTTCATGATAAATGTTATACGATCGTTTGGTTCGGTGTGCATTTTTTTTTTAATGGGTCGTATGCTTTTATTTTAATGAATGATATAGTGCAAAATATTCAAATATAAAAGATGGGCTACTTTGTCAGTTACATATTTATTTTTTTTCAATTTTATATAACTCTAATTTGAAAGCAATTTACAAATTTTAAAAAAATTTGCAATCAAAATCAATTAGAAAATTATTAAACCAATAATAAATTTAAATTCTCGAAGAATGTTGTAAAACACACTCCTAAAAGATAATAAAATAATATACTTTAAACCTTAACGAGTTCATCAAATATTTGATATCGACAATTCATTTGCGTAAAATTGCACTTTCATGCTCGCAAAGTCAATTTTCGCGTGCCCGTCGAAAAGTAAATTATTTTTCGACGAAGGTTAATTTCGAATTGGAGCAGCAACGTAATTGCATAGCGACACAGGCGATAAAAATATTTTAAAAACCAACTTGCGGGAAAAGCTCGCGCAAAAGAAACAAAAAAAAAAAAAAAAAAAAAAAAAAAAGAAAAAAAAAAAAAAAGCGCGACTTTAATACCTTTGCCATCGAGATTAAAGATATTACGGAGTTCGTCAAATATTTAGGCGCTAATCCCGGCTTTACTCCAGCACCTACGGCGTAAAAAATTGCGCTTGGACAAGTTTTGCGACAAAAAAATTCATATAACGATCGACTATTATATTAGCCAACATCGGACATCGGCGATCGTGGGTTCCGTTTATTAAGCGATACAAAAATGGAGAGCTAGAGCTCGAGGAAGTGGAAGAAGAGGATGCGTTCTCGTTGCGTTGAAAAATTCAAGCGCGTCGCGCAGTTTCACCGCAGTTTTGCTTGTTTTCGCATTTTTCGCGCTAACTGCATCTTTTAATTAGTTTTCTACATCGATGTATTCTGATAAAGGAGAGAGGAGCCTTTGTCGCTGCGAGAGGAAGCTTTTAGTTTTTACGGGATACTTTTTGGTTACCTTGTGGCGGAAAATTTATTTACTGCAACGTGGAAAAGTAAAATTTAGTATATTTTTTTTACAGAATTACATTTTAATGTCTTTTGTTTAATAAGTAAAGAGTGAAAAAATATTATTTTTATATATATATATATATATATATATATATATTACTCAAAATTATCTAAATAATTAAAAAAACTACTTAAAAGAAGAAAAAGAAAAATAGTTTCTTTGTTAAGTCTTAATTATTTTAGTTATCATTTTTGTTATATTAAATTAAAAAATTAATTTCTGAATAAATACAACCTTGTACTGATTGATTTTTGCTTTTGTAAATATAATTATTCACGTCGTTCACATCGCCCCAAAACTAATTTTCTATGCTCCTAAAATCGTTTACGTTAACTAAATGTACTTTCAAAGTTTTACCGAATTTTTATAGTTTGTAATTTTTAATGGAAACGAATATCTACAAATATTTGCTTAAATTAATGAGGGGTAAACTTGTTGATTTTGTACGATTAATTTCATTTACAAATATGCCCATGTTTGTTTAGATAATGAATCATTTTTTTATAGATCGATTAACCGCGTACGATTATTTTAACCTAACGTTTGAGCAAAAGAAAAAAGTAAATTGTGCCTTTTCAGATTGAATAAAATTAAAAAAACAAGAGCCAGCCCATTTTTTTTCCATACAATTTTACGCTCTGCATTCACACTTATATTGTTTACCATATGTTAGTATGCGTTCATATCTACATGCATACAAGTAGTATACATTATATAAAAATTTTGCGTGGCGCATCGAAGGAAAATGACATAAGCCCTCCATTGTAATAATTGACAATGGATATCTGGGCTCTTTCACTCTTCGCGGGCCATTCATCGACTCGGTATATGTTCATATGTACGGAGTGCGCGAGAGCGATCCGTTAGTTCGTTCGTTCGTTCGTTCGTTCGTTCGTCACAGCAGCGTTGTAGATGAAACTCCCAGCCGTTTCATAGACTGCTCGCGGTCGAGGAGAAAAACAGGAAATTACGACTCGGCTCTCGGCGAAACTCGATGCCGATGCTCCACTTGAATTTTCACAATGAGTGCGCCGCGCGCGCCTTTATTAAGAATTCGCTCCCGATTATTGATGAGTTTGCGACTATGCCGTTTCTAATTCCATCTTTTATCTTTCTCTAACGGAAGCTTACTCGTACTTATTATTAGGATTTGCGTTCCATAACGAGGCATTAAATTTTTAACCGATATCGACTATCTACATGTAATTATTTCAAAATGTACGCAAAATTTATTTTATTCGAAATTCCTCGTTTTATGCATAAATGAGTTTTTGGAATAATGTTAGCCTGGATGTTTTTATCAAAGTTTCAATTAATTTTAAAACTGTGTTCATTTTGTTGTTTTTATTGTTGAAATCTTTTCATAGAATAAACAATTTTGATACGAGATTGCTTTATGACAACGGTAATTAGAGAAAGCAATATTCAACGAATGTATTCAATATTGTAAATGTTTTTGTCACACGGTTTTAGAATTGTATTTTGATTTGTTTAGATTAGTTTTAGGATTCTCGTACATGTAATTGATGATTGAATGTTCGTTTCATTTAAAACTTTATCGTTATTTAAATAGAATTATTGATGTTTTAGAGAATAAAACGTGTACCTCTATAGTTTTTGTTGTTTTAGAAAACAAGAAAATCTTTAATAGAACGTTTTTAGTATTAGAATAGTTATAAAATTTTCAACAATGAATGAAATTATTTTAAGAAAGATATAAATAATAGAAAATGATGTGATCGACGGCGGAAAAATTTATACAAGCTCTCTGGGTGCAAAATAGTCTTTAATTTTGAAGATTATCCCGAATGTGATATTTGAGGAAGTGCAAAGATCGTCTGTTAAAGTTGTTAAAAGCAAAGTCGGGATATAATGCAAAGGTATAGAAATTGTCTGTCTGAGAACTTTGTAGCATAATCATATAGAACTTGAAAATAGCCTCCTTTGCATAATTTTCAGCTTTTATGCAGCTCAAAAGAAGAACGAAATTTACTCAATTAGATGTTACGATACGTTTATAGATGTCTTACTTGAAATCAGCGAGAGCCAGCGCAATTGTATTATGCAAATTGAACACCTAAACTTATTTTTCACGCAAATATTGAAATAAATTTAATCCTAGTTTTTCATTTGTAAAAAAAAAAAAAAAAAAAAAAAAAATAAATAATTTTATAATAACGAATTTTTGAATATTGCCGATAAATTTCAAGTCCGATTATGTTTTATACTCTGTTCGCTATCGCATTAATTTTTCTCATCTTTTAAATCATCAATTGGAAGCTAATCTGATTCTTTAAAAAAATGCTCGTTTTTAATAAGCCTTAAGGCTCAAAAATAAAAAAAACAAAAAAAAAACAAAAGCATAATAAATAAAATTCTAAGAAAAATGACCTTTTTTTCTTTTTTTTTTTTTTTTTTTTTTTTTGCTTCATCTGCTGATCCAACTCGAACTTTTTTTTCTTAAGCATGCAAATGAACTTTATAAATGCTCCGAGGCATTCTTACAATTAGTCAATTGAAAGAAACGTAAAGAAAATTCTCGCGAGGTGTGCCAGTATTTTTGGAGAGCTCCTCTAAAAATAAGATGACGAGTAAAAGAAAGAAGACGTAAAAGAGTTCAAAGAAAAACGAGTAAGAGAGAGAGAGAGAGAGAGAGAGAGAGAGAGAAGGAAACGTTTAAAAAAAAAATTGTAATTATCTTCGACAAAGTACTTTTTGTAGCATTGCTCGGTTTGCTGTTCCGTATACTCCTCTTTTTTTTTTTCTCGACGGTCGAGTCGCGAAAGCGCACAAACTCTCTCTTGCGTTCGTAATTTCATATTTAGCCCGTGGCCGTAAGCCCGTTTGAAGTGCAATTAACAAAAAACCCTTGAATATTTCCTCGACTGTCCTTTCCAGCGATTGTGGCTCGAGTAAAAAAAAATTTAAAAAAGTACAACAATCGAGCTTACACACATACTACTCGTATATAGCACAGATTATACGTGCGTTTCTGTTAATTGAATTATATATCGACGTTCCACGTATTTTATTACGTCGATCCGATGTTCGCCTTTTTATTTAATCCGCGGTAACGAATATTTTGCGGATTACCTAAGCTTCTTTGATGCTCTGCATATGTATTCGTACATTTGTGCAAAAAAGGCATACACTTTGATGTAATAATCTGTCGTTGAAAATAACCGGAGAGCTTTGATTAGAAAAATTTATGTACAGCTCTAAAACAATTCTGATGTTGCAAAAACTGCGTCATAAAGTATGGAGTAGCGTCAAACGCCAATCTTATTTGTCACAATAAAGTCAAAACCGTACTAAATTTTTGTTACACAATTGGCTTTTTTTTTTTTTTTTTTTTTTTTTTTTTTTTTTTTTTTTTTTATATTTTTAAATCGAGAATTATTTTGTAGACGACTCTCGGAAGTAAAAAAGTTAAAACCTTTCTTTTTTTAAGCTTTGGGCTCTTCGAATCGATCGGTCTCGAATTCATTAAATATAAATGCATTTATTCCAATGCTTTCTTAAATTGAAATAGGAAAATGTTTTTCCAATACATGTACTCATAAACAATTACAAATATTAATTAAATTATAAAAAAAATTACGTTAAATTAAATTTTAAATATGGTACGATAGTTTGTAGGAAATTGTTTGTTAATTTTTAATTGTTCAATGAATTCAATCAATCTCAATGTATTATGCAGCGTTATTAAATAGCACGCGAAACGTAAAATAAAATTATTACTCGATAGCACTCGATAGCATTCAATAAATAACATTTTACCTAAACATTGTAGAATATCCACTAGAATATTCATGTTAACCGGTTAACCGTGTCGCTCTGTTTGTCAGTGCGCATATCTCTCTGTGTGTCGCGAAAATTGAACGACGACGAGTATAGTCGTCAAGCGTAGGGTAAGTGTCGCTGTTGTCAAATATTGCATGAAACAGATACGTTTATTTAATAAAATTGCGACTTTTATTATATATATATACTCGTAATGACAAAAAATTCTGCCACTTTTCCATGACGAGTATACTCGTCAAACGCAGTTAACTGGTTAATAAATCCGTGAAATACCATGTAATGGTATATTAACAATAATAATTATTCATAAAAGGCCGCAATATCGAGTTTACTTTACGCGAATACACATTGCAGTATTTTATTAGCTTTAAAATAAATTTTGTTTAGTATGTTTAGTACAGTGCGCTCTTGATATTTGAATTTCAACATAAATATTATTAATGTTTATACGTAACAACGCAGTTTATATAATAATTTTAATAATAAAATAATTATTATTGAGTAGTAAAAAAAAAAAAAAAAAAAAAAAAAAAAAAAAAAAAAAAAAATGAAATAATTTACCACGATATGGTATAATTACTAATATACATACTAATTTGCTCTTTATACCGAAGCAATTAAATTATTGTTAATTTATTTTGATTTTAGACAAAGTTAATTAGATTTTCGTCGTAGGTGCGAAGGGTCGAAGAGAATAATGAAACAAAAAGCGATATTTTAGTAAAAAATATCCCTTTGGGAACTTTTAGATCGAGATTTGTTTCTTGTTCATCTCGTTAATTAAGCGTTTAATTAAAGCAATTCAACGATATTCACCTGGAATATCTTCATTTTAAAGAATAAAAATGAAATTTTTACAAGGAAGGCACAGGGAAGTAATTTACATTGAAAACACGTAATCTCAGCTGAATTATGCCACGTCAAGGTGCACATAGATTAACGCGCGCGCCAGCTCGACTAACCCAAAGAAGGTGTAATTAAGCGCGTCTTATTAGAATTAATTAAATACTAAATTAACATAAATTATAATAGTTATGAAAGCAATTTGGCGAAGTTAATAATTGCACGTAATTTCAACCCCTCGTTTACTTCGTTCCCCCTCGCATACACATACAAGGGGGTATACCATACCTACATTCACGAGATGGATATTTGGGTATTCGCGATAATGCGAATAGAATTTTTCTCTTGCGCGTATCGCTTATATACTATGTATGTATGTCTCCGACATCATGTTTTTTAAAATAGGGAGCATTTACTGGAAAAAATAAATCTAGAATATCACATTTTAAAGCAATAAAGTTTAGCCATGTGCGGCAAATCGCCGTTCGGCGATTGTCATTTTTTTTCGCTTTGAACTCGAGCCTCCTCGAGACGTATCGCTAGTTTAATGCTTTCGCCTCCTTAGACTATCATTCCATCCTCCATTCCATCCTCCAGACTTTTAATATTCCTTTATTACGCTCGAGATCTCTCGAGATTCTCGAAAAAGCATCAACGTCGTTACAAAAACTACCGGGTATCTTCGCTTGTGGAAATAAATTTTTTGGATTAATCCAAATGGATGGTTTTGCGTACCTTGAAATAATAAAATTGTTATGTCGCTCGAATATTATCCGTTAGGATACTTTAAAAAATGCCCTTGAAGAAATTGCTCGTCTTTTTTTTACACATCCAACAGTTTTTTTTTTTTTTTTATTGAAAATGACCGCTTAACAATGACAACAATAACAACAATAAAAACGTATATCCGCGGCTTTTAAGTAGATACGGTAGGTAAAAAGACAGACGAGACAGGAGCTTTGCGCAGACTTTGACGTCGGGGCGCTGCAGCTGACAATGAGAGCTGCGCCGATTGTCATGCAAAGAGTCAATGGGTTGGAGAGAGGCGTCGTTAGGCCACTTCGTGTCTTATACGAGTATACGCGTTTCAATTGTAATTAAAGCTTTGACGGCACCCCGCCTTTTGTTTATCGAATTAATATCACCTGCTCGCTTTATACAATACTCAACGTCGGATGCGTCGGTTTGCTTCATTTTCCTATTGAATTTTTGCCTTTGTTGTATTTGTATCGAATTGTTTTGTTACATTAGCCTTGCGCCATAGCATCGATATTTTTTTTTCGCGTCTTCGTCAATTTTTATCGGTGTTAAAACTTTTTATTTCAATTTTGCAAAATCCTCCAAAGTATCGCATGTTTATAAATGTCAAAAGTAATTAAAAATGTGCCAGATTGTCAAAATAATATAAAAATGTTTTGTTTCATAAATAAGAAAATTGAATTTCGAAAGAAAATCAATTTGTAACTTTGAAGGAAAAAATGGGCAAGTGGGGAGGGAAGGGAAGGGGAGAGGTGGGGATTGAATTTAATACAAAAAGTGGCTCTCACGATGAAACACAATTTTTCACAATTCTGTGCGAGTCAATAAACTCTCTTTTTCTGTATTCCCAGTAAAATACGTATAAAATGTTGTACGAGTTAAGCCGACTTTCGCTTCGTGTGCGCGCTCCGTGTGTATATGTAAACTTGGACGCGCGCGCGTACATTTAGTTATTCGATATTCCGTTTATCGCAGAAACTGAATTAAAGCGAGCGAGAAAACCGTTGGAAAAAAATGTTCTTTCCCCTTCTGCTTTCCGAACGTCGATACTCTCTGGTGCTATTATATATCTATCGATAAAAAAAAAAAAAAAAAAAAAAAAAAAAAAAAAAAAAAAAAAAAAAAAAAAAAAAAAAAAAAATTAAATAAAAGTGCGACTAAATTGTCGAAGAACGATGAAAAATTTACAGCCAAAATATCGGAAGCGCGCTTATTGGATCCTAGACACCGAGGTTAATTCTGTTTCTCGTGTATAACGAACGCCTACGTGCGCGTCGGCTGCTTACCCACGACGAATCCTCGTCCGCATCATGCGGCCGCCCAAGTATTTTCCGATCGCACGCGATGTACACGCGCTAGTTATCCGATTCAATTAGTTCCCGATGCTTCGCGCGAATAACTGCGGAATTTCTCTCGCGTTTTCTCTTCTCGCTTTTGCTTTACCTCACCCCCTCCCCCCAACCATTCAACTCCCTCTCTTAGGGACTTCCTCTCCTGTACTCGTTGCTTTCTAATCGTTGATCGCACCGCTGAGCGTATAAGTTATAATTCGATTATCGCTGTAACCGGATGCTTTCCGATATTTGAGATGATCCGTCCAGAAGATGAGATAATCCGTTAATTCTCTCATTTTTTCCTTATTTTCACTTCTCTTCGCCACCTACGAGTTAGAAGATTAGACTTATTAGAATGAAGATATGGAAGTGCCTTTTTTTCGAATTGATATTTTTGCCAGCATCTTTACGATGTAAACAATATTCCAAAGAACATCCGAAGATGTAAATTTTTGTGCAAATGATTATTTTCTAGATAAACTTATATAATTATAATCTTTAATAAATAAAATTTTTGTATTAATTTATAAATTTGTAATGTCGTATCGTATTATATTATATTAATAATAATAATAATATTAATAATAATAATAATAATAATAATAATAATAATAATAATGCAAAAACCAAGTTTTTTCATTTATATTTGAGTTTTAAATAAAAATAAAAATTTTCAAGATGAGCAATTATTTGACAAAAGCACTCTCATAATGGAGTTAAAATAAAAGAATCCATAAATGAAAAATAGTTGTGAAAAATGATTTGCAATTTATTTGACGTTTCTTTTTGCCAAATTGAAAGTTGTTTAATAATTCATAAAAAAATATCTAAATAAAGTGGATTTTCCTCGAGCGAGCTTTGGCGCATTCTTCACAGTCGGAAAAAGAGACGCTCGCGTCGTGCTTGAAAAAAAACGGGAAAATAAATGAAAATAAAAATTAATAAAGGGAACGTTAAAGCGGATTGAACTGTGCCGCGGACGAGCGGGACGGGTAAAAAGCCTTTAAATAAAACACTCCTAAACGTTATATAATATCCCATCGCGATCAGTTTTGCGTGCAACCGTTTCGCGCGCAATGCCCGCGAGCTTTTGCATATGCACCGAAGCTTTTCCTCTCTCACGGAGCGTTCCGCATTCGGTTCGCGGAACCGAACGGCGGTGCGCGTAAAAAGTGCTGCTCCCCAACGCCTCGCTGAATATATCGCGTGTAGCGGCGGGGGATACCTTTTATGCGCTCCCTCTCTCTTTATTTCCTTTTTCTTTCTTTTATTTCTTCTTTTCTCTCTATACCTTTTGTTTTTTCTCCTTTTTCATTGCACGACGAGGAATATATGCACAACCTAATCGTAGACGTTTTCGCGATTTTCATACGAGTGCCAGAGATAACGGAACAAACAGCGCCGAGCTTGCGTTGAGCCTTTTTATACAAACAAACCGTAAAATATGTGCCTTCGAGGGAATATTTTTGATCTCTTTCATCAGCAAAATTTATTTATTTAAATAAAATAAGCCATAACCTTCTCATCTTTTTTATTTTATCTATATATTATTTGCATTCAAAGTTAAACTTTTTGATTGACCTAAAAAATGCACAAGCAACTCTAAATTCTTAAATGAATGAAATTTGAACTTTATTTAATTAAAATCGATTAAATTTTACTATAAAGTTAGAAATTTTATTAAAATTTTAAAATGTTTAGTTAAATATTTTTGCAAAGTAAGTCAATGTATTTTTTAGTCCGTTTTTTTTATCTTAAGTTTAACGCAAGTACTTAAATATATCTACGTACGCTCGAATATAGAGATAGCTTTAAATAATCCTGCAAAAAAAAAAAAAAAAAAAAAAAAAAAAAAAAAATAATTCGTCCGATATGATAAAAATGAGCAACGCTAGACGACTCTTTTCGGCAACCATGAAAATTTTCTTTCACATAAACAAACGTTTATCAGAATTTAATCGAATCAGAATCGAATTTGTAATTCGAATTTGCATAAACAAGATACACCCTACTTGACCTAATATAGTATAACGCGATGTGTTTTGCTTCATCATTTCCCTCTTCGCGACACTCAAAATAAATAAACGTCGGGCTCATTTTTATCATCAGTGCCTTAAATCCTCTTTTTTCCATCGGACTGCGCTATAATTCCTAGATTAATTTAATAAATTAACTTAAACAGTGTTAAGCCAGAGATAAACGGTGTCCCTCGTTGAAAAGAGTCGAGAAAATCTGAAGAAACTTTTTGTCCTCGCGCTCGTTCTCGCGAGAAATCGATATTTTATTATATATATATATAAATACGAGTAGTATACACAGGTAAATTTATATAATGCGTATGAGTATGCGTGAGCGCGTGTAAAAGCGTAGGTGTGCGGCGAGGTGCGGTAACGATTTCGCGAAAAAGAATTATACGTGTCGGGAATAGCTATCGCGTTGTTCAAGGGGAAGCGAGCGTTTCTCTGATCAACCTTAAAAATAGGGTCACCTTCTCCGAGTTGAGGTAGCGAATTCAAAGAATAGTTTGTTAACGGACGCCTCTGCTTTACGAATTTTCAATAGGATTCAATTTACTTTGAATCGTCTATATGTACTATTTTAAAGTGTATTATTTTAGGGATTTATCGCAGGTAATTTTCATCTGTATATCTTTTTTTTTTTTTTTTTTTTTTTTTTTTTTTTTTTTTTTTTTATTATGGAAAAAAAAGAAATTATTTTTTCAAAGATGAAAAAGTTATTAAAAAATTTCTAAAAACTACCAAAGAATATAAAAAGTTACTTTTATTTTTTATCAATGAAATTGCTGAAAATCCTCTTTAAGTCGATCAAACGTCCAACTTAATAGACTCTCATCATCCCACTCTACGATGGATATAATCAAGTGTAATTTTGTCGAAAAATTCTATGGAAATAAAAATAAAATAAACGGAAAGCGTTTTATATAAGCAATTCGAGATTTTTTTTATTTAAATGCAAATAAAAAATGATAAGCACATTATTGATATTCTGATATAAAATAACTTATAGAATCGTATAATTTACTCATCTAAAAGTTAAAGTTGCCAAAGACAGGATAGATTTTTTATTTTGTTCTACTAATTCGTTAATTCGTTAATGGAATTCTCGTCATAAGCAACTTAGCCGAGGCACGTAAGATTAGCCGACCGTGACTCTGCATTCCTGCAAGGCTTTGTTCGAGATATCGAATTCGGCGAACGCTTCGCCGTTCGCGTATACGCGAAATACTTCGCTTTGGCTTTGATAGATCCTGCTTCATTAATTGCAGTTGAAACTGGCGCCCAGCAATTACAATTACGCGTTAATTAATTGCCGCGAAAGTTGGGCGCTCGACAATTTTTGCGTTCGAAGGGAGGAAAAGCGATAAAAGAGAAGAGAACGAAAGTTTTGCGGCTCGCTTTATTTATTATGTTGGAGATTAGTCAAGAAAGACGAATTTAAGGGGAACCTCAGCGTCAAATCGTTAACCCATTGAGGGCAGCCCGAAAATAACATTTTTCATACGGAAAGAATTTTGTATCGAAAATTAATGCGCTGATTCAATATTCAAGTGACAAATTATTAGCTTCCTCGAGGTGATTGACGGTTTAAACGGTGATTGTTTTAAAATGTAAAATATATCGAAAGAATTTATTCAAAAATGAATAATTTGATGATCACATCAGTCGATAATAAAAATGTTTGGTCTTGTTAAAACGAAGCTTCTAATTTTATCGCGTTTGAAATAATGAAAAAAATTGCCGAGTTATCGATTTGAACGTTAATAATATAAGTAAAAAATACGTTTTTATCGCCATTCCAACAATTTTTTCCACTTTTTTTTCCATTTCGACAAATAAATCAAAAGAGAAAGATAAAAATAATAATAAAAGGAAAAGGAGGCAAAGTGGGGGAAGGGAAAAACTCGTCAAGAGTTGGAAAACGCAGATTGTATACGAGAGTCGTTGCGTCGAGGCTTCTCAAGTGGTGCGTGCGCGGCGTTTTCGCGAGCTCGGGTTGCGCTCGGGGTCGAGTGCGCTTGCGGGGGCTCAAGTTTCAGAGCCGAAACCGAGCTTAACTCGTAGAAATTTCATGCTACACGTTCGCGCGAACGTCGCGAACGTCGCGAACGTGGTGTCGGTGCATATACTCGTATGTGTAAGTGCACACTTGCGAGGATATGCATGGATCTGGGTAGCGAGGAATTGCAGTCTTAGGATTTCACAAATTTCACAAATTTCCGAGCTTTCGCCTGGCTGCCGGATTGTTCCGCTCGTTTGGGATAAACTACTTTTCTCTCCGCGTTATTTTTTATCGTGTACCAAGTTGACGTGTTTACAGACCCATATATAAACCTCATTTTGCAATAGGATAATTGTAATTTCTATTTTCGATAAAATTTACGTATTAAAAGCGATTTGGATAAGTACTGGTAATCTGGCAATTGTTGGAACATTAACGGATTATCTGCAAAATTTTTTTTTAAATACAATAGTGTACATACAACCATTCTCGAAAACTTTAAAAGCGCAGCACACTTTTCTCCAATACTTACAACGATAGGGAAACGCAGATAGAGCAAGTCATTGAGAGTAAAAGCAAAGAGCAAAAGAGAACGAAAGTAAGGGAGGCTCGGTGGTAACGCAATATCGAGCTTGGAAATGGGTAACTGCTCGGGAAAAGAAGGCTACGCATAATCGTATACAAATACTCGAACCGGGAAAAACGCATTTAATGCCTTCGTTGTACCGCTCCTCATTCGGTGTACGCGTTGTTGCGTTTCTCTAGCGCGACACAAAACGCGATCATTTTTCACTTTTTGTTTTTCTCCTCGACGACTCGATAATGGAAGTTGGAATTAATTTGAAGGAATTTATCGAGAAGGAGAGAAACAAGAATGGAAGAATACGGATTCGATTGGAATTTTCGCCCTTGCTGCAATCCTCGTTTCCTTGAAAGTTTCTACGGTAATGTAATTTATTGTTTCGTGTATTTGAAAAGGAACGTGATCTATAAATAAATATAATCTCAAATGGAAAATAAGGTTTGATTTCGAAATAATAGCAACGCGCGGTTCCGATATCAAACTCACTCGGGTCAGTCGGTTGAGAAATGCTTGGAATTTCGAGGGAGAAAGTTGTCTACGTGCTTTGGGAATCCAAAGATATCGAAGAGCCGTGGACGCGGATATAGTTAGCTTTGATTTAGATAAAGTTACTCCATTAACACGGTGCGAATGAATCGATTTAGGTCGATCCATTCCACTTTCTTTGACTAATATATTTATTTTCCCTCAATGCCTTGACAAATTTATCACGAAAACTGGTAATTTTTATTCGAAAAATATTTACGAGCATTTTAGAGAAGAGTTAAATTATCGTAGAAAAGTTTTAAGCGCTCAAGGTTTAATTACAACGATAAATATTTCAAATTTTACGAAAATAATTATATTCAATAGGAAAGAAAAATTTTACAAATTTTTAAAAAAAGTACTCATTTCAAAATAAATTTAAAATCTTAAAAATATTTTCATTTTCATTCGAATAAAGTAATTTTAAATAAATTGTAATCTTAAAATTTAATACGAGAATTTATTATTTTTTCGTTCGCCTCGGCGATAATAAAATGGAGTACTTAGTCGACGTGAAACGTCATTTAAATAAACAGCATAAAATTGCGATATTCCAACAGATGAGATTTATCATAAAAACAATATCCGGCGCGAGGAAGAGAGAGAGAGAGAGAGAGAGAGAGAGAGCTTTCAACGGTATTATTGGAACATATACGCAAACGATGATTTATGCGAAAAGAGACGCACAGCCGAAAAAGATAAACGAGGGAATTTAAGCCGTAGAGTCGCGCACTCGGATAACCGATTTAACGAGCATTCACGAGTTGGATGAGGAAACGAAGGAAGCCGGAAAAAACGAGGAAATCGACGACACGCGAGAACGCACCCTTTGTTCAATCCTAACGTATGAAATTTTTTGTTAACGATTCTACGAAAATTAATGCGAGGATATTCCTCAAAGCTCCTTGTGATTTTTAACATTTTCTATACTGCATATGAATATATATTTATAAATATATTTATACATTGGCGCGCGCGTGCTTATAAATATGTACACGAGAAACTTTTCTTCTTTTTTATAGATTTATAAGCTTTTATACATATCGATCGCCGGTGAAATTTTTACCGATATATGCACGCAATATAACGTGACGTCAATCGTCGAGCTCCATCCTTCTCTTTTTCCGTTTCCCGCCGGCTGCGACGATACATACTTGTGTATTTGTTTTTTTTTTTTTTTTTTTGTTTTTTAATTGGATTTTGATTAGGCGTTGTCGTGTACCCGCGATGTAGACATTTTGATGCATGTCCGCGCTGTAACTCGCGATTTCAATTGCTTTAAAAACCGCTTGTTAAACGCAGGAGAATTTAATTGTAAACGAAATTTCATTGTGATTTTATAATAAATTAATAAGTCCTTTCGTTATTTCGAAATTTTTAAAAAATATTAAATTTAATAGAAGACAAAAAAATGTACGGTTTTATTTCCACGAATTTAAATACAGAATTTCAGTTGGTAAAAAATAAAATAGCTCGATAGCGGCACAAATAATATATTGTAATCGATAAAAGTATTCTATTTCCGATTAACAAAAATTCATGCCTCCGATAAAATAATTTGATACTTTAAAAGATACACATATTTCAATTTCATTAAAAAGCACCGATACCACGAATCAATTACAAATAACCGATGAACATTAATTCACTTATCCGTATAGACGCGAGTACCAAAATTAACGAAGCTTGAAACTAACGCAAGCGTCCACAGAAGAAGAAAATAAGGACTCGTGGACGACGAGCATCGATTGTTATCGGTTTATTGAAAAGAAAGTTGATCGGGAAACGGTTGAAAAATTAATTTCTAATAGGTGAGCGCGCGTGTGCGAAATGGCAAGCTCGTTTTGCTCGCTTTGTCGATAAAAGTCATCGCAATATTTCGATGTGTATTCCTCGGGGAGGTGAACGAGTAAGTTTTTGCTTCTTGCCGGACCTTGTCTCTATTAAAACTTCCAGCTTTCTTATTTTTCTCTTTCGGGTTGGCTCTGATGGCAGGCGGCGTTATATATATATATATATATATATATATATATACATCTTTTAAATACTCAACCTCGTGGTAATTGAAAATCTCTCGGCTGATCGGCTTGATTTTTTTTTCTTTCCGCTCAATTTCGCAAATCCGTCGGTTTGATTTTTAGCTATATTTGCTCCTAGTATGGTAATATTTTTCAATGCTACTTGCGCGTGTCAAAGTAAGGTTAAAATGGATTACGGACATATTGCAGATTAAAATTTATCAACGAAAATAAGTTACGAAACCGAATACCGAATTAAATTTTTATATACATATATCTACACAATAAACCAGCTCGAAATGAGATTCTAACTTGATTAATTTCTCGTAGAAAAATAATAAATATCATCGAGGTTAGCTTGCAAATATTTTTTTTGTAATTTCCGCTTGAATTTTTCGAGGGGAATATTGCCAACAGCCGCAGAAGAGTGCAAACAAATTACCGATGGTACGAAATGAAAATGTTTTTTTTTCGCGTCCTTTGCCTTATTCTTTTTGCTCTTGATTTCTGCTAATAGACCTTTCTATCTTTAGATTGTTCTTTCATCAAGCCTCTTTCTGCCCTAAAAGTGCTGAAAAAGAAAATTCGAACGTCGGTGCGAGTGGAGAGGCAATTTCAAAAGGCGTGCGAGCGCGTTATTCGCAATAGCTCCAACTACTCGAACGAACTTTCGCACTTCTTTCTCTCTTGACTATTTTCCTGTATTTTTATCTTTTTTTTTTTTTTTTTTTTTTTTTTTTTTTTCTTGTATTTCATTTTCGAACCACATATTATCGTAAATTTCTCTTTATTGATTTATCGAGAGTCATTACTTTTATTAAAAAGTTTTTAAATTCTTCGATAAATATTAAAAGTTTCTATTATGAGATTAAAATTTTATAAATTTTAAGTCGTGCATAAAATTTTCGAAGTAAAATATTCATCACTTTTTCTTATATACGTTGGACTATTTAAAAGAAGTATTTGAGATTAACTTTTTAAAAGTTATTTATGCATTATAAGACATAAAAATTATATTATTGTCTGAGAAATGTGAATTTAATGTAACATATCTTATATTGGATTTATAAAAGTAAATGTTACGCAAATAAAGTACCGATTCGAGAAAATAAAACGATAGGCGTTATAAGGAATTTTCTTTATTTACCTCATATTGAAATCGCGATTCCTCGAATAAAGCCAGCAAGAATACTTAATTCGATTTCCATTCAAGACGTCGGTTCCATCGGTCGTTCCCATTTCCTTCGCGGTCTCTTTTTTATTTTCGTCAACGCTAAACCGCAGTCCCTGTACGTGCGAGACAGAACAAAGTAGGAAAGAGTTTTTGTCTCGCAACAGGTGGTGTTTCGCTCTATATCGTCGGCCAGGTAGCGACAACGCCGGCTCGACGAGTACACCGCCGCTCGTTCCCAACGAACAACGCCACGGGAAAGAAAAGCCGTTCGTGTACCTAGTACTTCATATATATATATATCTTATAATCATCAGGGAAAAACAACGGGGCTTTCAAAAAGTGTGAAAAAGTCAGAGAGAGAAAGGGTGAGAAAAACGAGAGGAAAAAAAGGAATAAGTTGCTTTGCTAATGGAGAAATAAAAAAGTAAGCCGAGAGTGGAAAAAGATGTATATTTACGTGGGCTTAAAGTCGCGCTTAGGTTAATTCAGTCAACCTTCGGATGCTTTTCCATACGAAAGCTCGAAGCTTAAGCCGGTAACCACTGAACAACCTTGTATTTTGGCCTCGCCTAATTACACCTGGCTATTTGTGTGTTTCACTCTAATATACTCGTACA
The DNA here is from genome assembly GCA_949987625.1 of Chalcis sispes. Taxonomy (NCBI): domain Eukaryota; kingdom Metazoa; phylum Arthropoda; class Insecta; order Hymenoptera; family Chalcididae; genus Chalcis; species Chalcis sispes. The sequence goes on along the minus strand of OX465097.1, from coordinate 72,552,666 downwards.
ATCGGCTGGCTCGCACAAGGTCAACCTTACAAAAAGAGAAAACAGAAATTGAATTTTCGGGAAAAAGCAAAGTGGAGCGACGGAAATAGTTTACAAAGCCTGAATGGATCCCATCGTAAAACGCATTAACCAAGAACGAAGCTACGATTTCGTCGAATTTAATCAAAATAATGATTTATTTTTGTTAGTTTTTTATATTTAATAATAACAACTTATGTTTTTTTCTCTAAACTTCCTTTTTTGCATTACAATATATTTATTTTTCTTTAGGTTTTAAATTTTCTTTCGTATTAAATTTTATCATCGTATTTATGTACGATGTCAAACAGATAATAATAAGTTTGTAAGATTTATTTTAATTATCTTGTTTAAATTCAAACGACACTAGAGCATTCGCTTAAAAGATTAGATCGATTAATCAACGAAACTAAAATTAACTCAACGTATTAAACAGTCGCTTGGTAACAATGAATCGAAAGCCAGTGTGCCGTAGAACTATTTCGAGTAAAATATATTTGCGAGCAGGTGCGGAAAACTCCGAGGGAAAGAGATAGAAATTCGAGATACACCCGCCGGCAAACGCCATCGGCGTCAAAATTACTCTTTCTCTCCCTCTCTTTACGTATCCCTTGTCTCTCTCTCTCTCTCTCTCTCTCTGCGTAGGCGTGCATTACACGCGTTGGCGTTGAGAAGATAGCGATAAGCCAGTGGAGAAACTCGGGAGCTTCTCGAACCTACTACTAGTATAACTTTCTAGCGCGTGTTAGTTATACCTCCTCGTCACAATCGCAAACTTTCTCTATGCCGGCGATCGCTGATCGTGCTGCAGATCTTCTCTCTGATTCGCGCAACACCTAAACATACTTGTACATATACTGCACATACGGCTTAGCACAGCTTCAGAGGAGATGCAAACGCGCCGACGCGTATGTCGACTGCGTACGTATAGTTTAAATTTATGCGAGGTACTACTGCTCGCTAATCCGACTTCATCTCGTTAGACCAAACACGGGGAAAGGGATCGGCCCGCAATCCGAGTAATTAGCTAAAAATTGAGTAATTTAATCTCACGGGATCTAATTTAAGTTGAAATCGACTTGGATGAACTCGCTTAAGTCGCTTTGTAATTGCTTTTTCGAAAGACATTGGACAAAATTGGGATGTCACAAATATTGTTCTGGAAAATGGGTATTTCGGTGTATTGTATAACAAAATTAAAAATAAATCCATTAAATACTTTAATTATATTTTATTTCTTTTACTATACGTGATTTACCGCTATTTGTGATCCCAGATACTCTTTATTGGTATTGCTATAAAAACCGAATACGCCAACCTACAACTATCGAAGCAATTTAACGCAATCTTTTATTAATATATGAGTTTAAAATTAAAATTATGTGAAAAATATAACCATTTATCGATTTAAAAAATTGTTTCGTTACTTAAGAATTTTATTATAATTAAAATTGTCAACAGCTCAAGTAAATTGATTCTAATTTATAAGTACAAACCAACACGGCTTAACTTTTTGAAGTAATTAGAATTGCAAAACTATTGATGTATTAAAACCTAACTATATTAGTTGCTAATTATCTGTAAACGTGCTACACTTTATAAGTGAACCAAAGAACGGTAAACGCTTCGGCGAGTGATTTTGCTGAAAAAAAATCGGAGGAATTTTTTTGCTTTAATTAAACCTCGCCGAACTTGCTCGACGGCCTCGAAATTTTCATCGAATAATAAAAGAGTAAAGCCATCGAGTAAAGCTAGCGGAGCCGAATCTCTATATACATTGCAACAGTTGGTTTCCAACGGCGCGATCGAGTTCTCCGCACGTGCGTGTAACGCTACCCATGAACCCGCAAGACAATGAATGGAAGTGGAAGAGAGAGAGAGAGAGAGAGAGAGAGAGAGAGCGGAAGCAGTCATCTCGCGCTCGAACACCGGCGCTCGGCTTCCCCCGTTGAATCGCGGGAGGAGAAGCGCCGCCGCTCGACCTACTTTTCTCCGCGGGTTGACCCACTTTTCTCCTCTCCTCGCGTCTACGCCCAGCTCCCTTTCGAAGGACAGTTTACTTTGCAGCGTGGGATGCACGCGGGCCAACAGGTAGCCGCCTACACGTAACCCCCGGAACGTATAAATAGACTCAGCGGCGTTGGGAGCACAGCTCGGGATCATCCCAGGATAGCTGCCGCCGTGCGAGGGGTGGGGGAGGGAGCGAGACTCCGACCCCGTTATAACGACTTAAAGTCGAGAGTACCTTTTACTCCTCCCTCGCCCTTCTTCTTCTTCTTCTTTTTCTTCTTCTTTATTTATATTCAGCCGGCTCCTCACTACATATCGAATTTTCATTTCCATTGCTTTCGTTTCTTCTTCGGCGAACTTATCGCTGGTTTGTAAAATTTATGCCAACAAACTTAATCTTCACCTTAATCTTCTCTCGCTTACTTTTCTTCTAATTCTCGATCGTTTTATTTTCAATTTTTTCGAAGGTGCCGCATAAATTATAATTTATTTCGATTAAAGTTTTCCACGAAAATTATTATATTTTACTAATCACCTAAAATGTACCTAATATGTAATAAAATATACATATATTAACTTATATTTATATAGGTTAGAAGTTCATTTATTGATTCTATATGAAGAAATTATTGATCGACATTTTGTCGTGGTAATTGATGGATTCGTTATCGGAATCATTCATATTTGAAAATCTACCTTCGTTTAAAATTTTTCTCATAAAATAAAAAAAAAAAAAAATGTTTAAAATTAAATTTAATAATGTTTCAAATATTGACTGTCAATTAGAACAATTGACAATAATAATTTATCTTCAAAGCGACATTACTAATCATGAAAAAAAAAGAAAATTATCGAAGCATTTTATATTTAGAAAAGGATGATTGAAAGAGCAAAAGCATCGTGTTTCCACGACGGCGACAATTTTCCTTTGCAAGCTTGTGCCCCGCCGCCTCGAAATATCGATGGATGTTTTAAAGGAAAGCAAAAGAGAATCGTATCCTCTCGCTTTGTCCCCTTTTCCTTTCAACTCTCGACACGTCGACGATGAGGAGGAGAACGACGTAGTCGTCATTGATGGAAATCGACACTGCAATTGTCGGAGCGCGCCCGCGCAACTCCCATCTAAGTGCTCAGATGTGCCTATGTACGTATACATATATATGTGTACGTGTATATATGAATATGTGCGAGTAGAAATACAGAGAGAGAAAGAGAGAGAGAGAGAGAGAGAGAGAATTAGAAAAAGAGTAGCTCGTCTTTCCTAAGTGACGACTCGACGGCTATAACGAGTCGCTTGTCCGCCAGCGCTCTCGAGCTAAAGGAGGAGACGCGAAGAGAACTGCGCGCGCGAATATAACGACCGACAACGGCTTTTCATATACGTCGTTGAGAGAGAACGGCCGGCGTTGCTCTTGCAACCTACTTACGGCTCACTTTTCCGCGGGACTTCGATCAAAAAAAAAAAAATAAAATAAAATAAAATAAAAAAAAGTAGAAAAAAGTAGAAAAAAGTAGAAAAAAGTAGAAAAAAGTAGAAAAAAAGAAAATAAAGAACAAGGAGAAATGAAAAAAGGCACAGAACCAGGGAGAAAAAGCACGCGGAAAAGATACAGGCGCTGGGCTGTATGTTTTTTTAAGTAATGGAAACTGTCCTTTTTTGCGTTTACAGCTGTTTTCGATCGCGATGCCGTCGCGCCGCATGGATTAAAAATAAATACCAGAGGATGTATTGATTGCAATCGCCGACAAATAATATATCGGAAAGGGACTTTTTACTCGACGGTTCAATTTTCTGAATAATTATAAGTCGTTATTTCAGAAATGTTGAGAAAAATTTAATTACCTTGCTTTACGTCGCTAGGAATGCATTCCGAATTTTTTTATAAGCCATACGCATACTTGTATCTAAATATATAGAGTACTATATTTATGTTGCTGATAAAATCGATTTACTTCGAAGAATAAAGCTATAACGCAAACATTTTTTCCCCCGTTTTATTGAATTTTTACTTTAAAATAAAATGAACAAAATAAACGATAGTTTTACGGCCGCGATATCAAGAGATCTAACGACGGCCATATATTTAAACTTTTAAGAAAATTGTTGCAATTTCGTTTAGACAAATTAAAATAGCGTCGAAATAAAAATTTTGCCTTATACAGAGTGAGAGAGAGAGAGAGAGAGAGAGAGAGAGAAAGATAAAAAGGAAAATTACATCATCGTTGTGTCATCGTTGATGAAAGCATCACTGTCTTGTTTCTTCCTAAAAAAAGAAGAAAATAATAAAAAAAATCAAAGAATATAAACAATGAGAAGGAAAGCTTGCGGCGGAAGGTTTTGGCGAAATTTTGCTTCTTTATATCGCTTGTTAAAAGCTCGTTGCGCTTGAATCGAGAGGATTTGCATTTGTCTGATGTAAAATAATAGAGAAAAATTTCGAGGATTTACCTTCTTTTACGCTAAATCAAATGTCTCTACACTTTTACGAGCTATGCGCTTTCGAGCTTTTCTTCTTTATTCGCGTAGAAAACCGTCTTATTAGGTAAGCGTGATTTTTATGCAGGAGAAAAAAGATTTATTGTAACTCGATAAAATATATTATTCTATGCAAAAAACTCGATTTCAATGCTTTAAATGCTCGATGAGAAAGTTATTTATAGCTCGGGAACGGAGAGAATCCGAGTATATCGTTGGTCATTGTTACTTTAAAAAATATATGTTGCGATGGAGTCGAATTTCTATTGATTATTATTTATTTGCAACAGTAAGCTGAATTAGTTTCTTTAAAATGTTTTTACAATGCTGAACAAAATTTTTGAAAAACACCACATTAGGTTATGGCTATTGTCGAATCATTTTAATATTTTAATAGCCGGCACTTGATTAAATAAAGAAATTCCTTATTACTATTTATCGGTTAAATTCATCTCGATATCATTCCGTAGTCTTTTTCTAAAACATTATTAAAAATTAAAATAGCCTTGATAAATTGCCACGTTTCCCTTTTCTTCCTTTATTTCTCTGTCTCTTTGCCTTTAGAGATTAAAAGGAAATATCGAATTTGCTTTTTTCTCCGTGGCCGTCTTTCAAGCGCGCGTCGGCATTACGCCGAAAGTTCGCACACGGACATACTACATCATCGTGTCGGCTCGAAGGCCACGTCAGAGCGTATTTAAATAAATAAGTTTTCTCTTGTCTAAATAAAAGATAATACGAGTCCGGGAGAAGAGGGGCCAACCGGAGAGGCGGAGAGGAAGAAGGAGTAGGTGGAGAAGGAGAAAGGCGCAGGTGGCTCTTTTCCCGGGCAGCTTGTTTGCCGCGTCGACCTCGGAGCCCGACGGCAACGACGCTGAATAAAGTTCATTTAACGTCGGCGGTCTACCCTCGCTCTTCTTTCTTTCCCTCTCTTTCGGTCTCTTTCTCCCTCTATTTTAACCCACTGTACGGTCTCTCTTCGCTCATGGAATTCGTTCGCCGGGGTTCGTGCTTCAAAAGCCGCTGCTGTTGCTGCTACTGCCGAAGAGAATTAAACGTAGACGGAGACAGAGAAAGAGAGAGAGAGAGGGAGGGGTAAAAAGGAAGAGAGATATTGACGCTATTAGGATATTGTGTATACGAGGAAAAAGCAGCAAGTGTGGATTTTGGTTTCAATGGAATTTTTGTCGACTTTGCCGTTAGCTCTCGGTTTGCTTTCTCTCTATTCTCTTTTCATTGAAATTTTTACCTACCGTATTTTTTTTTTTCATCATTAATATTATCATAAACGCTGAAATTATTTTTTATAAATAAAAATTTGGCGACAGTCGAGACAATGCCAGTGCGTTTAATCGCGAACCATTTGAAGCTTTCAGCGAAGAATAAAACAATAACATAATTATCTACGATCGTCTTCTCGTTTGCCAAGTTAAAATATTCAAAGAGTTACATAAAAGTTCGATTTAAAATCGAAATATTTTAATAAAATTATAGACGGATAGTTTAACTCGTTATTTTTCGCGCGCTTTTTTCACTCGGGTGAGAGTGTGCGAAGCGACGAATCAAAGAGGAAATTTCTTATTCGGCTCAGGCACATGTTGAGTTTGCGCGCGCCGCGATTCGTTGCGCCTTTACTTTTCGAAATTTTCTCCTGCTGATAATGGAATGAGTCAGCAAAAAAAGTAATTAATTCGCTCGCTGCAGAGTCTTTTCCGCACTGGCTCTTCTGATTTTCATTAGAAACCGTTTGCCTTCGCTAAGAATATCACGAGGCACGACCTTTGTCATTTTAACTATGCCATTTGCTCTTGTTCAGCTGAGCAGAAATATCTATTTTTTTCGCTGCTTTTTCATACTGCGAGATAATTTCTAGTCATACCGAACAAATATCCTTTAGAATCCTCTTTTTTTTTCAATACTTTGGCTATTCGTATTCTACGTTACATATATTTCATCTGCCATGTTATTACATTAAAATCAATGTTAAAAGTTATATTATTATGAATAATATATTTCTTCATTTTCCTTATATAAATGAATAAAAAACTTGTCAACTTAACGCACATTTTTTTTTTCAAATTTAAAAATTCCTATTAAAAAAATATAAAGTTTCTGAGAAAAAGCTGCAGCGAAAAAATTTTTCGAAAACATTTGGAGATTCTTTTTTTTAAACGTTAAGAAAATAAAGCTCACTAAAGACATGTAAACTAAATAATTGAAAGGATGAACATTTATCCATGAATTCTTGACATATTCTTGATATACTCGTTTTTAGGTACATCTTCCGTGCCTCTTTTTTTCTCAAAGAAAGAGACACGAAGTAGCCAAAAATTTATCATGCAGCTCGTACATTTCCATATAGCAAAATTCATAACTCGATCCCGGAATAACAAGAAATGCACATAAATTTTTCATAAAAAACGTTGGGAAGATTTCCCTTCTTTCCCGTATTTTTTTAAAGTATAAATTTGCGCGAGTTTCTCGCATTGTATCTGATGGCTCTCGTGTCCATAGATTATGCTTTTGTCGAGGAAGTGCCCTCGAGTGCAAAACCGAGAGGTGAAAGCGAAAAAGATAGATATCTGCAACGAGAAAAAAAAAGATGAAAAAATGGCGAAGGGAAAATGTGTGCAAGCAAGGCTGTTTTGCCGCGTTTTCGCGCAAGTGGTCGCGAGCTCGAGCTATTATTCAGCGACATGCGAAATTGAATCTCGACGCGGCAACAAGAGCGTGTGTGAGAGAGAGAGAGGGAGAGAGAGAGAGAGAATAGAGAAAGAAAATGGCCCATCTTTTTTTTTTTTTTTTTTTTTTTTTTTTTTTTTTTTTTTTTTTTTTTTTTTTTTTTCATGCCCGGGAATCGAGCGAACGCGGGAAAAAGCAACAAGTTACATCTCGTGACGCATGAGAGTAGCAGCCCACTTTTTTCTATTTGCTTTTGTTTTTTAACAGTAACTCGTGATTCTTGCGAGCAATTCAGCCTTTTAGAGCCTCGGCTCTTTGCTCGGTAAAGAGAATTATGGGCGCTGTTTTGTGCGCGGCCTTTTCGGTGCTATGGACCTTTTTTTCCCTCTTTCTCTCTTCCCTTTTTTATTGAAAAAATCGAATATTTACCTTTGGCTATTGTATTTCACGGATAATGGAAATATGCCCCCTTCTAGCGCTGTTTGGAACTCGTATAATTTTATATCCCCGTCGCAATTAAAAAGGATTTTGTACCTACAGGTTACAAATAGTAATCAAAACGACTGGAATGGTTACTGTAGAAATTTAATTACGGCGACCTCAAACTAAAATAAGATAAATTAATTCTTACAAGAAAAGAAACTGCGTTCTACTGCGTTCAAGGCAATGTATGCCACTTTGTTACTTTCTTCGATAAACGGTAATTATTTCTTAATGTAAATCCAAAAATAATTTCATTTGTTTATTTGTACATGCAATTTACTTTATAAATGATTTAAACTCTTCATTTACAGATTTTTCTCCTTTATCCTTTGAGTTAATGTAAAATAATGGCTGGAGTGTTTGAAATTAAAAATTTTGTTTTAGACATAAAAACAAAAAGACATTCGAGAGAGGGAAAGAGAGAGAGAGAGAGAGAGCATTTAGAGTTATTAAAGTAGTGTTAGGTGCACTGAAGGAAATATTATACTTAGAAGACTAGTTATTCTAGTAGTGGTAGTTTTAAATGGAACATCTTGATTTACATAAATAGCGACGTGTTATACTATTTTGCTTTTATACACATCCGAGCCATTCGAATGAGGGAGAGGGGGGACAGAGGCGAGGTTTCGCATAGTTGCAATCGGAACTCTTGCGCAAACACGCGCAAGCGAACGAGCAAAAGACGAGATATAACTTTTCCGAGGGAAAATCCGTGAATGGTATTGCGAAATATTCCGCGTGCTCTTTTATGCATGGATTTTCCATCGCTCGAACTTCTCCATTGTTCTAAAGATCCAAAAGTCAGAGGCTATGAAATGTACCCGATTTGCTCTTCACTCCAGTAGTAAACTTAAACTCTTATTTTTCTTTTCTCGTCCCTTCTTTTGAGTTTTATTTTATTGTATTTTTTTTTTTTTTTTTTTTTTTTTTTCTTTATTCTCCACTCACGTCGCAAACGATGGCTCGAACTAATTTTGTCAAGATTTAGGGTCGGAAACTCAAACCGTCTCGTAAACACGTTCTTTGAGTCGTTTGTTCCGATTTGTCTTTATGAACCGAGTGAGCGAGCTAGGAAAAAAAAAGAAAAGTAAAAGTAAAGCATTAATTTGGTAGATTCTTAATGAAAGGAAGGGCTCGTTCGCTAAATCGCGAGATTCAATTGTGACAAATTGTGGCGCCGAGAAAAGATGAAAGTTTTGTTGACGTCGCGAGGTTGGTGCGACGAATAACAACGAGCTGGACACGAGTGCGCTTTTCGCTCCAAAAAGTTTGACGGGAAAAGTTCTACGCTGCGTAATTATCCAGTCCTCTTTAGATTTTACGAGAGAAAAGGTACACGTCTCGGAATTTCACTTAGTCGCCGAAATTTTAGTTACTCGATTATAGAATTTACTTGCGCTTTCGAACAAAAATGGTGTAGATATCGAAGTAATAGATAAATATTTAAATCTCATAAATTATTATGTATAAAATATAATACCTGTAGGTTAGATATTATTATATTGAATGAATGACATTATAAATAAAATAGCTCAAAGTTATAGCAATAAATAATTACTTTGTTTACTTATTTTAGTTTAAAAATCACGACAAGCGCTTTGAAGCTTTGGGATATTTATAAAATTTTATATTTTTATAAGATTATTTATAATAAACCATTAAAACAATTTTGCATTTTTATTCGTATAATAAAGTTTTATTTATTCTACGGTGATAAGAGCAGAAGGACAACTCGAAAGCCGGTGTCGGACAAACGAAATAACGCATAGCTTACCCATTATGTATCCGCGCAGCAACAGATTTGTACAAGTATTAGCGCGAAAGCTTTCCGAGGCTTTGTCAAGAGGGAACAAATCGGATTTCACGGTCGTGCCCATCGAGGGCGATCTCAATTACGACGCCGTTACACGTTGGATACTGCGTTCGATGACGACGCGATTGTCTTCCGATCTGTGCAATGCACTTTGCAATAGATTTTTCAACGTTTTTCCTTCTTTTTTACCAAATCTATCTTGAAGCGATTGAGCTTGCATTTATTCATTTAATTAATTGTAAAGCAGATTCGCTTTTGAATTTCATTTACTAGATTTGAACAATCAATGAGTTAAGGTAGTAAAATACTTATTCGTTTAGTGTATATTTTAAAAATTAAAAAATAATTTTAAATTTATATGAATTTAAATTTGCATTTTAGATATATATTTAAATTATTTATGAACGAATTAATGAATTTTAAAATAAATAAATAAAATTAGACTAATTGAGAGTTTGTCAATTAATTAGGGGAACATTTTCACTGTATTAAATAATTTTAAAAATAATTGTTCTAACATATCATCAAATTTTACAATTTATTAGATAATAATTAATAATATTAAAACAAAAGAACATCATTTTTTAAATATTTCTCTTTTTGTACTTAAGCATACGTTGGTGCAAAATACGAAAGAAACGAACCTGTTAATGATTCACTAGTTAGCTTTAAAATACTAATAAAATACTAATAATTCCATCCTTTCATTATTTTTATCTTGCTTTAATACTAAATATGACCTTTGAGGCACTTCTTTACGACAAAGTTAAGTATTCGATTTGAATAAACAAAAAATACATAAAATTGGCAGTAATTATGGTATGTAAAGATAAAATAATTTATATAATAAACAATTACGTTGTTTTAAAGTTTGGTTTATTTGTCTTTATTGATACCGATAAACTGCAATTTTGTTTCAAATCACTCGAGTAACGAAGCGCATTCTGAACACGATTAATTTGTTTGTGGATTTCGACATGTGCCTACATATTTTATTCCTCTTTTGCGACTGTCGACGCGCGTCTACGTAAATCATTTATGAGCTATTTTAATTTGTTTATTTATTTATTTATTTTTTTTTTTCCATTAAATTAGAACATACTTACGTCGCTTATAATATTTTATTAAACGTTACCTTTATATACATGATAAATTATAAATTTAAAGCTAAATATTTAATTACCTTTTCAATTATAATTTTAATAATCTTCTCAACAATTTTAACTAGATTAATTATAAAGGATATATTATATAATTGCTTGTTATATTAACAGTAGCATCAAAATAATAACAATCAAATCAATAAGATAATAATAATTAATGGTAAATATTAAATGATAAATTCAGCAAATAATAATAAAAATTAAATTTGTATTTAATTTTTATAAACTTAGGACCATTCAAGAATAAATTGTTTGATTTTAGGGATTGGAAAATATAATATTTTATTTTCATATTGTATTAATTTTTTATTTTAACAAATACACGCGGGAACAACAAATTCTTAAATAAATATATTTACGTAAACAAGTATCAATATAAGTTAGATATATGGAATTAAGTATGTTATATATTAGCTCGTGCTAAACTTTACACCTCTACACGTCTTGTTTTTGTCACTTTACACGAAGACATAAGACAAGCTGGGAAGCAGTTCCCAAGGTTCGAGAGAGAGAGAGAGAGAGAGAGAGAGAGGAGGAAAACTAGGCGAAACTCAGCGTCGGAATCACGCGATCGCTTAAGCGTTAAGCAATTTAGTTGTGTTTAGTTAATGACTTAACACGCGCAAGTTTCCCGCAGATGTATAGAGCTCTCATCGTTTTAAAGTGAGAGAGAGAGAGAAAGAGAGAGAGATAGATGTTGACGTTTCACCAATCCATCAGTAACCATGACGATACATCGATATATTTTTATTAATAATGTATATCGAGTATTGCGCGCGATATACAATAATAGTATAGTTTATATAGGACTTCCGGGAAAAAAGAAAAGCGCCGCTTCTTCTCAACTTTCACTTAACTTACTCGACGGCAAATATATATAGGATGGTTAGGCAAAAACTTGAGAGTTATTGTTTTTGAGCGCCGCGCGCTTGCTCGCCACTGAATGCCGCTTATTGAAACGCTTTTGTCTTCGGGCAGAATGGGCGATGGGGGTCCAGCCTTTCTCTGTTTTAGCGCTAGTTTATATAAATATATTTACGGAAGAAAACTTCCCGATAAAATGAAAATTGTTGGCTAAACCGTTGCCCTGGAAAATATGACTCGTTGTTTTTCGAAAAATTAGCAGCTCAGCAATGAATGTTGATTCACGAGTAAATAAATATTCGTGGAACGTTAAAAAATACTGCGGTTACTTTTTATTACGAGTGTATACTGATGCTCTACATTATCTGAAACAATTTTTAAAGTGTTATTTGTGATGTAGAATAAGTAATAGCTAATTAATTATCTATTTATTTGATGATTGAAGGTACATTCGACAACGCGTCTGTTTTATCATTATTTAGAAAACGACTTATTAAAAATCAATATTTCATCTTGTAAATTACAAAACAGATTTTTTTTTTAAATTTGCTGACTTTGGAATAACAAACATTTGAAAAATAAAATTTGTTAGTCTACAAAAGAGAATAAATGCAATTTTCCGGTTTGTTACAGTTCGCGGAATGAAGCGAAAGTTCGTTGTGATTTGAATAAGAATTCACTCAACGCAAATGAATTTTCGATCGGAATTACTTCGAGACAAAATACCCCTTCGGGCAATGTCGAGGAAAGTTGAAAAAAATAAAAAAAAGTTGGAAAAAGTTGAAAAATTTCAATAAAATTCGAATCGAACAAATAATCACATCAGCTCGTATAAAGATTATGAGAAATAAAAGTCTCTCCTTTCCAATCGCCGAACAAATTTCTTCAATTTCCAACTCCTCTCTCTCTCTCTCTCTTTCTCTCTCTTTCTTTTTTAACGATTAAGGGATCGTCAAAGTTTATAAACAAAAACATGACGGCCGATTGGCTTCCAGAAACCGAGGGAGTAACTCGCACGCGTTTGCTCGTCGGAGGAAAAGGAAAAAGGGCTCGTTTAACGGGAGTAAAAACGTGATAAGACTTTATTGTATCGCGTGAGTGAAGGAGGGAAAAAGTGGGCAAGACGCGGTTTTAGTCGCGGTAGTTTGAGGCTGCGCGTAGTATGTAGAAAAAGAAAAAGAGGGAAAGGAAGAGAGTCTCGACTATAGGCGCGTCAACATATGGACCGCAAGCCAATCGATAGAGCAAACTGTTGATTCTGACGACCCGGACGCGCTTTCGCTTGTACTCGCCCGAACCTACATACAGATATATACATATATGTATATGTATATATATATATATACAAATATATATATATAGAAACCTTCGAGAGGTTGTACGTGTATATATGACTTTAAAGATATATATCTATACAGACACACACACACACACACACATACACACTCACATAAATCTATGGATATAGGCGCTTTCTCTCTCTCTCTCTCTCTCTCTCTCTCTCTCTCTATTTTTCTTATTTCGTGTTCGATGTCATTTCGGTTCGTTGGTCCTCAAATCTTTTACAAATATTTTCTTTTGCGATTAGTAGCCGCCGGCTTGCGATGTTTAACCAATGGTTCCACCCCCCCCCCCTCTTCTTCTATATTTTTCTCTTTCTCTATTTCTCCCTTTCTTTCATAAAACATCACGAGTAATCGTTGCCTTTTTTTCTCGAGTTTTTCGAAACTTTTTTCTTTTTCATTATATTGAATTTTCATTGTTGCTGTTGGTGTCGCGTTGCGACGGATTTTTTTATTTTCAAAAGGATTTTGTGCCTTTTGAAAAATCTATTGTTATCTTCTTCTTTTCTAATATTGTTGAATAATATTGCACTGGGAACAACATTTGCGCTATGTTTAACGCTTTGCGAATCGCTTGCAAATGTTTGTTAATGAAATTGTAATAATTTACCTGACGATTTATTTTCAATATGATTTAAATTCGGTGAATTTTTTTCTTTCTTTTTTTTTTTTTATTGTTTAATTTATTAAACATTTATTAAAATAAAGAAATTTCTTACGCTGCAAATTTATTGGGTGCGTTATTTTTTTCGAGAGAAATGTGCATCAGCTTTTAAAAAATAAAATGTTTAAAGTTTAAATTTTTTATAGTAAAGGTGTTTTGGTTTTTTTTTTTCCTTAAAAGCTTTAAAAATTTATTGCAATAATTTTTTTGCTAACAACAAATAAAATTATAGCAATAAATTTTTTGTTTTTAATTTTTTTTGTAATTTAAAACATTAAATTATAGCCTTTGGATGATTAAATGTGGAAGTATTGCCGTGACGCGTGTGAATGCACAAAGTTAAACTCGAGATGAAAGAAAAAAATTTCGAGATTTTTAATGCATAGAAATTTCTTCATAAATATTAAAACGAATCTTGGTCCGCCATTGTAACAATGTAATGCGAGTGCAATGCAAAAGTTCGCTCGAAATCTTTTTTTAATTTGATATCTCCTTTGATATTTTTTTCCTTTTCTTGGTTACGCGCCATCTTTGCGAAAGTATGCCAGAGAAGAATAAAGAGAAAGAGAGAGAGAGAGAGAGAGAGAGAGAGAGAGAAACTGCATTTGAATCATTCGAACAAAGTAAGAAGAGGCATAAATTTGCTTGATGCGTTAAATCAAGAGGGGAAGAAATTCGGTTGGGCAAACGCGAATAACGTCTCGACATGTTTTTGCTCTGACCCTAAACAAACTCGCTCCTCTTGTTAACGCCTCGGCTCGATTTACATTTTTTAACGCGTCCCTTATCTCATCTGTATTTTTTCGCTTTACTCTCTTAATAAAATATTATGTAGCAAAGGAATAAAGTTTTTTCTTCGAGCTATTTAGTATTTTTCAAAAAAAATTTTTCATACGTCTCTTACCCACTTCAAATTTATCCGTTAATTTTTCAATTCCGTTAATTTGATCCATAAATTTTATGCATTCGGTTAAATAAATAACGTGGTTAACGGAGCAATTATCAAATTTTATGTTCATGGCGCGTGCAATTTTTACATTTTATTATGTCTTTTTAGAATGATTGCGAAGATTCGGAAAAAATATATTTTCGGAAAAAACGAAATGCTCGCATATCAAAGTAAATCGCGCAAAGTAATAGTTAAAAAAAAGAGTCGAAAACGACATATATGTAAGTATAACGCGAGTCACACGCGAGGCGTCGATAAAAGCCAAAGGGGCCAGTATTGCGCGAAAAGTCAGCCGGGCAAACGACATCGATTGATGAAGCGTAGTCGGGCATCTTATTATTCAAAATCGATGGAGCTTAAAAATCTCTGGACGACACCCGCCCCCCGCCCGCCTTACCGTACAAACGGCTGATTTTAGGCTTGTTGCAGGTGTATTTATTGGGCGTCGATACTTTCGAAAAATGAGAATAAGAGAGAAAAGGAAAGGAATTTCACTGAACTCTGTCGGTGAAGTTTTGAATTTTTTCATGGTTTCGATATCTTCCAGTATGATGAAAAAAACCGAATGATCGACGTCTTCGTTCGATCGTTAAAAGCATTGTTTACCGAGCATCTTCGCTACGCCACAATGAGTAGCGAAATGAGTTTTGACGTTTATTGTAAATTAAATGCGCGCAGCGCAACATAAATTTACGCTCCTTTTCCGGCGACGCGCGCGTGAAACTGACAGCCTTCTGTTTTTTTTTTCCACGTGCGAGCTCTTTCACATGCGAAATCTCTGCGGGGAAATTTTTATTTCGTACCCTGCCAATGGCACGCGTACGTTGGAGATTTTCGTCCCGTCCGTTTTAACGGGAAATACATATATTAAAAAAGCAATGCGACACAGATGTGTTTGCCTTTTTATTTGCATTCTTTGTCATTTTTATGCGGCACGAGCAACGTCTGCTCGTCTATTTTTTCGATGTTTTTTATTCTGCGATGTAGAAAAGAAAGAGGGGAAGCAAATATTGGAAAAGAGAATAGCATTTATGTTTTTAAACTTTGATAATAAATTATTTCGTCAAAGATTAATTTTTACTACATGTATCGAAGACTAGTTTTTTTTTTTTAAATAGTTTCCCTTTTTGCTCAAAGTTACGTTGTCTAATGGGGATAATTTTTTTATACACATAATAGCAACATACAATAAAATTAATAGTTATTTACAGTGAAAATTTGGGTTACAAACCTTACTCGAGTACACGAAATATATCTGCTATTAATATCTTCTTGATTTTTACACCGTCTTCGATATTCCAATGAAACAAAGAATACGAATTCTATTCAATAAGTCAAAGAATCGCCGACAAACTATGAATATTATCATGGATTACGAGCGATTCAAATTTTGACTTACATTTTATGTTAACTTAACAAACCTGTAATTACTAGTGATGGTAACAAATAAATTATATTAAATCTTTATGAAATAAAATTTTCCTCGCATATCTTCTTCGGTTATTCATTCGATTTCATTTTAAGCTTTTCCATTTTGTTCCTCGTCTCAATGCAATATTAATAAATTATAGATGTTTTTTTCGATAAATCTATTGAGACGTGAGCGATGGTTCGCGAAAAAATACAAAATTAAGGTTCTTGTACAAACTTGTAGCACAGCTGTGGAAAATACGTAAGGCGAACCGACGACCATTCGTTATTGATTGTAGTAATTCAAAAAAGTAAACATTAGCTAGAAACTCTCGATTTAATAGAAAAGAGTGATTAATTATTTTTGTATCGCATCTCGACGAAAAATTCCAAGACTCAAGCTCTGGATTATAAAAAAATTTAATATTAACCCTTTGCACTCGAGCGGCGCCGAAATTGCGCCCGGCTGATTTGAAGTATCGACTCGAGCGACGCTGCTGCGACGTTACAGTTTTTTGTAACTCGATCTGCTTATTTACGATACTTTCGGGGACTAGGCTCGGCTTATATTTTTAGCCAAAAAGGCCTCGAGTGCAAAGGGTTAAATAACAATCCGAATCGTACGAAATTTCTTAGAAAATACGATACAATATATATGTACTATATTATCAAAGTTAAACCTCGATAATAAATTTTAAAAATAAGTAATAACATATAATATTATAAGTAAAACATAAATTAGCACCGATGAAATATGTTAAATTTTGACGGGTACACGAATATTCAATTTCCTATAAAATCAAATTTTTAAATTACAAAATATTTCAGCGCAATGTCTGAGGTTGGAAAAAAATGTGTTCAAATAACAAATACAAGTGGAATTCATGATAGGAATGCTATAATAAAACAATTGTTTTCGTATTTTCAGAAACATATTTTTGTCGAAACCGTAAATTTTCCAATTCCATAGGTTCAAAAGAAAAACCCTAAAGCTCCAACATATTCCAAAAACACACGGTTAATTTTACCAACTGATTCGTCAATTTTTCGGCAATATATTTATTTCTTTTTTATTTTACGATGAAAAAACTCGAGCGCAGCGTTTCATCGTTTTGAAAATTGTCATCGACATGTCTATTGCGCGGTGATCGGAAGCAACGAAATTTCGATTATTTTTTTTTCAACTCTCGACGGATTTTTTACTTCGAGCGGGTCTCCGGGCGTAGGTATTTTTTTGTTTCATCCGCGAAAAAGTTTTTCCCGCTTGTTATAGAAGCGCTCTCGCGATAAGCTACTCGATATTCCGCACGCGCAGTCCTCGATTGAAAATACTCGAAGCGCGACCGCAATGAATATTTAATGAAAAAATATTCGCGGTGACGCTGTCCCGCAAGCTCGAAAGCGAGCGAGCGAGTATTTGGCTCCCTCCCTCTCTCTCTCTCTCTCTCTCTCTCTTTCGCTTCTCCCAATGATGTTTATCGATCAGTGGCGTTGGTATACAGAAGGGAGTCTGCCACTGTTGCTCTTGTTAGCATAGAGCCTATGGAAGAGAGAGAGAGAGAGAGAGAGAGAGAGAGAGATGGATCCTTTCAACAAGGCGTATAGGCTTTGAAAATACACACACAGCGTTCCTCGCTATGTTGTACGCTCTTGTGGTCTATACGCGCATACGGGAGAGGCCTTAATGGCCTTAGAGTATGCGTAGGCTTTGTCCTGCATATACACTTTCCTCCTCTCTATTCTTTGCACATATATGTATACATATACATATATTTACAATTCTTGTTTACCATTCTTTCTATCCTACAGTTGCTTCGACACGTTTCGCGCGCAGTAGTATACGTCAGGCTTTCGTCGGACATCCGCATAATGCAAATTTGCTAGCCTTAAATTGTATAAATTATTTTTGTTATTTTACTGTATTTTATTTTGGTAATTGAAAATAATATTCTTTTAACCCATCAACGCCCACGGGACACGTTTTTCATCGTTTATTTCAGAGCTCTCTAGAGGGGATCAATTCCGGCCTAAAATATTTTTGAACACATGAATTTTTAAGATTTTTTATCGATCTTTCGAACGGTTACTGTTAAAATGAGAAAAAAAAATTTTTTAACCCTCAAAAATGAGGTCAAAGCAAAAAAAAACACGAAAAATGAAAAAAAAATTTTTCTTCAACTCCATTTTTTTTCTACTTATTGTTGTGCAGTCGCCTCAAAAGTTCAAAAGAAAGTGTCCTCGGCATCTCAGCTTTAAGAAGACCACTTTTTGAGTTTAAAAATCTCTTTTGGATGATCCAAAATGACGCCCGGAATGAGAAATTTCATTCAAAATCTTTCGGGCGCTCTAACTAGAAAACTAAGAGGTTTAGCAAAAAAGTTAGAAAAATAAAAGGTTCTTAAAATTCATTAAAGAATACACTGGAGCCGTCTCAGATGATTTTGTTAACATTTTTGAAAATTTGTTTATGCAAATTATTGAAAATTAAAAAAATTTTTTTTTGGTTCTGAAAAAATTTCTGTGTATTCTTGGATCAATTTCGAGCACTTTTTACATTTTACAATTTCTTCGAGAAGTATCAACTTTTCGAGTAAAAAGATACGGAAGGTAGAAATTTTTTTTTTCAATTTTTTCGAAAAGTATTAACTTTTCGAAGAAAAGTTCACGTTTTTCCTTTTACTTTGATGCTTTCGCTTACGTAAAATTGGAGAGTAAATGATTCGATAACGTTAATTATCGAATCGATGAGGTCTCAAATCGATTAAAATTCTCGTCGCACCACATACTTGTATATAGTATAGAATCGGATAGCGTTGCACTCGTCGCTGCTTTTTCCTTTGTATCATTCTCGCGCAAAAACAACGCGCGCGGTTGCGTCGAAGCCCCGTATGCGGATCATTCGTTAATTGCAAAATACTCGCGGGTATTTTTTTCGTCGCTGAGCTTGAATCGATAAGCGAGTTAAGTTACCGTTAACCTGTGCCGCCTCCTTGCGCGAGGAGAAAGCAACGTTGATCCTTGTATTCATCCCTTGTATATTTTTGTCGATTTTCCGGGAAGGTTCAATTCAACGGGAAGATAGGAAAGGTCGTTTTGTGTCTCGTTAACGCGAGACATGCAAGACGGCGATTCCTTCCTGTTTGTACCGAGAGAATTAGGCCAATTTCAAGATCGAGCTTCATTGTATGATATAAAGGAGGATCATCGGTTGTTCCGTTGGCTTTGTAATATCCTACCCGACTTACTCTCAAATAATTCGGGTATTTCAATAATTATTAATTACCGACAACAGTTTGATTATAAATTTTACCATCTTAAGTTGACATATATACGTAGGATTAGATTTCTCTTAGCTAAACTATCTTTCAGTAAAAGAAAAATAATAGGGAAATTTGCAAAATTATTGTATTACTTTGTTTGTTGACGCGTGCTTCATTAATCAAGTGAATTCTTGATAGAATATATATTTTATGCATTTCGAATAATAATGCACGATTAAATTTTAGTATATTAATAATTATTCAGCTTGCTTGTTCTATATAGGAGAATGATTATGAAACAAAAATAATTTTGTGATTAAAGAAAATACGAAAATATAACTAAATTTATATCGAACTTGACCGAAGAAAATCCTCTTGTCATATATTCTAGATATACATATATACTTTTAAAATATAAAGCTAAATTTAGTTTCGCTTATAAATTCAGATTGGAGCTTTAAGGAAAATAGAGCGTGTATCTTGGCTGTGTTTCCCATCAAAAGCGAAACGACTAAAACACTTGGCGAGCTTGAGCTCGTTTTCCATTTTCATGCAAATTTTCTCGATTTACAAAAGCGCATTTCGATCTTGAGGAAGGCGGGAAAGCTACGCTTGACGTGAAAAGCTTCGAGTGATTCCCGATACCTCGCGTGCGCGTAAGTATGTGTGTGCGTCTGTATAAGCATGCGTCTGTGTCTGTGTCTGTGTCTGTGTCTATGTCTGTGTCTGTGCGTGTACGCGTGTGCTTACACCGCTTTTTACAGAAGCGTGGAAAATTTATATTTCGCACTTGGTAGAACAATGGTAAACGGAGCGCACTCGTCAAACAAGTTGTCTAACTTTCTTTGTCGGTAAAACCGCTGACGGCTGATACATCCGAAGGAAATTCAACGTACAATCTCGCGCACACTCCTATACTCCTATACGCATCGGGCTTGAATTATTTCTCTATAGTTTCGTACGAAGTGATTGTTACCATTTTTCGTGCTTTAAAAAGGCTACATTATGCTTATTCGAGTACAATGAAGGCGATGTAAAATGTAGAACAAATGTTTAAAATACTGACACAATAACACTTGTTGTAATACGTTTCTTTAAATGATATTAAAAAAAACAAAAAAAAAACAAAAAAAAAAAAAAAACATTATTTTTAAAACATTACATCTATAATTAATAATTTTAAATATTCATACGTGCATTTTGTAATCGTTCCCTCAAAACGGAAGCTTTCTCTGTGACTTTAAATAAAAAAAAAAGTAATCCTCAATTTCTCGTTCGCTTTCAGCCTCTATGGAATCAGAGCTAAGCGAAATTAATAACCCGCATAGTCTCAAAAGAAAGTGGGAGCAAAAAAAAAATTAAAAAAAATAGTTATTAACCCAGAAAGTCAAAGAAGAATGAGCAATCGATCAGAGTTAATGAATAAAATATAATCTCAAAGACTTTTTTTTACCTCTCGCATGCGCATCGATCGCTCGTTCGCTCGCTCGGACACCCCAACGAAATTGGGGTCTCCATACAAATCGCATTCCTCTCCTTTCGACGTGCCATCAGAGCTCTGTTTTCCCTTCGTATCCTCGACTCGTCCTTTCCTCCTCCTCCTCCTTCTCCTCCTCCTCCTCCTCCTCCTCCTCCTCCTCCTCCTCCTCCTCCATCTTCTTCTTCTTCGGCGTCGGCCTCCTGGGAACTCGTTCGGCTCTCCGGTGAGGATTCCTCGCTCCCGGCGCCGCTGTGAGAGCTCCTGTCAAAACGTTTGCGCGCGCGGCTCTGCGAGTTAATCTACGTACCGGCCCGAACAGCTCGTCGACCGATTGAACGATTGAATTATCGATTGGCTCGGAATTCGTAGCCCGTTTTCGCTTATTGTGCGTATCGCGCGATACAAGCACGTCAACTCATTTGATTACTTCCATTATCTATGTATCTATGTATCGAGTTTTACTCAAATACGACCATTGACATCGCTATTTTGTAATCTTTATTAGGAAAATATTATATTATTATTATTATGTTAATAATAATAAGTGCATCAAACTTTATTTACTTTATTTATTTACCTCGACGATTTTACTTTGTCAACATATTGTTCTTGCAATCTAATAAATATTTGTTTGAATAATATCCTATCCTTTCGCAAGCACTTCGAGTTCGTTTAACGGCGTCTCGTAAAACTTTACCACTGCACTGATCTGTAACAACGTATGTACAGTTACAGCTCAAAAGTTTAACGCAAACTTTGTTTAAATTACCAACGAATAATACTAAGTTATTGTAGAGCAAATTTTATAATCTTGTTTTATTTGAAATAGATAACTTTTTTTAAAACATATATTTTATTAGAAATTTGTAAAATATTTATATTTTATTAAACTTTAATATTTATGAAAAATAACTTTTTCATAATATAAACGACAAAATTCATTTTTTTAAGTATAAAAGTTTCACTGGAAGATTTATTTCTTCTACGATATTAAGATGGCGTTGAATTTTCTTATTCGAAATTATTTTTCTTTATCAACGTCAAAATTGATGCTTTTTATATACAGAACAAACATTTTTTTATTTATTTTTTTTTAAATTCCAATTATTACAAAATTTATATATATTTACAATTATATAAAAATAATTATATAGCAGATATCATATTTTACTCAAATAAAAGAAAATAAAATTATTATATTTTGTTTGAAAAAAAAAAAAAAAAAAAAAAAAAACAAGAAAAAATATCAAGAAATTTCTACATCTTTACGGTAAATCGTATCAAGTTTTCGAGCTGTAAGTCAGCTGAAATTTCTAATTCATCGAGAGAAGCGACGCGAGGCCAATTGGAGAGATGGGAAAAGAAAACGTGTATCGTGCTTGGGATGCTGTCTTTATAGCTGTCGGGATGAGAAACGTGAGAGAGGAAGAAGACCGAGGATGAGAGAAGACCCCGGAGGTTCCTGCAGCTATTCAATTCTTTAACGAAATAGTCAGAGCGGGCGCATGACTGGCAAAATTTTTATTTCGCATTTCGGTCGTTATCGATCTTCTTTATCCTTCGGACGGAAATCTGCGACTCGTACGTGTACACACGCACACACCCGTACACCTTATTAAAGAACGGGTCAATTGTAACATTACCGTTGGTATACGCACGTATGAAACGACGGAAAAATGACGGCGCGACGTATGAGCCTCGTTTACGCTCGACCTACGATTTCCCATCTATCTAGCTCAGATGAACTTTGTTTTACAATTTGAGTAAGCATCGAGTCGTTGTGCTCAAAAAAAAAATTTAATTTTACGAGCAATGCGAGCAGACGCGCTAACTTTTTATCTCTTATTCCTCCAAGCCCATCTGCACGCTAAACATACTTAATTTTATGATTATTAAATGAATTTTTTTAACTCTTATCGCCGCGTAAAATTTCAGAATATTTCTACGTAAATTTGATTGAAAAAAATATTGTATAGTAGAGCCGAGATTTCATGCATGCGAAAAATGTTTGAATTTCAAGATAAAATATTACCAATTTTATTTAAAAAGAAAAACTTTTAACATCTATATAAATACTTTCAAATTAATGAATAATTTTAATCGTGTTTCGAAATTTATGAGACGTTAAATAAAAAAGTAAAAATCTAAGCCATATAATTTGTTTGAATATTAAATTTAATAAGAAAGACATAATTAAATTTTGTAATAATTCACACAATTTTAAGCAATGAAATATGCGACTCGTAATTAATTTCACGAAACTATTTTAATTAAAATTATTTAACATACCGATAATTTTTATTTAATAATCCATGATTCGAGAAATGTAAAAATCTTTTGGTAATAAAGCGGTTATCCAACGGGTATCATTGGTAGAAGGAGATCGTTCAAAATCAAGAGAAGACAAGAGAGTGAGGCAGGAGGTCGCGCGCACACTTAGCAAAACCCGCGAGAATTTGCCAGATCGTGAAATTGCCAGAAGACTGGTCATGAACGACGCGTCGCGTTAATGGAATCGCGGACGCGGCAAATAATCCGCAAATATCTCAGAATTATTATGCGAGCTCTTTAACGAGCAGTTGCCCTTTCTTCCTTCCTTTCTCAGTTCTCTCTCTCTCTCTCTCTTTCTCTCTCTCAGGAGCGACCTCGCTTACGACCGAGCGAACGAGTCATATCACTACGGACGATATTCACTTTGCTGACTAAACCTATGCTTGAGATTTTTCTTTTTGTTGACAACTATCGAATTACGAAAATCGCTATTGCTTATCGGATTTAATTGAGAGAATTACTTTTTTTTTTTTTTTTTTTTTTTTTTTTTTTTTTTTTTTTTTTTCAACAAAAGATCAAGTTTGATTGTGAAAAAAGTTAGTACTCTTGGAATTTTATTGGTAGAGAGGAATTCATTTTTATTTTATATTTTTAATTTGTTTTTAATTGTTTTTTAATATTAATGAAAGATTCGGTTTATTCACAATTTGAAACTTTTAAATAAATCAAGACCTATATAAAAAATAAAATGCGTGAATTTCAGAATCATATCGACTCTGAATAAATCTTTTATGATTGCCTGTGTAAATTAACCTTAATTAAAAAATATCTCTGTAGTTATTGTTATAACTTTCCATTTATCAAAAATTAAATTATCAAATTTAGATATAAACCTTTTAATTGACAATTATTTTCGAATGCATTGTTTGATTGTACAAGCTTTAAACTAAAATAAAATTTTTAATTAAAATAAAATTAACATTTTAAAATTTTTACAAGGAATAATCCAATAAATTAATTAAAATTTAATAACTTAATATTGGGCAAAACGAAAATTCCAACTGACATTTAGATCAGCGTTGTATACTTAAGCTTTAGCAGAAAAGCTGTTTCGTGTTAACAAACATTTGCCGATCGGAAATGCCGCTATGATAAACGAGAGTTTAACGTAATATTGATTTTGTGTTACCGTAATTATATTTCCTATGAAGCGAAAATTATGTTTAACATAATTTTGCTTTCTCAAATCTCCGGAAAGTTAAATATTTAATGAATACATCGATGTTTTAATATGAATTAAAATCGGAATGTTTATAACTTCGTTAAGTTTAAAATTAATTGAAAATTTAAAAAATGTAATGAAGTATCATTTATATAAAATGACTTCTCAGTTTTTTCATTGTATTTTATCATCGACGATGCGCCAAGTACCGTACATGTATTTCATTCAAATTTACAACTTTATGCAAATAATCAAGAAAATTCAAGAATGACAAAGGTAAAAATATAAAAATGAGGTTTAGAAAAATTGGCCCGTCGCGTCCGGAGGAAAAATTTCACATCCGGCGAATTAACGGTAATCGCAAAGTACTGCTGGCTTTTCCGAGAAAATCCCAATTTTGAGATAAGCCATTTTCGCTCGCAGCCCCCCCCCCCCCAAATAATCCCCGTTGACGATGCGCAGCCCAGTAGCTAAACGAGCTCCGCTTATAATATTAAGCCCGAACTCCGGCCAAGACAAGAGAGCGACAGTTATGTCCAGAGTGATATGTCGACGCTGTGCACCGAAGGCGAATCAAGAACTCGGCTGTACCTCAAAGGGATTGCGTTGTGCCTGTTGCGCTTGAAACCACGTCGCTCGTATTCTCTCTCTCTCTCTATCGCTCTCTCGCTTCCTCGAGTTGTTCTCGGTTTGGGTTACCTCGAGAGCACGCGTCGGCAGCTGCCGCGATCGATATGTACTTACATGTACGTATAACGGACTGGAACTCCTGTATGTATGGTATGTACCTTTATGAGGTAAATGTACGCGAGTGGGTGAAGTGTCGGATGTGCCGCTGCTCTCGGAGATTTCAGAGTTCTCGACGCCGCTAAGCAAAGGCTGTCGATTATTATTGGAGGACGGAAAGTCGATTAAAATCAAAAGGATGAACGACGATAAACTATCGGAAAAAATAAGCCACTCGAACTGCCATTTTCCGGGAAAACTCGAGTTACTTCTTGCAAGGACGATTGGCTCTTACAAACGAACATTTTTTCTGGCTCGATTGTCGTACATCCCTGCTCTTGGGCAGAACGCGATATGTTTGCCTTTACTTAATTACGTAAAGGGAGAAACTTTCGCGTTCGATTAATCGTCCATTCTCAAAGTATATTACTTCGATGTAACGAGAATAACAAATAATTTTTCTCTATAATTACGGCTGCAATGTTACTTTTTCGGAACTATCTTATTTCTTCAAAAAACCAATTGGATATAATTTCACCCAAAATCGTAACAACTTAAATAATACCTCGGACATATTCTTCAGCAATCAAATAAAAATTTTTATTTCGTTCGAATGGATTTTATTTTTAAATGTTTTGGTAATCATTTTATCTTATAACGATTAAGTAATTATTTTAAAAGGATTTATAAAATATTTAATAAAATTGCAAGGTTGAAATGCTTTTAAATTTCATTTCAATTATTTACACATTTCAAATAGTTTACTTTTAAATTAATCAATCTAACGTGCATTATTAAATGTTTGTGTTTTAAAAGCACTCAAACGTTATCAACCATTACTTATATATATATATATATATATATATATATATATATATGTATGTATATATATGAGGGTAAAAGCATTTTATCGTATTGCAAGTCATCCTTTACTACATTTTCTACAAATTGAGATCTACTGCTATGAAAAACTATAATAATTAATATGTATAATTCTAATTCGTATCCGGTAAAAGAAATAAGGTTATTATTATTCTCTCGCAATACTAATTCAATCAAAGCTTTCAAAAATGAATTTAACTAATTCAATTGAAAAAGTAAAAATATAAAAATGTTCGGGTAAAACGACGAGTAGCTCGTAGATTAATCAAGGTACATATACACCGATACCCGAGCGTACAGCTGTAAAAGAAGTTTGGCTAGCCAAAATTAATGCCACAGCGGCGATGTATAATTTATCGATAAACGAAAATGCAGTGCAAGTTGGAGGCGTGCCGCGCATTGTACTATAAATTGAGAAGAGTCGTCAGAGAGCTTCGCATGCACCCTACTTTTCTCCGAACAATTTACGAAAAGAGCCTTTTTCATTGTCACTTTTATCGCGCTTAAAATTTTCCTTTAAATATAAATATAAATATAAATATGTATGTGTATGTGTGTGTGTGTATGCGTATCGGACTAGTGGTACTTGCGAGAAAATTGGGTCATGTGTATAGCGAGACGGTTATAGCGCTAAACGCGCACACATCGGTCCACTTTTGCGAGCTTTCCCGAGCCGTTGAGGGAACTTTAACTTTGTACTTGTTTATTTATATACGCGAGAGCGTATCCTGGCAAACTTCTTCCCTAAGAAATGAATTGAAACTATTTTTATTTTTATTTAATGATATTCAAGTAAGAGTTTGAATGTTTTTTTTTTTTTTTTTCATTCAACTTACTGTTACATTATTTATTTGAATGATCAATGTTTTATTCCATTTATAATTAAAAATAAATAGCATTTTAATTAAATTTTGTTTTTCTTTTTTTTTTTTTTTTTTTTTTTTTTTATTTTTTTTTTTTCCATTAATTTTAATTAACTTTAGTTAATTAAATTTTTTTTTTATAAGAATTTTAGAAAATCTTGGCAACAACGTCAAAATTTTAACGCGAAGCCATAATATCATGGAAAATTTCATTTTAAATATAAAATAACGTGGAATACTTTTGCCTAATTTAATTAAATAAAACTAATATCTTGTAACGAATTAACATTCATTATTAATGTGATAAAAAACATTTATTTTAATTAATGAATATTTGGCAAAATTAAAAATAATTATTATAAAAGATTCTTTTTAAATAGATTTATAATAAATTGATAAAATTGTAATAATATTTAAAGCAATATTTTAAAGATCTAAATACACAGTGGCTTAGTAAGTAATATCGTTACCCAAATAATAATTTACATGCAAATAAAAAAAAAGAAGCAATTATATATAAAGATGAAGATCGGTCAGTTCGAAGAGCGAATGTATTCTTGAAATCTTCTGCTATCATAGGGGTTATCGCCTAGAGAACCTCTGGGAGCTCTGGGCGCTAATCTCGTCACGGCCAAGCTGGTATTCTCATATTTTATTGATTAATGTAAAGCATTAAAATCGTTGAGAATATGAATGTTTTAAAACGAAATGTCTAGTGCTTTTTGGCTTCTTAAATTTATGATGTTCACTTGTTCATTTGCAGTATTAATGCATTAAAATTGTAAATCATCAATGTTTCATGCAAATAAATAAAAATCGAAAGCTATAGCGAATGTCTATTAAAACAAAAAGCTTTCGATAAAGCAGTTCGGACGTGTAATACTTCGTCGATGTGTGTGTGTGTATATATATACATATGTATGGATGTTAGGAGTGATAATACTCACGGATTTCGACGATGAAACTCGAGTCACCCAACGGAGGAAGCAAAGTAGCAAAGAGGGAGAAAGCGGCAAGCCGCCATTAGGGTTACCTCGTCGATGCAATTTAGGATAAATGGCTTTTAACTAACGTCGTACGTAGAGATAGAGATAGAGAGAGAGAGAGAGAGAGAGAGAGAGAGAGAGAGAAGCTTCGGATACAAATTTAATAAGCGTTTAACGAAGGTTGCATAATAATATTGTAAATATTTTCAGCGGTGCGCGAGCGTTGCGGCTTTCTCGATTCTCTCCCTGTCGTGTACGATTGCCTCCTCGTGTCTTTATTGTTAGCTTAATAGCTCTGAAAGCGACGCTTGGGAAATAAATAAAAACAATAATTGTGCGCTTCAATAATCCGAACTGATGCAAGTAACTTGTATGTGTTTCGAGCCCGGACTATTCGTTTGAGCAATGGATTTGTTTATTTAATAATTTATTTTTAAATTAATGCCGAGTCAAGTATTGACATTAGCTGCATAAACCGAGAATTATAATTTTTTTATTATTTTCTTTGTTTTTTTAATATATTGTCTTTTTTTTTTACTTTAACTAATTATAAATAGATATTGAAGAACTTTAATTTCTTATAAGTACGGGAAAAAGAGAATATTTAATTAGCTTAAAAATTTGTTTTCAAGAAAATGTACGTACTGTAAAAATAAATAAATAAATAAATAAGTTTAATATTGTTATTAATTTTTTCATTTTAAATTGAAAGTTGATAATTTAAAAAATTCTATTTTAATATTAATTATATAAAATAATCTTTTGTCATTATCAAATCTGTAAATAAACTTGGCTCTAGAAAGCCGCGCGGGGCTAATCGAATGATAATTTATTTACAAAGTTTAAAAAAAAAATAAAGAAAAAAAAGGCATTAATATTTCACTAACTTTAAAGCCAACGAAAAGGCGGTCAATGCATTCGGTACTGTCACATTCACTTATGGAGGACCTAGCGGTAATTGACAGATTGTTGTGGTTGTGCACATAGCGTTCGTATGCGCTGATAGTCACGAGACTGAAATTTATCATTTGTCAAGCACACGAGAGAAGCAGAAAGAGAGAGAGAGAGAGAGAGAGAGAGTCGGTATTTCGAATGCAAATTCTGCATCTCGGCTTGGCTATATAAATTAAACCATCGTCGTGTGCGCCGTTCCTCCAATTTTTCGACTTCGCTAATACTTTATCGATAAATATATTAACGTTAGTTTGAATTGATAAACATAAATGAAATGAAATATTTTTAATTCAATGATGATATTTAATTATAGTCGTTATATAGTTTTACTGATTATTAAAATTTATATCAAATGACATTTCATAATGTGGAAGTGGATTAAATCTATTTTTGTATAAAATAATGATGTAAAAATTACAGATAATAAAAGTAAATCGAGCGTTGCATGTTTCGGTTAACAATCGTCCGGACGACTCAAACTTTTTCGCAATTTTCCGTGCGCCCGCTCACAGGCGCGCGCGCGCACACACACACACATACATACGCGTGTACGTGTAATTCCGACTGAACCGACACAAAGCCTGTTGCTATTTACACGAGCTCGCAACTCGACCGAAAGAGGGAACGAGGATCCCGCTCTCTCTCTCTCTCTCTCTATCTCTCTATCTCTCTCTCAGGCTTCTCTGTGTGTATGTATGCGCACACGCTCGAACGAACGGGGAGAAAACGTTGGAGTAGCGTAAAGCCCGCCTCTTCGCCACGCGCGCAATATCCGAGTGAGATGGAAGCTCGCGTGCGCGTGTATAACGCGACTTGATCGCGGACAAGAAAACTAGAAGGGGCTTTTATACGCTACCGAAGAGACTTCACCAGCAGCTAAGGCTTGATCTTTTATCTGGAATCCGAGCTTCTTGTTTACTTTTTTTTTTCTCCTACGCAGAACAATTCTTTCCGCGCTTATTACCCTCTTCTTTATGATGTTTTTTTTACAATGTCTCGTTCCTTTTTCGTACCTGCAAGCATCGATATTCTTTTTTTTTTTTTTTTTTTCAGTTTTTGAATATTAAATAAGCCTCTAATGGCAGAGAAACTTTTCATTTAGAGAGAAATACGTTATTCATTAAAGATATTATAAACTGAAAATAAATCGTAGGAAGATTTCAAAAATATGTTTTTTTTTTTTTATTAAAAAAATCTTTTTAGACGACAATCTAGATAGGTATTTTTTTTTAACAATCTCTCGGCGATTATTTAAAATTTTTAAGTATCAACGGAAAAGAATTACTTTTTACTACAGAAATACGTTGAAAAATTAAAACAAACGCGCGATAAATCTTTCTTATAATCAGAGCCTTTGGAGTATGAGAAGGTGTAGGCGAACACAGGGGACGAGTGGAAACGGACTGTTTTGATTATCGCGATAAAAGCACCGGATGAAAGTGCAAAAGGCCAGGGCCAAGGTAACAAAAATCATCGGATAAAAAGCAAATACCGCGGTGACACGAGCCCCGCATACACATACTCACACCCACAGACACAGTCAAGTTGAACATTTCGATGTACGCGATTCATGTTATACGCAACTGGGTCAAGAAGTGTCTTTGTCCTTTGAAGGCGCTGGACTAAAAGTGGTCAAGTAATACGCCCTGGCTCGAATTTCGTATGCTCTTCCTCTGGCTGTCTATACATATACACACACACACACATTTAGTACGTGCGCGCGCACATATAGTAAAATCACTTTGTTCCGATAGTACATACAAGATATTACGTACACATACCAATGTTATGAGTTACTTTGCTCGGTGGTGTCGATCGAACCTCGAATATACTAGTTTTTTCTCCGTCCAAATGAAATGGGATTACTTTCTTGCAAAGTTATTCCTCCAGTAGCGATGATTCTTAACTCTTCTTTGAACTTTTGACCTTTAAGTTAATGAGGAGTAAAGCTGCGCGTGTGAATTTTATAGGATTTTATTGATCGAAAATTTTTCGACAGCACTTTGTCGATTAATGAAAAAAAATGTTGACAAAATATATTTTTCAAATTTCTAGGCATATACCGATTTTGAATTTTGAATAGTAAATAACTTTTTCGCGTTACTTTAACAAAAAACAGAAACGGAATAACATTGATGCTATAAAAATATGTTTTGATAATATTTCTATTTTTAGATAAAATAATATTTTATTTTTACAGTAACATATTTGATTCTATTGTTACAATAAGATTTAGTATTACATTTATGATGATATAAAAATTCTTGAAAAAAGAATCAAATTCAATTGTAATACATTATTTTTAATTAATAATTGACTTGTCCAGTTACGTGAATTTTATATCTTTCACATTGATCATGAAAAAAAAAAAAAAAAAAAAAAAAAATCTTTCCATTCAAATCTAGGCTTGCTTTAATTGAAAGAATTTTTTTTAGCTCAATAAATTTGCCTGAAATATATGCTTACATTTTTATAATGAACCTGACTAAATATAGTAAGGCAAATTTTGTTTTTTTTTATTTTTTTCGACATTCGATTTATTCGCGTGTAAGACTCATACGATTTTCAATAATATAATCAAGTGCAAAGTGGGAGAGAGAGAGAGAGAGAGAGAGAGAGAGGAAGAGAGAGAGAGAAAGAAAGAGAGGGAGGAAGAGAGTGAGAAAGAGAAAGAAAAAAAAAGAGAGAGAGAGAGAGAACAATAAAAAAGAAAAAAACTTCTTCGCGTGTCTAACAATGACCCCGACAATGGGTGTATTGTTTGAGCTTTTGCGAAACCTCGACAATACAGATATTTCCCATCTCGCTCTATCTGGATGCACAGCTGGCGAAGCGAGCACTGACGAGGAAGAAGACGAAGGAGAAGAAGACGCCGTTAAGTAACAAAAGCCTCTTCGAGGCTGCTGCTTCTGCTGCTGTTGCTTCGACGTGAGGGATGGGAAAGAGAGATAGAGAGAGAGAGAGAGAGAGAGGGGGGGAGGGAAAAAGAGAAAAAGTCTCGTGTGCAGCTCACCCGATCGAGATCTTTTACTGGTCTTGCTTCATTTTTCTATCTTCCTCGTTTTATTTCTCTATTTTTTCTTTTTTACTTTCGTACCTTTATTGTCAATCTTTACAATAGCGAGCCGATATGGCACATTTTCATTTTCTGTACGAGAAAGTTCATGGCGCCTTTTGCTCAAGAAATTATATATATATATATATATATATATATATATAAACTTGAATATTAAATTTAAGTTGCTTGAATTAATTTACTCGTTTGAGAAATTTTGTGAAAAAAAAAAGAGACAAAGTATACAAAATTGAGCTAAATAGATATATGGAAGAATTTCATTCTTTAATCGTAAAAATTTCCAATATTTGTCGAAAATTAAGCGAAAAACAGCTTAGAGAACTTTGAACCTTTAACGATTTAAATAACAGGTTGAGTAACATATACATTAAATCAAAGCTTCATGAAAACCGCAATATTTGACGTGGAAACGATCAAAAGCAAATTGTGAATGTGCAACAGCAGGTTAGATGTACGAATTAGAAGTGCGGATGGATTTCTTTACGCGTAATCATGTATGAAGCTCTTACGATTCTAAGGGCTCTTTGAAACTAAAGGAATAGCGAGCGCGGTACCTGTTTATCTCTTGGTAAACCGTGCACTAAATTAATCTTGGAGCGGTTGACGTGGCCCAGGTTATATTCTCGGCTACTGCACTTTCTCGTAAAGGCTTTTATTATTCTCCTTGGACGTAACATTTTTTAAAAATGATAATGAGATAGATTTATATCTTTTATATCGTTTATTTAAAAGTTTTTTAGTACTGCGTAAGGGGCTGTCAAGGGGCGTGAAAACGATTATCTGATTATTTATCGTCATTTTTCATCTTTGCTTTAAATTTTTTTTTTTTTTTTTTTTTTGTTATCCAATAGCATCGCGTCTTTTCTCAATAGAATAAAAAAAAATTTAACGATTAAAAATGTGCCATTATTCAAAAGTGAGACCATCGTAAATCAATATGAATGAAGCATGATTTAAGAAATTATTTAAAGTAGCAACGATCGATCGTTCCAGTTTTTATTAATTTAATAGAATCGAGCAATTGTCTGCTGTTTCGAACCCGCATCTTTGAAATTTTGAGGAAACTTGGCCGTTTTGTCATTGCCAATGAGTCAACGAGCGAATGATCGACCGATCAAAGACGATTATCCAAAGCAACTGGTGTCCTTACCGCAATCGCCGCGACCGAGTCAACATTACCCCTTCGACGAATAAGTCCTTCTCGATGCATTCAAATCTGAGACGATGGCAAAGATCCTCAACGATGAAAAGACAATGGGAAAACCTTTCCATGCCGATATAATAGCCAACTTAGCGTCACTTCTGTAATTGAACGGGAATCTGATTAATTCCTCTCCCCTCTCCCCCTCTCTTTCTCTCTCTCTCTCTCTCTCTCTCTCACTTGCATATCGTCGTTTTTTGAATGCTAATGAGAACAAGAGACACGTCGAAGCTATCAAGTCAAAGAGCAGCTACTCTCTCCCTTTATCTCTTTTTCTCTTTGAAGTTGTATACGCAAGAGGTGCCGTCGAATAATCAAAATTTCTTGCCAGAGTACTGGAATAATCCTTAATTTTCTCCATTGAACGAAGACGTAATCTTCCACTTTCCAAGTCGTTCGTTAATTAACCGAATGGCACATTTTGTTCCTTTGACTTTCGATTACACTTGAAATCTACTTTGTAAAGCATTGAAAATTACTTTCATTTAGTGATTTCTCTTTATAAACAATATAATATTAATTTTATTTTTATGCGATTATTTTCATCGAGTTATTATTTTTATTTTTAAATGTAATACATGATGCTTCTTGAAGTATATACATTTGAAATGTCTCATTCAACATTCAAACGTAATAATATTTTTTATCGATTAACCAGTAGCTTTGACATATTCATTCTAGGACAACTTAGCTTACTGCCTACTTTGTATTTAAAATTTTTCTGACAATGAATAAGATTAATACTTCCGTTGGAAATTCCTTTACTTTGAGACTCTAGCTTGAACTATTACAAGCCTTTGTTTTACGCATTCGCGATTAAATATGAAATTCCTTATGATAATTAAATTAATTTTAATTAATTTAATGCATTTTTATACAATTTTCTAATGTAATAATGAGCAACTTATATAGCGTTAAATTATGTTGGTTTGTTTGCAATCGGTAAGTTCAATTTCGATAACGAAATAAACAATGTATTTACATTTGTGAGAAAAAAATAATCGATAAAGCAGGTAAATCAGTAGCGGTAAAATTCTTGTGAAATTGTAGAACGAATAATAAAGGAGTATACGAAATTAAACGCAAAGCGTATACGGCATTCAGCGTTATCTTTTCCTCCGTATATAGTATTTCATCGCGAGTCGAATTATTGGTTTTCGCGCATAACGAGTATTATCTATGCGAAACAGCGGCCGCTGTAACTCCATTCGCTCTTTTGTCCACGAGCGGCGTGGCGCTGTATATCGTGTGCTTTGCGCGCTCGCGCGATTCAAATGTATCAGTCGACCAGCAGCCGCATTTTCTCAACAAAGCCATCTCTTATTTTTTTTTTTTTTTTTTTTTGTCTAACACTTGCTCATTATTCCGCCGTGAAACTCGATTCGTTGGCTCTCTTTTAGCTTGTCTCCGTGTCTCGTTTCTGATGCATATTTTTTATTTTACTTTTTTTTAATTCATTTATTTATTTTTTTTTTTTGTTTCTCTGTCAATTACCATTGCTGTAAACGTATAAATTCAATGTCGCGTAAGAGAAATACTTTGGCGGAATAATGAAGAAATTAACTGGCATATTTAAGTGAAGTCATTCAGCCGGAAAACAATGTATGCTAACGAGTATATAATATTCTTTACGCCTGCTGCGAGATACGACTGCCGTTGAGCATCGAATCTACAATAATATGACTATTGTATAATATGAGTAATACAATAATATATGACGCGTATTTGAATTAATGACGTCGCAAATTTATTCGCATATTAAAATTGAAATATTCGGAAATACCTGTGGTTGATTAATCTAATAAAAGCTTATTTTTTATTCGGAGAATTTTTTTATTACATTGTACGAATCAAAGTATTAATTTACATTCGAAAAACGTATGAAAATAAAAGAAGTAAAAACAAATAGACGTGGTTGGATTAGAATATTTTTTATATAAATTTTTAATCCTTTGATGTACATTTTATTTAGTTTGTTGATTAAATTACTACACAATAAAAAAGAAAATTTTTTTAAAAATTTATAAAAAAATCAAAAATGAAAAAATATTGTTATTTTATATATTGTTTAATGTTCGGTACTCTTGCAATTCGCAAAAAACGAGATTTTATTTTTATTCCTACTAAAAGCACATATGTATCATTTCAGAAGTTGACAAGTAGGTACACGAGGAAAGTAAAAAAAACTCGGTCTTAGATACGTCTTGACATTTAGTTTTTTTTCATTGCTTTTTTACGTGTTTGCGCGCTTGGGCAACGTTGTAACATAACGGAGGCAAATTCGACACCCGCGCGAGTGAAAAAGAAAGAATGGAAAGATAATTGAAGGAACGAAATGGTGCGTTCATTAACGTCGATATTATCAATCTAGCTGTGATTTGTTAACTTTGTTCCGACCATGAAATAACGTTATATGTGCGCGTGTATACATACATGTACTCGTACGTATGTATACACCCATTGCAGCAGAATACTAACCAATCAATAAATCAACGGGTAGATTAGTCATGAATTATTTTATTTTGTTAAAGCTTTTAATTTAAACGGATATTCGTATAGCATTATTTTATAATACCGATATTTGTATAATAAATTTTTATAAAAATTTTAAACTAAAAATAAGTATGCGTCGATTACAAGCTAAATCGATGTTTCATTAATGTACTAAACGAGAATTTTATTGAAAAATATAAATTTTACACGATAAACGTTAAGAAAATTTCAGATGTAAAATAAAATTACCAAATTTTAATAAAAAAAAAGTTTATCATATTCGCTGAGTAAAAAAAGCAAAATGAAAATTTATGGTTTAACTTTAAAAGGTTCGCTCTTTATAATCTGTTATTCCAATACTTATTTACACTTCGCAAAGAAACCAAAATATCGTTCTTGCGGTGAACTTGCAAGTCGTACGTAAGTGGCACTTTGTGCTAGTCTTTTAGTTTCAATAAAACTTGAACATTATTTTATGCAGCTCTCTAAGAACGTCTCAGACACGATTGCTATGCATGACATTAGATATCGTTAACTTTAATTGCTTAAGATTAAAATAATTTAAGTGCGAAACTTGTTTAGCGTTTTTCGTTTGCAATTGTTGTACGTTGAAAACAAGTAGGTCACTGATTTAAACGGGCTTTGATTCAATTCTGAAAGAGAGAGAAAGCGAGAGAGAGAGAACTATTTAATTAACTAATTTGATTGAAAAAGGCATTTCAACATATCATATTTTGCTTTAATATGCGTTCATTTAGTTTACAAGTAACATTTATACCCATCATTGACGATTCTTTGAAATTTCAAATTATTATTATTATTTTTTTTTTTTTCTACAAAGTGCATTAAAATTATATTGTTCTTTTGTTGTTAAACGAGGTTTTCAAGCTATTGCAAATATATAATATGAGAGATGTGAATTTGGAATGTATTATTATATAGCACAATATTTTGGTCAACTAATGTAAAATTTGTATTAAATTTAATGTGAGACAAATATTTAATGTATGTGTCATAATCAGCACATTTTCATACACATCTCAATTGTTAATAATATTTGTCATTAAATGTCACTTGTCATACAATTATTTTGTAAGAGTTTAGAAAATTAGACCGATCAAATGTTTGCAATGATATTTTTAAATAAAATAAAGCATTGGTTTACAGTAACCGATATGTTACGGTAAATAAATCACACGACAATCGACATATTAAATTTTATGTATTACAAAGAAATTTACTATGTAAGTCGTCTTTGCTATTCATGAGATTTGAAAAAAAAATAAATAATAAAATAAGATTATGATGATTTTTGATGAAACTTATTTTATCCGATAGTAGAAAAAAATTTATTCCTAGTTAATTAAACCTTTTGAAAATATTATGTCGTTAAATATATATATATATATGGAGATAGTCATTGTATCTGTTTATTAATATTTCTTCTTCAGCTGTTCATTTCGATAAAATGAAAATTGTTTCTTGAATTATTTATTTCTTACGCTTTAACGATTTAAGCTTTCTTTTGTATGAAAAACGCTTAATAAACTAACTTTATCGTTTTCAAATGCGAGAAAATAAACAATATCCTACTTATGAAGAAGAAACCTCTTCTTGATTTTTTAACGCGAAAAAAATTATTTCAAAAAAGAATGCGCTCCTCGTTGTTTTATTTATTTTTTTTTTTTTCTATTTGCCGCGCGTTACTTGCAAACAAACGAATAACTTTTCATTAAAGAAAATGAACTTTCTCATTCGCGAGATGTTGAAGCAAGGGCTTCAACCGAGCGCGCGTACCCGCATTAAAATGTAATGCCATTGCGCGTAGTCCAACGCGACGTCGGTACCAACAAAGGGAGGTCAGTTATTAACCTCGGCAAAAAAAAAAGTTTCTACGCGTCGCCTCGCGCGCTACGAGGGACGCGAGGCCTCGTAAGGCAAACCGAGGCTCTTCGCGAGGCGCGCGAGGAGGCGCTCGCAAGGGATCTGGGAATTAAAAGTGACCCAACGCTCGATTCGCATCTGCGGCCGGCGTAGAGAGACCGAGAGGTCGGAAAATGGCCGAGACACCGTCAAGCGCGTCGATGGCGGCTTCGACGCTCGAGCTAGCCCTTCCTCCTCTCCGGGAAACTTTTTAACGCGACTCGTGTAAACGTAGTTTCATCCTTCCCCCGTCGTGACGAACGACTCTTTTACTTTCCTTTAACCTGTCGGGAAACTAATCGAGTTTTACCATCTACTGGGTTACGATAGCTCGTCGATGTTTATTAAGTTGTTAAGCGTCCAAATATCCTACAGTCCATTTATTGATTAAGATCTTATCGACTGTTTTTATTGCGAACGATTAATTTTTTTTTTATTGAATTAAATGCAGAAATAAAAAAATTAGCTGTAAAATTTTATAAAATACAGAAAAATTCAATAAATATCGACATTTTCTGAGATAATACCAAGTAAAACAATATTTTATTTATTATTTTTTATTTATAAAATTATTTGTTGATATTTTTGTGCGATATTTATTAAAAAATTTTAAAACAATAAATAATATATGTAGATTTATGTATTTATTAAATGAGTTTATATTCACAATATACTAATTTAAAACTTGTATTAAAAGATGATTGCATTTAAATAATCGATAAGTATAAAATCTGCAAGGTGTATAACGTTTTTAATTCAAAAATACGTTAGCAATAATCGATTTCCATTTATATTGTTCTCGAAAAACCGTTTCACAGCGAGTCAAAAATATTCTTATCGCGGCAAACATTCGTTTCCGCAATTCCGCCGCCGGAAAATAATCCGGCGTCGTTGCAGCGGAAGAGCATCTTTTAGAGCGTATTATTTTTGCAGCTGCGACGTGGAAAAACTTTTGCGATAAAACGGGCTACGAGCGAGAAAAATGAGCTACGAGCTCCGCGCGCATCTGAAACAGTCTTCGAGCACATTTTCCTCCGTGGATGGTACAAGTATTCATATAAACATTCCGGTCTCGCGTCGCGCTCGCTTTCATACGCTCGGCAAAATATGCCGCAATATATGTAACGTTCTCGTGAATCTAAACTTTCGCTTTCTCGAATTCATTCTCGCACGCGAGTAGCCAGTATTTTTTTTTTTTTTTTTTTTTTTTTTATATATATTAATATTACAAGTTAAAAAAAATCTTTTTTATTACTTTCAAAGAATTTAGTCGGTCGTTAATTTTCCGATTGAGAAAATTACAAATTACCTCGACCTGATTGAGATAATCTCGTTTTTCATTTCGATATTCAATTCCCCCTGCGCTATATAATTCTATGTGGATTTCATTTTAAATATACCGGGCGGATAAATAAGGTCAGCTTCACGAGTATCGTATTTCCCGTAATCCATCATCAATTTTTTATTCCTCTTTGAAGCATCCTGAATGAGTTTCACAGCAATAAAGTGTAGCTAAAATTTTATTTTGCTTCTTGTCAAGTCCTTTTTATATCTCGCTATTTTGTTAATTATAGATGTCAAATTTCTATACGCTTTTCAAATAAAATTTTAGATATATTAAACGTCGTATATAATATATTTTATGTTCGATTTAGGTCTATTATTGAACATTAATTTATTTTAACAATTTGTTTTAAATTAATATATAAAAAAAAAAGAAAAAAAAAAAAATCTAAAAAGAAGTAATCATTTTAAATATATTAAAGATTTCGCAAATACCCATTGAAATAAAAGTAACGCGAAACCAGTTTATTCGTGGTTTTTATATTTTTGCCAATGTTAAATCGCATTCGAAGCGAGTGAATCGCAAACGCAAGCACAGCTAAAGGAGTCATCGATAAAGTACGCAAACGCGTGCACCTGTATAAAAGTATGTGTTTGCGAGGATAATATAAATAATTTAAATTCGCATAAAAAAAAAGTCGTTAAGCCACAGCGAGAACATAAGCGTTATAGCATCGGTAATCGAATAACACGGCGTGAGAATTATCCAATGACACGCAGTTGCCGGGGCCGCGTCACCGAAAACGTCGAAACTCAATTTGTCAGCGTAAAACCGTACGGTTCGCTAATATACTTGCGTTTGAATTTAATTCGATCTTACACGATTGCTCGATTATTAATGGGAAAATATTGCTCTTGCAATATGGATCATTTAAAACACTGCGAAGGCTTTCATCCTTTTGCAATATTCAGCTTTTTTAATATTAATTACTAGTTTCCCTCGTTTTCGTCCATTCATCATTACGTTTGATGGAATTTTTTCTACCTACAACGATATTTTTCATAATTAATCCTTTGAAAATTGCTTTTTCCCGCTTTATTATGTGTATATTTCGTTTGTGTAATTTTCTTGTAGATTTAATATTCAATAAGGCTCGTTTACAAGTTATTAAACGTAAAACTATGAGAGTCAAATATTTAAAATATCTAAAAGTATTTTGATCAAGCGCCTAACGTAAAAATATTTCAACGGTATATAAAGTGAATTATTTAAATTCAAAAAAAAAGTAAAAAATACGTACAGCCACGTAGGTATTACCTTAAAACAATATTGAAATTCATAGAACGTATATATAAAAATCTTTTCCGCGCGACTAACTTTTCCTTTAAAAAGCGCACATTTATGGCGTAACCAACATTAAGTTTTATTTATTTTCTCTCGGATATTTTCCGAGGCGCTTGCATTACACGCCATATGTATTTGAGTATACACGTATACGTATACGTTTAAAACGTTGAGCCAACATTAAGGGTATAGTTGCACGCAAACCGCATGTAGAAACGACGTCTACTAACTCGAGCCTTCGTTAAACTTTTCCGCGCTCTTTGTTCTTCCATTAACGTTATCAAATAGCGGGCTCTTTTGCGTAACCCACCGGCGGTCGCTTGCTTAACGTTTGTCGAAAACGATTTAACCGAGCTTTCGTAAGCCATAATAACCTGTAAATATTTATCGCGTTTGATTAAATCGATAAATAAGCCTTAAAATGAGAAAAAGTGAAGCTGTAGAGCATTGGCTATGAGATTCTTATTTGTCGTTTGCCATAAAAGGAAAATATAACAAGGCGCAGAGGGAGAGAAAAGTAAAGTAAGGTGTTCTATACACCGTGCGTTTATTTCATCTGTCAGACATAAATTTCTTTTGCTCTCTCTCTCTCTCCCTCTCTCTCTTTCGTCTTTGTAAATCTTTTTCTTCTCCCTCGCGTGCGGATCTCGAGCGGGTATCTTTTGCGAGGAATATCGAGAAGAGCCCTCGCCCCTCCTTTGGAAGGAGCGTCACCGAGTCTTTTAGAGCGGCGGTAACGTAGCGGCGTTGCTATGGGGATACCCTCGTGTTTTCCATGCTGCCGTTGGTCTGAGCATACCTAGCCTCCAACTACTTCGCATTGGCGCGGCACTTTTTTCTCGAATAGCGAACGTGTCGCTATTACTTTTTGTTTATCAAAAATTTTTATCAATCGTTTGATATATTTAGCGACGCGCGCGAAAGACTGTCCGTGCAACGACGTTCATCCGTCATTTTTTCGGAGAACGAAAGGTGGCTGCTAAAAAATACAAAAAATGCCGAAGTTTAATGGGAAGATCTGGACGACTTATCTACATGTATATCCTTTGGCTCGGATCTTTTATTAAATTCTCATTCGATTTATTTTTTATAGAAACTTTGTACTTTCGAAATTGCTTTTTATATTGAATAGCCAAATATCTCAAATACCAAATATTGGTTTTTTATTTCTAAGGATTTTTTTTTTTTAAATCTGAATTGTATTTTGTTTGGATGTAATTGAAGAAAATAATATTTTATCGCCAATGAAAAATACAATGCAATACTTGATTGCAAGATTCATCGTCATATAAAAAATAAAAAAAAGAATGTTTTCTGGAAGATAATGTATTTTGTCGCTATAAGGAGAGAGCTTAATGTAGCATTAATAGTTATTTATAAGCTTTTACAAACTATTAATTTATTTCAAAAGCAATGTGTTAGATTATGCTGCATTGACGAGATTAACGAATTTTTGTATTACACAAATTTGTTAATCTGATAAAAGGTGCTTCGTCAATTTATAATCAACATTTAATTAGTACGATACAAATATTTTTATTATCTTCTAAACCATTTGTATTTTTAGAACTTTTTCCAATAATAAGTCGAAAATTCGGAGATGCCTATATAATTGATTATATAAAAAGAGTTAAATAAAATGCAAAATGAGAAAGATTTAATTTGATATTTTAAAGCATCAAATTAATAAGCAGCATTTTTCTCATGCTTTCTTTGCTTCTTTGGCTCCGGGGAAATTTTTACGAGCTCCATTTCACATGATAATAATAACAGTAGAGGTCCAAAGTGTGAAAAAAAAGGTCAGGAGGAAGCAAAGGCCAAACGGCTTTGAAAACACTCGTTGGCTTTACAAAAGGAAAGATAGAGGAGCGGGAAAAGCGAGGGGTAGGACGCGCGAAAGAGAAAGTGGGGTTAAATTACTTTGGTAACAGGTGGCCAGATAGAGATTTAATGGCGCGACTTACTTACTCTCGGAATATTTTTACGTAGATCTTCGGCCGACTTTTTCCGACGAGTCGACTTCGTTTCAATAGCGCTGCGACGCTAGCTGCTACTGCACTCACCGCTGGCTTTATCATTATTATTATTATTTTTCTTTTTTTTCCTAGGATGCGATGAGTTTGGAAAACAACCGGGGAATGAGTTTCTTTCCCCTCTTGTCTCCGTCAACATTGCGGCTAGTAATCAGAGGTTGAGCTTCGCAATACGCAAAGAAAAACGAGAAC
The DNA here is from genome assembly GCA_949987625.1 of Chalcis sispes. Classification (NCBI taxonomy): domain Eukaryota; kingdom Metazoa; phylum Arthropoda; class Insecta; order Hymenoptera; family Chalcididae; genus Chalcis; species Chalcis sispes. The sequence goes on along the minus strand of OX465097.1, from coordinate 72,510,600 downwards.
CAGAAAGAGAGAAAATAAAAATAAGAAAAAATTGCCGCCAACTTTGACTGAATGACATAAATATAGCGTTCTTTGTTTATTTCTCGATTTATTTAACCGATATTTTATGTATTTAGGAGCTCGTGAGCTTGATAGCGCGAAACCTTTGTCCGACCTAAAAACGATCAAATGCATCAATTCTTTTATCTTTTATTTATTTATTTATTTATTTGTTTATTTATTTATTTATTTATTTGTTTATTTATTTATTTATTTATTTATTTATTTATTTATTTTTTCTTGTAATTCGGCGCTGTCGCCGTTGTATGCCCGTTGTGTGACGTACATAACCTTCTCGCGTCGCTTATAAACTGGAATCTATAAATGGACCTTGAAACATAATTACGCAAAGCGTCGCGTGTATGGTAATTGAGATAAAATTATAATCGAATGCGGTTGATGATTTGGTGTGCGACAATATATTTCGTATCCATTTAGCTTTAGGGTGAAAATCTGCATTCGTTGGTCGAAAATTTATAACAAATAAATGCATCCATTTTATGATATTCAGTTGTACATTAATTTCGATATTAAACTAAATTTTAACATATTTATATTTATCGATTTAATAATTTAATTGATTATTAATTTAATCATCAATTTAAAAATAATCAATTTAAGAATTATAAAAAACTAATTATCATACGGTTATTACAACAAATGTTTCTTTTTGATTTAAAATAAAAGTAGACTTTTCAAAAATCGGAAATCTATATTTTATAAAATTTTTACACAGTCAAAGTTTAATAATATTCTTATATAAAAATGTTCAAAAAAATAAAAAAAATATTAAGGAAATGATTTTACAAAATGCTTTTAAAAAATTCTCGAATTTTTCGATAAATTAATCGCTGCTATTATTTTCCGTTACTTTCAATAACTTTACAAGCGTAAAAAATGCACATAATACAAAATAAATTTTCTTCTTTTCTTGCTAATGATCGAAAAAATCTGCATGAAAAAAGGAAAAAGAAGAAAAATGCAGTATATATCGTCGTGAATAAAATTTGCAATTATTACACATCGGCAGCGTCTTCTTTATACACAATGCGCTACAAAAGATCGTCGCGTCGGCCGAGCGCTCGCGTCTCGCGCCTCGCGCGCGCACATAAACACCAGTCCCCTTGTACGACGTCGACGACCAGAAGCAATGACCCGTGTGCGGATGAACTTCAAAGGCAGCCAGGCTCTCTTTCTCTCTCTCTCTCTCTCTCTCTTCGTCTCTCCGTCTCTCCGTCTCTCCGTCTCTCTTTGCCCGACTGGTATACCGCAGCCGCTTGCTCGCGCGACGCAAAGTAAACTTTCCGCGCGGCGGCCTTACGCGCAGCCTCGAGGCTCCTCTCTCGGAAAACTTTGAGAATGCAAGATGACATTTCACTTTGGAGGGGCGAAAATTGTACGTTGTTATCGCGCTTATGAGAGAGTCCACGTTAACTTTTTATACCTCTTCTCTGTAATTCATAAAACGTGAGGCGACGGGACGTTTGATCCAAGTAAGATATATGAGCTAGCGTATCCATCCACGGGAATCCAACGCCATTTTCCGCCGTAAGCTAAAGTTTTTCTTTGATATACTATAGAGAAAAACTCTAAATCAAACGAAAAAAAAGGTGACAGAATTTAGATTAAAAAGATGATTTATTTATTTCAAACTGAGTCGAGATGACTTTTAATAAATAACATTCGATACAATGATATTTTGCTAATGCTAGAACATGCATTGATTAAATATTGCCGATATAACGTATGAATTAACAATTTAAATATTGAAAAACGTTATTATTAAGTTTAATTATTCTTATCAAATGTATGTCATTTAATAAAATTATATTTATATAATATTCATGCTTAAGAGTATAAGAATAAATAATTTAAATGAAAATTTTATGAATGATTTGCTTAATCGAAAGCAATGGAATCCTGAGAGATTCTATATTTAAAAAATAAAATTTCCATGCAAATTCTAGAATTTAAACGCGGGCCGCGTAAAAAGCGACAGCTAAAAACTTTCTCGGTAAATATCGACTTTCGCACACTGGCGTTGTTAGCCCTCTTTCTCTCGTTCCATTCGTTCGGCGTGCTACTGCACGAATGCATATATCTGATCTCGTTTAACCCTTTTTCCTCCGCTCTAAAAGTAATTTCTGCAAATCAAGCTCTTCCTGCGCCACATTATCGGGCGCGCCTTCGACTCTCTTAATGAGAGATGCGCCACTTTTTAAGCCGTGACGATAACGTCGGGTCGAATTTTTTCATTAATTTTTTATCCCTCATCCCTTTTTTTTTCTTCGTAGCTAGCCTCAACGAGAGAGAGAGCCAAAAGTCGCCGAGGAAAAAGCTTTTAAGTACCGGAAACTTAAAAACGACTAACGCGTATACATCTGTATACATATATAAATGCAATGTTACGAGCACGGTCAAGCTCATAATTCATAAAGTCGCTTGGCTTGAAAAGCTTCCGAGCCGCGCGTGCAGTTCATAAATGATGGTTTCGAAGGTAACCGGCGCTGCTAGTAACGGCGGGGAAGAATCGCCGAGCGATCGACCGTAGATTATATACGGGTTGCTGCAACAGTTAATAAATTAAACTCTTTCAACTTGGAAAAATGGATTTCTCTTTCAATTTCATTTATACGATCGAGCAAATATTTTATTTCCTTTTTTTCAACTAAATAAAATAATTTTGAAAATAAACGAGCATTGCGAATCCCAATAAAATTTTCGATGAGTTTGCAAATTCTTTGCGAATGCGCTGCAATATTATGTATATGTAATTCCATTGTAAAAATTTATCACCATAAATTTTTAAAGAGTTCGCTCACATTTTTTCGCTCACATGCTTATCATCAAAGTTTTTCAAAAAAAAATAATCCAAATTTTACGTTTTGCTTGATATTTTTACATGAAAAAAACATTAAGCTGAAATGCATTTTTCATGTATTATCAAAATATTTTTTACATCATAAGAATGTACAGCTCATCGCAAATAAATTTCAACAAAGTCTTTTGTGCGCATAACCAGTCGTAATTTTATTTAGTTCGCACAAAGTAAAGCATAGCGTCATTCCCAGCGGATAAGCTAATAAAAAGTTAGCGCGAGAGGCGTCGCGTCATAACGCGGTCCCTAAAGATCATTAAGCCATATCTTCTCAATCAGTCCAAGTTGATACAAGTTTAACCAAATGCACCGACCAATGTAGCGAGGGAAGGAGTTGAGAGAGAGAGAAAGAGAGAGAGAGAGTAAATGACGCGTGAAATCAATTAAATTCTATAGGTCGATGTGTTTATGATATCAAACGGTTAAATTGATTCCAGGAGACGCGTTATGCCGCGCATATCTTTGCCCCAACGGTACGTCGTCTCTTTCGATTCTGCATTAGGAAACTAAACAAGCAGCGGCTTATTCAAATGCACGCGTTTCTATATATATATATATATACATTTTCACGCGCGAATACAAGTATAATGTGCGAGTTGCAATTTTGGCGCGATTCATCGATTCGCCGATGTGGAATCAATGTCCGTCAATTTACTACTCGTATGTTTTACAAGATGAAAAATTGATACGTTGTGCTTGAACGAAGCTTGCTTTCTCCATTGATTTGTTATTATATCGCTTAGTTATAAATATTAATTATATTGCTTTAATATACAATAGAATGCATTAATATCTTACCGACGTACGTACGTCGTATACTATCTATATTATTTTATAAATCGGTTAAGCTTTGATTATTTTACAATTTGAAATTTTCCGTTTACAATTACTTTTACGTACCGTCTTTGGTATTAAAGTAATAAAAGAAATTCATCGCAAAATTTGTTATTTCCTTTTTTATATCAATTTTCACGTTAAAACGTAAAGTTTCGAACTTTCAGTATTTGTTTTACAACGAATATTCAAGCGTCGTTAAAAAAAAATTCATTAAAATCTCGATATTCTAAGCCTCATTAAGGCAGGCGCCTTCATCTCTCCGAAATTCAATGAATTTCTCGCGTCGCATAAATAAAGCTCGCTCGTTCGTCTTCCGTGAAATATTGCTCGATATGAGAATGTTCTCGCGGTTCGGCAAAACACCCTTTGGGAAAACTGGGACAAAACCTTTGTCGTCATCCGTCAGTGGCTTACGCGCGCGCACACGTGCAACAGATGCCTGCCTTACCCCCGAGTACGCATCGGTCGATATCGTCGGATAATCCCGGATGAGGCGATCTCGCGCGAGATGTTTCTAGGACTTTGTTGACACTTTCCCAACGTTACCGACCACGGATTACAGCCACGCCTCGCTTGTCGTCCAACTTGAAGCGCGAGATTTGACGCCTCTTGCGGATATGCAGCTTAATCGGACCGCCTTATTGGATTTGGATCCCCTGACATACCCGAGAGCGAAACCGATTAATAATGGCTCGATGCTTTCGGAGCGAGCAATACGATCCTTCCATCTTCACCTCCTCCTCCTCCTCCTCCTCCTCCTCCTTGTTTCTCTTTTTCCCACCTCCTCCACGCTCCTTGATGTACGACGGCTCTTTGTTTTCTCGAAATTCATTAAATTCGTTAAATGTAAATCTTTTAAATGGCAACCTATATTTTGTTTAAATATATTCAATTTCGAATAATAGAGAAATCGAGCTTTCTAATTAAATTCGAACTTTAACGGACTATGATAAACAATTTATAATATTAAATTAACGTTGATAGAAGTATTAAAAACTTTTGCCTCAACATGATAAATAAACAATAACACTTTTTATATAATTAAATAATGTGAAATTGATGCCGCTGAATGTTATTTTTATTTTTAATTTATTTATTTAAGCAAACGCAATTATTTTTCATCAGAGTTTTATAAACAAGTATTATATAGTTTTTTTATTTATTAAATTTATACGATATTACGTTAGGAGTAGATAAACGATAATACGTTATATATTGTATATTATTATTATATACATTATTTAAGTCAAATTAATTTTATTTAAGAAAAAAAAAGTCGAGTCTTGTATTACCGTATTGATATTATTATATTTATTTTTATTCCATTTATACAGAGTTCATTGCTTATTCAAATACTTTTTTATCTTAAAATAATGGGCTTAATAATTTTCAAGCAATCGATTGAGAATGCAAATACATTCTACTAACGCAAACAAAAACACACCAAAAATAAATATTTCAAAATTATATTGCAAATTGAAACATACGTTTATTTATTTATTTTTTTTTTTTTTTTTTTTTTTTTTTTTTGTACAAACACACAATCTAACTGACCTACTAACTGTAAAAAATCATAAGTGAAAATAAAATTTGAATTTTATTTGCAATAAAAAAAATTTCAAACAAAAAGTTGCTCAATTAATGAATCAAAGCTCACTTTTTTTTTATATAAAATATGAAATGAAAAATTTATGTAATAAAATATTTTCAAGCTTACTAAAAAAAATAAAGAATAACGTTACGACAAATAATTATGTTGCATTACGATCAGTGTCAGCAAAAGAATTAATATCTAAATGTTATACCATAGATATATGTCTGGTTAGAAATTGACTTGTACTACTAGAATTGATATAGACTAGACAATATTACTCGCTTCGCACTTCGGCGGGCAGGGGTCGACGGAAGATGGATTTTTACGTGTGATTTTAAATTTTCACAAACACGTTTCAAAGAAAAAAAAAAAAACACGAATGACAAGTACAAAATATGTTACCTTCACGACGATCCACGTTTGTCCACGTAAAATGCGTGTGTGTATGTGTTGTTTTGCAGGTCGGCCAGACCCTTGCCATGCGATGTCGCTGCAGAGCCCGAGACTTCGACACTACAGGTCGAAAACCGCATTAAATACGTTATTAAATTTGCCAATTATATAATTCAGTGAAATATATATATATATATATATATATATACATATCTTTTATCTCTATATTTTCACCTCTTGCTATATATATATACATATTAATATATCTTTATCTTGAATTTCTACGCTGCCTTTGCTCTTACAATTAAACGTATACTAAATGTTTATAAAAACTTGGTTATTTGATAAAAAAAATTTGCCATAATTAAATAGAGAGTTTTTACTTGTGATGAGTTGAGTTTACATTTTGTACATAAGTTCAATTTATTGTCGCTAATAGCTTCAATAAAATAATTATGTATATATTTGTTGCGTAGATTTAACAAAAAAAATCTCGAGTTCTCTGCAACTACTGCTTTTGATCGATGTCCATCGATTAATGTAACGTGTTGTACGCGCTTGTTTATCAATCATTATTGCCATTATTATTTATTAGTCTATAAGCACTTTAATGAAGTTTTCACCATGCATACAATTATTATCATCGTGAGGGTTGTTGTTGCGTCATTAACATTGTTATTGCTGTTATTACATAATTATCATTACTGTAAATAATTTATGTATTATATATTATCAACATTATCTACTTCACTTTCCGCTAAAATATCACATTCAGGTTTTGATGTATAGTGCCGTAGTGTTTTATGAATGATGATTGTGTAGTTATTAAGTTTTTTAGCATTATTATTATTATTATTATTATTATTATTATTATTATTATTATTATTATTATTATATATTGTTTTTTAATAATATAAATGTTGTAACACATATTCTCGGCTTTTCGTGCTTTTGACTGCTTTTTTTTATGAATATATTTATTGCTTTGCGTTAACATTGCTTTTAATATTGTTATTTTTTGATATGATAATTAATTTTCCATAAATGTTGAGCTTTTAAAAATTATCGAGTAATATTTTATTGCTAAAATCATTTTAATTTGCATTGAATAAATAATGTTAAATTTTTATTTGACAAGATTATTTTTTAAAGAAAATATTATTCGGCAATCAATTTAATTACCGTCTTCATTTTACAAATTAGTCTTTGAAAATTAAAAATTGTACACTTTAATAATTGTTGAACGGAAATGAATAACGACAATAACTAACTAATTTGTAAGCTTAGTCATTGCCAAAAAAAATGTTGAAACGTTGCTACTATTGCCGTTTGTATTGCATGGAATACTGGAAGAATCTTTCGAGCAACCGTTTGATCGACTATGAGCAATGGTTCATGTATGACGAATCAAGGTAAAAAGAGAAGTGTGAAAAAGCACGGCAAGTAACGAGATGGAGAGAGCAAGAGAGAGAGAGAGAGAGAGAGAGAGAGAGAATACCAGCGTGTGCTATGGGCATGGTTACTTTCACGGAGTTTTACTTTCAGAAACCGCGTGCACCCTCTTCTTCTTCTTCTTCTTCTACCGCTACTGCTTCTACTGATACTAGTGCTACTGCTGCTACTACTGCTTCTTCTTCTTCTTCTTCTCCGTTGACAGAGCTTGTCGCTCGTCGAGTTTAGATTCACACAATGACTAAAGAAGCTTGGGATTGTTTGAAGTGCTCGACCGTTGACACGAGTTGTTTTCCATCTTTCAGGACTATGACGGCGATTTGCTTCGTCTGCAACCTGCCGATCCTGAGCCACCAGGTCGGTTTGGTATGGCAAGGCGGCAATGGTTGGGACGACCTCGTCCGCGAACAAGTCGAGGAGTCCACCTTAAAGCAGCGGCTGGGTAAGCATTTTCATTTACCTGATTTTTTTTATTTTTAATTTTTTATTTTATTTTATTTATTTTTCAATTATTTCGATTAAATTGTAATCTGTATCTGTAAGTTTACCAAATTTATTTATGTAAGATAATAACATGATTATAAAAATAAAGGATAAAATTTATATTTTAAATGTACAAGCGCAGCATTTATATTTAATTTTCGAAATATGTTGCAAAATTTTGAGCTGCGGCTGCTTTGAATTCTCGTGCGAATAACTGTCGGAAGAACTATTTGACTTGTCGGTACCGCCGCCGCTGGAAAGTTCGCTTAAACTTGGTCCCCTTTAGCGAACCAAAAACATGGAAACTTAAAGCGAGCTGCGCATCGTGAATCCTTTAAAGTCATTTTTCACTCGCGTTATATGCGCAAGAATTCGTCCGGTCCGCGGGCTCTAATGCAGTTTCTTTTCTTCTTCGTATCCTTGCTACCTCCTCGTACATTTAGATTTATCATCCGTTTTTTTCTTTTTATTTTTTCCTTATCTGTATACCGCTGGCTATTATACCGTAAAACTTTGTAAAATACCGTCTAAAAAGTTTCTGTCCTTGTTTTCCCATTTAAGAATATATACCTGTTGTATCTTTTCGCGTTATTTATAACCTTTGTTTGCTCGAAGGAAAAATACGATCGTGCGTGTATAGATTTTAAAAACAAACATAAAAGATATGCGATGTATTCGCTGAAAAATTTGTACAATCATTATAATAAAATGCAATTAATTAACGCATTAAAGTATCAAAGTATCAAAATACACATATGTATCGATTAACTGATAAAACGTTTCGTTTATCGATGTGTTATGCTGTTAAAAATGAATAAATAAATAAAATAAAAGATAAATGAACAATGTGATATAATAAATAATTGTGTCGATCGACAGGTACAGGTCGGAGGGACTCGGCATCGCAGATCTCGCCGCCGGACGAGCTGCAGGAGCAGTCGCCGATAAACCAAGGCCGACGGCGACGCTCCTCCCTGGCCCAGCTGACGGACATCCTGCGCGAGTGGGGCGGCGGGGGCAGCACCACGAGCAAGGGGGGCAGCACGCGCAGCAACAAGCTCAGCCGGCGCGAGACCCTCGCGGACATCGCCAAGTCGCTGCCCTGGTCCAGGCAGACGACCACCGACGCGAGCCACCTCGCCTCCCTGAGGAAGAGGCGCGAGAGCTCCGTGGACAGCGGGATCCGGAGCCAGGTGTCGACCAAGTCGCGCCGCGACTCCGCCATCAGCGACTTCAAGAGCGACCTCGCCAGGCTATGGAGTCGAAAGGACTCCGTGCAGCAGCCCCAGCCCCCGCCCACCGTCATCTCGCCCATGCCGCGCAGAGGTTCATTTTTCTTACTTTCTATCGATATTTGAATATCGAGATTTTTAAATTTATTCATTTTATGCTAAAGGACTGTACATTGATTACATGCTAGTTTAATGGCGAATTGCGCGCTTGTAATTAACCGATCATTATCGAAATTAATAATCACGATAAGGATTCGACGATGCGCGTCGAATTTTCACGCTAAACTTTGCACGGTAAGAAATTTAATTGAATATTCTACGAGCTCGTCGTGAGATAATTCGAGCAAATATAATCGCAATTCATTATTTCGATGTACATATTTAGAGTAACACAGAGTTGAATAATATAAAACATTTTTAGCAAAAGTAATATATAAAATCAGCAAAATATTAAAAGTTTGACACTTAGCGTATTACTCGGTAAACTGTTCATAAACAACCGATTAATGAAATATTCAAAGTGGGCGAAAAGCTCCAGCGCAAGAGACTCGATCAAAATTTCCAAAGTAGCATAAGCACGACTTAGCCCCAATACTCCGGCATCGTTTCCTAATACGGCTAACACAACGCGTGTACCTCAGGCTCCGGAGAATCGAGGAACTCGCGTCGAGGCTCGGGCGAGAGCGCGAGGTCGAGGAGGGATTCGGTTTACGGTCAGTCGCCGAGCCCCGGCGAGCGGATCCATCGTTGCAGGCACCACCAGCGCCGCCAGTCCCAGCAGTCGGTCGATCTCAACCAGAGCAGCGGAGGCAGCGCCGCGATCAAGTACTACAGGAACGAGCAGCGACCGAGCGCCTCGAGTACCGACAGCGCGACCAGCAATGCCGTTAGGTACGCCATCGATCGATTACCCCGTCGTATGGGATCGTATATATGTTGTTCTTTTCTTACCTTTCTTTAATGGATAAGGTAGATTTCGAAGCTTCTGAGATAACCATTGCCTTACCGATAGATGTTTAAAAGAGCGCACAAAATGCAATTCGAATAATTTATTAATTTATTAATAGAATATAATACAGATAATAAAATATATCCAAGATAATTAATAATCAGAAACTATAATAAATTTTACATCGCCTAATGAAAAAATATTATTCTTTCAGGGAACACCTTGAAGCTCAGAAGACTCAACACGAAAGGTCGGGGAGTTTCGAGGCGAAGACGACAACGACGACCGCGACTACGACATCGGCCGTATCGCCGGCATCGCCGGCGGCGGCGGCGGCGGCGACGACGACGGCTACGACGATGACCGTGGCAACGACGACGACGGTTTCAACGGCGACGGTACCCGCGGCGCCGACCGCCGACGCCAAGAACCTGACTCTCGAGCCGACCATACAACCGCCGACGATCGTCATGTCTTCGGTGACGCCGCCGTCCGTCTCGCCGGTCGCCGTGAACAATTTGCCTTTGCCGGGAACCTCGCCGTCCGGAGGATCCAGTCCTGTTGGCTCGCCGAACATCAGCGGCACGCCTTCGCATCCCCAACTCGGCACGCGCAGGGACTCGACAACTCAGGTACGCCAAGCTAGTTACTTTAACATACAAGCCTTTCAAAATTACTGGAATTCCTTTTTTTCCTATTACGAGTATGTACGAGTTAAGTGGATTTAAGGTGTGTTGAAAATTATGCGATGTCTTTTTAAAATTTTTCAACGACATAAAGAAATTGAAATAACTATAAAATGATTAAACGGTAAAATAGATTTTACATTACAATAAAGAATAAAGTTAATGTGTGTGAAATGCGAATTTAAAAATAAAAAGTTGCTTATGATTGAATAATGCCTGACGCTTCACCGACACTGTCTACTTGAAAATAACAAAATCGAATTTTATGCTATAATTAGTATTTAAAATTGAATTTCCAGAATATTTTTATAATTAATGATTCGTACGTTATTAAATTATAATAATTTAAAAATTTATCGTACGAATATATTTGGATGTAGTCATGTATTCATATTAAATAAAATATTGAATTCTTAATCGTTCATTTATACATACATTAAAATTATATTATTTATTTTCAGTGTTACAAAATAAATAATTATAAATCGAAAGAAGCATCGCCGAATAAATTAAGATTAACAAGGCAAGCAACAGCAATAGACGAATCCTTACCACCGCCTGGCCGACGTGGAAGCCAACCAACTTTGTCACCAGATCCCGATGATGGAGGTAAAAATTTCTGCTGTTTTTTTTTTTTTTTTTTTTTTTCATTCCTTATAGAATATTTTATATAAATAAGGAAATAACAGATAAAAAAAAAACGTGATTACTGAGAAAAACAAAAATAATTCGTAGGTCGCAAGGCAAGGAGAGACTCCCTAAGTCCGGATTCGGCTTCTTACCCAAGACGTCGAGATTCCAGGAGTCACTTGAGTCCCGACAGAAACGCTGTTGAGAAAAGAGATATAAGTCCGATAAGGTCGCGAAAAGGAAGGCTGAGAAGACAATCGACATCAATAGCGGGACGACCACCAAGGTGAGACAGCAAAATTTTTTCGCAGACGTGTTCGATACCACAGATTAAATTCTCTTCTCATTTTTCAAATTATATTAAAATTTGCTGACAATTCAGATAACCAATTTATGGAATTTTTTATTAAAAATAATTTATCATACTTTTAATAAATTAAAAAAAAAAATATTATATATATATATATATATATATATATATATATATATATATATATATATATATATATATATATATTTTTTTTTTTTTGTTTGTTCAATTCAAAAGATAAAAAAAAGCTGACGTATTTTATTTGTTTGTGTTAGATCTCCCGACAGCTCGTCGTGCTCGTCTAGAGATCCGAGTCCATGTGGTCGTCCTCCTGGCTCGCAACATGCACCTGTGATAAGAAGACAATCAACGACCGAAGAAATTTTAATAGCACGCGGTTTTCGGCGTCAAAGCACTACTGAAGATTTGATACGATGTCGTAATTTTAGAAGACAAAGCTCGCAAAGCGACGATCAGGTACTTTAATTACGCCTTTCGACTGTCATCGTTTTTTAATATTTTTTAAATATACATTATTTTAATTTATTTAAGTAAATCATGATATTTTTACTAATTATTAAAATAATGCTTCATTCGCTATCTCATAATTATTCGAGTAGGGTTTACACTTTTTTACAAAATAAAATTAACGTTACCGAATATATTTTAACATTACATATTTTTGAATAATCGTAAATATTTACTTGACTTTAAAATTTTTTAAACAATTTTATTTTTCGAAGCTAGAATAATTTTTTATTTTTCAAATCATTTTACAAAAAAAACTTGAAAGTCAATTATTACTTTTTTCAGGTTCAAAGATATCGAGGGCGACGAGACAGTTCCGCTCAAATAACCGATGGGACATTTGCTTCCATGATTGTTGAAACCTCGAGTACCTTTTATGACACAAGTACTCAAACGGGTGAGTTTTTATTGAAATAATAATGTTTCTTGACAAAATACTATTATAATTTTAAATCAAAATTGTTTGCGAAATCAAGCACCGACTTGAGATTAAAATAGCAAATAAAATTTTACAATAAAAGTAAATTATTCTGCTTTTCAACCTAATTAAATAAAATAATTTGATAAATAAAACGACACTTACCTAATATCCTTGAATAATATTATTACAATTAAAGTCAAGTGTATTTAACTTGAAATGGAAAGTGAATTTAAAATGTCGTTTTGGTAAAAAATAAACGAAAACGTTTAAACATTTGTAATTTTAATCGAAAATATAAAATACCTCGAAAGAATTTATTTGGTACAGTTTATGGTTAAAGTTAGGAAAGAAATTGGCCGAATAGAAAAGAAGGAGGAAACGATCGAGGAGCCGCGGGACTTTGGGACAAACGACTTTGAATCCTCGCGCCAGCTCCATCGCGCCGAATCTTGGCTCGGATGTAATCGCAAGCTCCTTGAAAGCGCGAGTCTGGTTGATCTCGGTACGCGTGCGCCTCGCGGCTCCCCTCCTACTTCGTCCAGGCATCCACGAGGTAGCGCTTGAGGTTCCCCTGGTTGATAACACCCGAGCAGTAACGCACACAGCAGACGACTATCGCTCGCTCGCTCGCTCGCGATCGGACCGAGTCCGTTCTTCCCGTCCAACGTACGTTCGCGTGTGCCCGCCTCCTCGGCGTCCTCCCCGTCCTCGAGGTAAACGGCGTCGAAGCGTCGCGCGGTGCTTCCTTCTCGAGTCGCGGCGCGTCCCTGTCCAGCCCGAGTCGACCGCGAGTCCGTCCTCGTCCGCTTCGCCGAGAGCTCGTTCGCGCCGGAGGCTTCCGAGCTGCCTCCGCGCCGAGAGAATGAAGAGTCAGGAGGAGGAGGAGCGGCAACGGCAGCAGCGGCAACATCGAGAGCGTCAGCAGCACCGCCCCGGGGATCCAGCCGAAGACACCGCCAATCGTCCGGTCGATCGAAGCCCATCCGAGCAAGCAGCGCTCGAGATTAATTAGTGGAGTCATCCATTAAAACGGTAATTAAGCAAGGACGAGACTCGAAATCTCGCGTAGATCCTGCCGAGGTCACGCTGACGTGGCTACAATTTCCGCCCTCGCGTGAAATCCTGCGTGAAAGCCGCGTGAACGCGCAAACTTTTGGCCCTGAACGGCTCGCCGTGTAAGTGCGCGCGCCAAGTTTACGTTATGCGATAAGCGCGCCTTCAAACTAAGCGGCAAAAAGGTTAGATTGATCGAATTGAACGAGTTTTCGAAAGCAGACGACCACTGCTGTTTTACTTTCGTTTATTTATCGGAGAAACTCGGTACTAACGTTGCTTTGCAAATGTGCGACTCTCCCACACGTGCATATATCTGTATACTTTTGTGTACACTTGTGCGCACGACGTCGAATCCTTCCTTTTTGCTCAAGCGATGAAGTAGATACAAAAGAAAAGAAAAAAAAACAAAAAAAAAAACAAAAAACAAAGTAGGAAAAGGAGAAAAAGATAGAAAGATAGATAGAGGGAGAGGGAGAAAGGGCGAAAAAAATCATGTAGAGTGCTATCGGTGATGCGAGGCGAGCGTCGATCGATCGCGGCGCGGGGATAATACAACAGAGAAAGCAATAGCGAGAGTAGATGCGAGGAAGAGGAGGCGAGAAGTCTGTTAGAATAGGGCTATAATATACCCTCGCGATGAGACGCAATCTGTGAGAGAGAGAGAGAGAGAGAGAGAGAGAGAAACAGAGAGAGAAACAGAGAGAGAGAGAAAGAGAGAGAGAGAAGCGGAGAGAGGGTAAAATAGAGAAAAACGCGCCGTCTGCTCGTGGCGCTCGAGCGGTATACTCGCGTGCGAGTCAAGCGTTAGAGAACGGCGGCGCACCGCCAGCGTGTCCCACCCATCCGAGGACACAACCACTTGTGAAAGTAGAGAAAGGACGAGTCCGCTCGGGCGCCGGTGGGTTTCGCGCTTTGCCGTGAGTTCCGTCGCGTGTCGGCTCGCAGTTACTCCGAGTTACTCCGTTATCGCGACTCGCTGGCTGGCATCGCGCTATGCGCGTGGGCGTTTTGTGCGCGCGGCTCCTTTTTATGTTTCATTCAATGGGGGGAGGAAGTTTCGGCCGCGTTACGCGAGAAAACCCCGAAAAGGCCCTCGCGTAATTTTCACTTGCACGGGACGCGTGTGTAAGTGGCCGTGTGAGCGTATGAGCCGACGTACAATCGAAGATTTATTTTTTTCGATAAAAGAAAGAGAGAGAAAGAGAGAGAGAGAGACAGTCTTTCTTTACGCTAACCTGCAATGGGTAAGACTTTTCTTTCTTTTCTCGTTGTACAAGTTTCGTTTTCTGCGACGCGACATTAGCTCGTTTGCATGCGCGCGCGGTGTAATGGAAACTTTTTCTTTGATGGCCTTTTTTTTTAATACGCTTGGTATTTAATGTATGCTAATTAACTTTCAGCGGAGTCAATTTTTTTGATCGCTTAACTTTTATCACGACGAATTAATTCTTGTCGTATGTTTTTGTAAGATAAATTTTTTAATTACCTCTGTAAATGTTCCAAATAAGAAAATAATTTTAAAAATTCTTGAATAATTCAAAATTTTTCTTTAATTTAGTTTTATTTACGAGAAAATTGTTTGCAGTTGCTCGAGATCTATTTAAATTGATTCTTTTACAGAGCTTATGGTTCATATAAATGCTAAATTCCTTCTTCGTAGACTTCAATCTAGATTAATATTATTTTCATGTTTAGCAGCTATTTTTCACGATTTAAACGTGTAATTTTAGATTTATTAAAGTCCAATTTATCTGCTTGGAATTATTTTTTATTAAAAAGCTAAAAATTGAAATTGAGATAAATGGTTGAACTCGATAGATTTTAATGCTTATCACGTGCTTAGAAATAAAAAACAGTTTAAATTATTTTGAAAGATAATTATATTATTTATAAAAGATATTACGTTGCTACATAATTATTTATATTAAATTAGTGCATCGCTGTTGCACAAGTTTGCAGTAGTCGTTTGGAATAATGAAAATCCTATTAACCAGTAAGAAACGCAGTCGTTTCATCAAAAAGTCCAAACACTTGTTTTTAACCGTTTCGGATGAATATTTCTCGACGTTAAGCCAAGATCTAACAAAACATTAAATACCAGGCGTTTCTTGCACGAAAAACCGGCAATTTTTTTTTTCTTATCGAAAAACAAGCGTAAAGAAAAAGCTTCTTTTTCCTTACCAGAAACTCGAGCTCGCGTGATGTCCCGGCCCCGAGGAAAAAAAAAACAACGGTGATTTCTTTTTCCACATGCCAGAGTCAATAAGTCGTTACGGCGAATGGACAATTTGATCGCGCGAATTTTTTCCTCAACTTTTCGCTTTATTTTTCTTTTCGAGATAATACATTACGCATGACATGCAGGCGCGCACGTGCGACGATGACCGATTAATCTCCATGGGATTATTGCCAAAAGAGAGAGAGAGAGAGAGAGAGAGAGAGAGAGAGAGAGATGCGCGTATAGAAAATGTATAGCCGCGTTTGCTTGATATAAATTCGTATACGGTCGCGTACAAATATACGTAGGTACGAGTATGTGTACACGCGAATAGGTTGTTAGGTGTCTGTATTCTTTAACGTCTTCATATAACGCGGGAGAGTTGAGAGAAGAGAGTTGGCTGGCGCCGAGAAGGGTTGGCCCTTTTAAATTGATAATACGTGCGCCGTTATCGTGACTCGTTTATCATCGCGAAACGAGTGAAACGCGCGCGCGTGCCGTTGTATAAACTTTGCAGCTCGAGCGCGTCGAATGAAACATTGCGGCGAGCTTTATAGAGCATTTTTCTCCGATTATTCGCCCCGTTCCCCCCTCCCTCCCACTTCCCCTACTTCACCTACCTTGGATTTTTACGCGTCTTCTTTTTTTTTCCACGCGTATGTGTATACGTATCCCTCCCCACATTGGATCGCAAACACACTCGGTTCTCTTATTACCGGCGTGAAAGCAATTTTTTAAGCTTTTGTTATCTTTTCTTTTTTCCCCGGCGAGATTTCGCTTTAATTTTTCCCCGTCGCTGGCTTTAAAAATTACAGAATCGAAGAGATGGATGGGAGAAAGGGTCGCGGAACGATCAAGGCTGTTCGAGATTTTCGCTTTCATCGAATTAAAGAATAGGTGGTGGGAGTAGACGCGTCGGGTCAACTTACAGGTGTTGGATTTAAATTGAATTTCGTTCGGAGATGAATGGGAAGGCTATGATGCGAGAATATAATTGAATTTTGTAAGCGAGCATCGAGAACACGATGTTTTATTATGGTTGACGCCGCGCTGCAGCAATGTTTGATGTTATTGATTGTTTGCCGTTACGTAAGCTTTCGCTGCGATTACTAAGCGAATGCAGTGGTATGGAAAAATTTCTTTCAAACTGTGAACGGTTGTACAGGGAAACGGAAAACCTTTGTTAATATTATTTGAAAGTAATGAATGTCGAGGAAAAATGATCGAGCTCGTTTTTTGATCGATCGGGCGATGTCGATGCTTACACAAAATATTACTATTTTTTTTTTTTTTTTTTTTTTCTATAGTAAATTATAATATCGGTTTTATACAGAACAAAGCTTTTCATGAATTTTGCGATATTTTTTTGATAATATTGAAAAATAAATTAAATGTTTTATGTTCTGTTATGCTAAAAAATATTACTCGAAAGTATCCAATCTTTCGCAGTGGCTTTTTAGAGTTTTCAGGTGTTCGTGGAAAAAATATATTAATGAAAAAACTTTTTATTATATATCACTTGAATAATTTTCCAAGAAAAATAACTTTCTCCGGGCTACATATTATCAAAATACAAGAAATTAATAACGATAAAAGATTTTTTACTCGTAAAGAAATGATTTGATTAAAAAAATTTTTCAAACATTAAAATTTATTAACAATATAAATATTAAAAGAAGAAATTATTTTTAACAAATATTGTTTTAACAAATTTTAATCAGTTTAAATGTTAAAATAAAACAATATTTGTAGCAAAGCAACAATGCCGGTATATTTATTTCGAACTACGATATTGAATTAAAATATAGTTTTTGCACCGTTACATATTTTACATTTATTAATTGATTTATTTTTTGTAACTTGTATACTTTAAATGAATCCACCAAAATATCTATTATTAAATTACGAAATCTTATTATTAAATAAAATTTCTTTGAGTTCAAGTAAATGTTTCTTTAACGTAAAAGATTTATTTGAAAAGCTACAATACAAAAGAAGAAAAAAATTACGATATTCAAAGTTGTCCTAATTGACATAGTAAAAGTAAAAAGATTAATTCTTATTTGTCCCTTTACTAAGGAGCAAATGTACATAAATCCAAACTCAAACGAGAAAAAAACTTTCGAAACTCCTTGTACATAACGTGAGAATAGCCTTGACTGACCCTACACGTATATAGCGCGCGTAACGCGTATTGCACCATTAAATATCCAGCAACCTCGATGGGCTTTTCTCCTTCTTCACACCCTCCACTTTCCGCGTTAGAAGGGGCCGAAGAAGGGCGCGTAAAAAATAGCGTTTACTACGTCGTAGTCTATTTCGTCTCGAGCGTGGCGCGACGAAGAAGACGAAAAGGCGGGAAGCCAGGAGGAGGACGAGGAGGGGAACTACGTGGAAAGGAAGAAACGACTGCTGCGTGGAAGAAAGAGGAGAGAGGGGGAGGGAGAGCCGACGTATAAAAACACTTGTGGATGCGAGAACGCTCGCAAGCGCGCGCGTGCGCAAGGCGAGCGAGCGAGCGAGCGAACGATCGCGAAAGGAACTCCGCCGCCGCGCCGAACTCTGAATGGGAAAATTCGATTCGCGCGCTCTCTAATCGAATAACTTTCCAATCCCTGGTTAATACACGGCTAATGGGCTTTTAATTGAAAAATTTTCGAACGACAACGAGAAGCCGTCCGTGAGAAAAGCCACGTTATATTGCGCGTCGATCGTATCATTTACCTTTTGCCTTGCCCAGGTGTTTATTATTCCAGACGCGCGAGTGTGCGCGCGACGTGTGTGCGGGAAAGCGAGGAAAGCTTCTAGCGTCGCGTCGAAATAAAAAAAGTTAAGTAGGATAGGGGGTCTCGAGAGTCGAGAAAAAGTTCGCGGCGCGTATTCCGAGGATTTCGTGGTAAATTCTCGATTCTTCCAAAAGATCTTTATTAGCTGAAAAAAGTTACTCCTCCCGTTATCAACACCTGCGCTTTATTGCTTATTTATTCGGAACAAGCCGGTTTCTTTTATTTACGGCTTGTTGAGCAATGGTTAAAGGTATAGTTTAAGTTTATCCAAATCAAAGTGCACAATCTGCCAGACAATAAGGAGAGTCAAAAATAATGCTTTTAAACTTTTTTTCTTTTTTTTTTTTTTTTATTTTTTTTATTTACTATAGACAATAAATATAACAAGTAAATTTAATAAAACCGACATGGATATTGAAATTAAATTCAAATTTATTGCAATAACATATTATTAAATTAAATTTTTTTATTTGTTCTCATAGGAATATGACGTTCCCGTTATTCCCAAAGAAATCGATGAATCGACGTTAAATATTTACGTCGGTATTTTAGGGCTTTTCTATTTTTTCCAATACTCTTCGCACCATCAAACAAAATTTCACTTACAAGTTCTTCAATGTGTAAAGCCGATAATCAAAATAAAAATGAACTTTCCAAACTTTTCTATCGCGTCTCACGCTACATTTTCTTTTCCTCGATGCGACATAAATTCTTTTTAGGGAGTGCACGTATGAAAAATAAAGCGTGGAAAAGAAAAAAGGAAGCGTTCGTATATATCACCCTGTCATCGCAATTTCGCATCCATCCGAGTTATGAATAAAAAAAACGAAAATTCCAAAGCTTTACTTAAAGTATAATATATTATATTTGCCCGAGGATCGAGGGTAAAAAAGCAACTCTCCTCGAAGATGCCTCTTTCGAATTCTCTTATCTCTCTCTCTCTCTCTCTCTCTTCTCTTTCTCTCGCGTATGTATGTATGGGTAGCAGCGCGATAAAGTTGCAAATAGGTGAGAGCGCGAGTCGCGTCGTCATCGCGGACGTAAATTGATTCGCGCCTTGAACTCGCGCTGGCACACGCGTCACGAGGCAAACACTTTGGAATCCTTTTAACGTCCGTTCGACTGCTCCGATACACGCACGCTTCTTATATTCCTCTTTTATATCTACAATGTATACCTACTGGCATTGTATAGAGAGAGAGAGAGAGAGAGAGTTGAACGTTTTATAACGCGTTGAAATAGGCATCATTCGTCTTCGTTGCCGCGCGCTCAAATCAGACGTAATGTCCATAACCCTGATACTGCTGTGTTTTATTCAATTTTTTTCGCTTGTTTTGCGAATAATATAAATACATATATAAATTTTTTCGCTCATTGGGTTATTGTTATTTATGAAAATTTTTATACAGTTATTTGCGAGGAATCATTGAAAAATTTTAATGAATTTATTGAAATTTTTCTATTACTTTTGTTTCCCAAACGTTAATATTCTTTTATTATTTATAAAATTAAAATCACACATTAGATGCTTGAAAAATTTAACTCTAGTTTAGATTTCATATAACACGTCAATTGCAGAATGTTTAAGTAGACTTTACAACGCGCTGGAAGAAAGTTAAAGACAATTGTTTTAAAATTTCATATTTTAAAAACACTTTAAACGCATTGTTATAATACCATCGTTTACCCTTAATTAACATTCAAATCTGTAAAAATAAACTAAAATTTATTGTATCATCCATTGTATTGCTATCTATGTACCATTTATCATATTGCTTGTATAAATTAGAAAAAAAAAGTAACGAGACGTGCCGTTATTATGACATATTTATCTCGATTGCATTGAATAATGTACAAATAAATAAAATGATTTTCTATTTTTTTTTTTAATAAACGCGAATTGTACAAGTCGAGGCTTAAAAAAAGCTTTCTCCTTCTTTCCTTTGGGATGCGCAAAAGCGAAGCGCTTTATACAATCTGGCGATTAAAAAATGCATGTAAAATCTCGATTGGGAGAGTAAAAGAAAAAAAAAAAAAAAAATTAAGACAAACGAGAAAAACGTCAACGTCGTTTGAAAGATTAGACTCGTTAAATGGGAGGAGGTGATAAAACGACTACGCTGGCGTTTTAAAAGATAGAAACTAGATCACGTAAATCGGCATTTTTCATCGATTTCGACATTTCAAATATTTTCCTTAAAAATAAAAAAAATAAAAAAAAAAAAATTTTTTAATTAAAATTCTTGTGCTTTAATAAGTATCATTCTTATCTTTATTATTTGAATAAAATGCAAGTGCATTTGTATGGTTTTATTGATATAATATTTATAATATATAAGTATATTAGTAATTAAAAAAAAAAAAAAAATTTATATCTAAAATTTTGCGAAAAAGGAAAATTTCATTGTAGTAAATTAATATTTTATTTATTATTATATTATAATTATTATAATTATTATTATATTATAATTATTATAATTATTATTATTATTATTATTATTATTATTATTATTATTTTTATTATACAATAAATATAATATTACAGTATTTTTCAGTAGTATTTACTAAATAAAAGTTTACTGAGTTCATAATAATAACTATTATTATTTTGTGTCTTCTCTTATGTTATATAATATGTAAAATAAAGATGAAAATATTCCGTTGTTTATTTTTCTTTCATATTATCTTTTAATCAGAATTCTGTGATAACAACAACGTATTGAGTTTATTTAGCCAATAATACCCGTAGTCTTTTCAATCAACGAAATTTATTCGTTATCAATAAATCAATGCAATTTGTAACGGAAAAAATTATGAACCTCTTTAGAAATTAATAGAAAAACTTTTATTTATAACCGTACGGATGACTTTCATCATCTATACTATATCAATCAAGATTACATCAATAATATAAATCGTATGCAATTGATGATGATGCGCGACACGATGAAAATATGACCTTTGTTACTTTATTTATAATAGCACTCACTATATGTGTAATCGAAGAAAAAAACATTAATTGTATATATTATGGCTGTGGGATTTGTTCGGGTTTCCCATAAAAAAAGTCATGTGTCAAAGAAAGTTGGAAAATTGCTAAAAATTCCTGTGACCGTATGGAATTTTTTTATGAAGATTTTAAATATTCAAATGCTGCGGTATTTACTAAGATCTATTTACACAAAATTTCTGAATTCGTAAAAAATTCATTTTATTAAAGATATAAATGTTTTCTTCATCTTTAAACTATATTAAAAATTTCATTTTGAGTCGACATTATTTTTTAATAATTTGTCTTGTATTTCATAAGCAGTAAATAAATTCTTTTAAAAAAAACGCGCAAACACTTGTAAACACGAAAAAGGATTTTTGAAAGGCAAGCCATCTCCAATTCGTTGATCGCGACAACTCGCACGACGCGATGCGATCTCATTTTGAGATATGATATCCTTGTCAAATAGAACTAGTCGTCGTATATGTCCTCGGGCGCACCATCTCAATATATTTAACGCCGTCCGCCTCATCGTATATCGTATCGGGCTCTATCTGTCCTACTTCCTACGGACACACATATGTACACGTATACGGAACAAAATGCAATTACGCTAAAAGTGATGCGTGCACGATCCCTCTCATCTTGTCTATTTCCTCGTCTACTAAGGAGTTCAACGACACATACTCTCTCTCTCTCTCTCTCTCTCTTTCTCTTCCTATCTTTCTTTATCTTCCACTTCCCGCATCTTATATCAAAATTCCTAGCGGCACACGCTGGAATGCTTTCCTCGCTTTCTCTCTCTCCTCCTCTCACTCGAGCTTCTCCATAATCCTTACTCCAGGAAGTAGAGGAAGAAAAAGAGAAAGAGATAGAGAAATAGTGAGATAGATGGATAAAGAGAGAGAGAGAGAGAGAGAGAGAGAGAGAGAAAGGAAAGGTATATATGCCGACCACACCCTCGTCACTTCCGTCGAATTCGATCTTAACTACGTCTTTCGGTGCTCGTGCGGACGATTTGGTCCCAAAAATTAACTCGGATGAAAAATATCCTTGGAGAAAATTATCGCCGTGAGGGAATTGTCTCTTAAAACTTAAAGTGTGTGTGTGTTTTAGTTCTTAAGTTTGAGATTGCTTTTTCTTGTTTACCTTTCAGAGATTTCGATGGAATTGCCAATTGTTTCAAAGTTATGTCATTTAATTATTTATTTATTTATTATTATTATTATTATTATTATGGAACATATTAATAAAAATAAAGAAAATAAAAAAAACGTTTTATATAATTAAATGAAAGATTCTTTTTGAATATACAATAAAAAAAAAAAAAATATATTAAACATTATATTGGACATAAAAGTATTGTCTCAGTTTTCTTATTATGATATAAAAACATTGTTTTTCATCTAATCAAACTCTTAAGCAATAAAATATTTGCGTATAACGTATAATATACAGATATTAGCTGAATAGCAGTAAGTTAAAATTTTCAATATTCAGTTTAGTCAAAAAATATCACGTAGGTTAATTTAGGTGTAAATAAAACGGGGCTCGATGGAACAGCAAATACTCAAGTATCTTATCACATTTTCAAAATCGAACGCTATACGTATACTAGCTCCAACTCGAGTCAAAATGAATTGGCTGCGCACGATTGTTCTCGATTCCCCGATGGGAATGCAAGCCGCTGCACCTGCATTATTTGGGTAACGCGTTTGAACCGAGATGCAGCGCGCGCCAAACTATCCGGGATGTACGTATAGAGGGATGTAGGTATAGAGAGCGCGAGGATTGGAAATCGATGCGTCTTGACTCGAGCCAAGATTTTTTGCCGGTTGCTAGGAGGAGGCCCGTCATTCCCGCCCGCCGATTGCTATTTATTAAGAACGAAAAACGTGCGGGGAATAATTTATAAATCGTCGGTCGCTCGCTCGATCGCTGGCGCGCGCGCGCGCGCTGTCGGAAATTTAATTTTCATGTATAATTATTAAATTTCATACATGTATTTTGTTAAGGACAGATGCTCGCTGAAAAATTTATGTCCTTGAATCGTGATAAAGGCTTGAATTTTCCGGCAATTCTTATTACATCTTCAATTTATTTTATGTGTAATTTCATTCCATAATATATAACGGCTACCTTGTACATAAAAATAATGAAAAAATAAATTTAAATTTATATTGTCAACGTAAATAGACGTTGTTTTAAATTAAAATATCATTTCATAAATAATACGACGATTTATGAAAGAGGCAGAAATTTTTTTAAATCGCTCGATAGTTAATCATTACGAATTGATAAAGGGCTGATCGCAATCGGTCGTAATCACTGAAAAAGTCGGTTTACACCATAATCGGTGTTAAGACATTAAAAACTATTAAAAAATATAAAAAAAATATTACAATCATAAAAATGGAGAAAATAACTAAATGAAAATTCCGTTTGATGATATTTTGCAGAGCCATCCCCGCTTTACGACAACAACCACTACCACGAGGAGTGCCTAAAATGTAACAGCTGCGGCCTCAACCTCACGGGACCCAATCAGAAACGGGCGCGCAGGTAAAGTTTTATCATTCCTCTTGAGAGAATTATTTATTTAGATATAAAATTTGTAAATATTTAAAATTTATAAATGAAAAATTAATAAGATTTATTAATCTTAATGGCATTGAAAGCGATTAGAAAAATGATAAAATTTCAGTTATTTTATTCAATCATATTTTGATATTTAAAAATAATAAAAATATATATAAAAACCTATGTTGTTTATGTTTGTCGCGCAGGTTTAAAAATCAAATTCTTTGCGACTTGCATTTTGCCGACGTGGCGCTGATGGAGTGTTCAGACTTCATGCAGCAGTTGCGCAGCTTCAAGCCACAAAGTTTAGGCTGCGCAGTTGCGAGAAGAAAATCATCGACTACCCTTATATTTCCACTTCCCCCGCAGGCTTGCTCAGGTAAGTTTCTTTCGTGAGTTATTCGATAAATTAAAATTTATCGAATCCGACAATTCCGTGGGTTTCCGCTTGCAACGAGATTCGATGGCGAAAAATCCTTATACAAGCAGCTTATCTATTTTTTTATGCGTTTCTCGCGACGCGCGTCGATTATTTTAATTATTTATCCGTGCCGTTGTTAAAGTTGCAATAATTGTCGTTTCACCGTAACGGGATTTGATTCCGACGTTGTAATTCGGTTGCAGCTGCCACGACGGCCTGTTTTACGAGCTCTCGTTAACGGTAATGAAATATTTCCTTCCTTGCGAAGATATCCCGGCAAATTATTTAAATCAAAAGTGAAAATGGTAAAGGCGCCTCGCATTCTTCGTCAGAACAATAAAAATAATTAAAACGATGAATTTAGAATTGTCTTGAATATTGTTTTCATTAGCACGTAACCTCTGTTACATTTTACTACAGTATTTTATTAGTAATGAAGAAAATTTTTTTGATTAATTAATTTTTCTTTATCCTTTTTTGTTTTAATAAATCTTAATTAAATTTCAAAATGTATATGAATTTCACATCGCAAAATATGTTCAATATTAGTTATCCGAATATTTGTATTTGTGGTGATGCTATTTAGATTAATCAAGTAAAATTTAATGGCATTCCACTGTAGACTTTGTCACAAATGAAAGTTTGAGCCGCTATATTTTAATTTCATCCTACCAATATAATTCACCAACAAGATTATATTCTTTTTATATTTATTTCTAGCAATTGCACGAATATTTTTTACAATTTCGTTGTTTATCAATAATTAAGTTTCAAAAATTCTACAATATTGTACAAATATATTTATAGTTTGTAATATATTTAATAAAATAAAAATTCACGTGAATTTTTTGAGAAGAATGCAAAATTAGCTAATTTTCAATCAATTCTGAAATTATATCTAATTTTTTTTTTTTTTTTTTTTTTTTTTTTTTAGTAATTAAATTAACATTAAAAACATTTATTGTAGGATTTTTAGTACTTATATATAAATAAAGAAAAGTGAAAACTTTTATTATTTTAAAAAACAAAGGAAATAAAGTTTTCACATTATAATAAATTGCCATAAACATAAATTATGAAGATGAAGGCGCTTTCGAAAAGTATAAATTGTTTTCTTGATGGGAATGGACTCGCATTCGAAAATTACAATGTACGTTCGAGCGATTATTCAAGGCGTACGAGGATAGAGCTAGAGACGTATAGTATAATGAACGGCGTCAATTATGAAACGTTATGGATAGACTTTGTCGGGAGTATTTGTCATGTTTGCATCGACAGTTTAAACAGAAACGCAACGAAGACAGCTGTTAGAGAGAGAGAGAGAGAGAGAGAGAGAAAGAGAGAACGCGAGAGCCACAGGTGGTTCGTAAGCCATCGATTTTCCTCGCAGGGTTTCTTCCTCTTTCTCTCTTTCTCTTTTCCCACTGTTCATTCATAAATTTCAAGCTCGATCTCGACCGACTCGATCCTACTCTTGTTATATATCACTTCGTGCGTCAAGTCAACAAAAAGAAGATGCCGAGAGGTCGTTGAGGGACCGCCGGTAAAATAAAAAAAAAAAGAGGATAAAGGAGAAATCGATGAAGAAAGAATGAAGAAGCAACCGTAGGCGGGTCACTCTAAGTTCGAATACCAAGCCCTCTTTAAAAATAGCTTGGTGTTCTACCTTACAGTGATTTGATTGCGGTCTCGACGCCGCAACTCCTATTTAACACAACAGTGCAAATTTTTTTCGTCGCACGCGGCGGCGCGAATGAATTCGGCCCTATATGTAAATAATGCGAGTTGCCTGCGACTAATGTGACTAAATCGCGGACGAAAGCGCTTCGACAAATTCGACCACCCGATTTTTATGTTTTATGTTTTTTGATAATAAATGCTATATATTATATTGCCAATATAATTGACATTATTTTTCTTTAAAAAACCTAATATGCAGATACAATTTAAAAAAATCAATGGTATTTCAGAAGATGCATATTAAGATTTTTAAGTAAAAATTTTTTTAATTTTAATCGTTCATTAAACTAATTATCAACTACACAGCGATAGTCAAACCGTTTTAAAAAAACTATTCTTTTCTCAAGGCTAGAAAAAAGTTTAATTTAAAAAATCTCATTATTTTTCCAATATAAACTCTGACAACCTTGAAGATAATTATAATAATAACAGCTGTCGATTCTTAACTCGATAAACCAATGCAATTTTATCGAAACTTTCCATCGTAACGTACGAATGTATGTCTTTAAAAATTTACACCTGTTTTAGAGCGGCATTTTCAAAACTTAATAATAATTAATATACGTAATATACGTATAAAAATAAATATAAGCAATCGATATAAGCAATTGGTAAATAAGAGAGGAAAAATATATCGAACGAAATTTCTTCCTTTATTCGCGAAACGCCGCGTTATACACGAATAAGGTGTTCGATTGCGGCTGCTCCAGATGAATTCTGCAGCGAGTATCCGCACAATCTGCTGCCGGCGCCGGGCTACTGGATCGAGTGCTCGCGTCAGCACATCAACACCGACACGATCTACGACGAGAGCGAGAGCGACCGCGACGGCACCGACATCGAGCAGGGAGACCAGAAACTCGACCAGTCTTCATCCATTGGCAACAACATGCGTCACAGTAACATGCAGGAGCAGTACTGTCTCTTCGAGGAGAACGAAATCGACGGCGACGAGGTTCCGAGGAAGAAGACCGCCATCGAGGAATATTGGGAGAAGAATCAGGTATGACGTATGACGTATTACACGAGAGGTATTAGGTATTACAATTGGTCAAAGTATATGCCGTTAATGCGCACGTGACTCTGCAGGGTTTCGAGCTCACCTCCGTCGAGCAGGAGACCTACGAAAAGTACTTTTACGGTACGGAACATTGGAACTATTTTACCAACGACGAAGACTTGGGTCCTGTTATTCTGAGCATAAAGCAAGAAACGCTGAACAATCGGGATCAGTTTCGCATATTGGTGAGAGCTATAAGCTACACGGTACACGGCCTCATACCAGCAAGTTGTGTTTTTGCCGATAGGTAAGTTTTTAACCTTTTCGTATCATTCGAATTCACTTTTTTTTCTCCTTTCTCTCTTCTTATTTTCTCCTTCTTTTATGAGTAAAAATTTGAAAACTTTAGAAAATAACATTACCTCGATGTTTTTTTTGCTGATCCAAGTTTAGGATGGATAAAGTTTTTATTGCTTACAATAGCCAGTAGCAAAGTGACGCAAACCGTGACACTCGTCGATTGTTAAGATTTCTTTCGCCCTTCAATACAACATTTTCCATTGTAAACATACACTTTGTTATATATAGTAATAATAATAGCTGAGCATTGAAAATATACAATTTAAAACTGAAACTAATATATTTTTCAATTGCATTAAAATAATTATAAATTTAGCGGCACATATTTTATCTTTTAATTTTTTGATAAAAAATTTTATATTTTATTTGAAATCTTCATAAATAAATGAAAAGATACGTTATCGAGCAATTCCACGACAAAGTTTGTTTGAGAAAGTTTGTCAGAGTAAATAATTTTACTTAGACGAGAAGACGTACACGCAATTTCTTAGTTACGCAAGTAATCCATTAAGTTTCCTAATCTAACGAGCGTTTGCACTTTGGCTCAGATATAATCGAGAGGAGGTGGTTAAGAGTCTCGGGAAAGAGGTGAACATCAATCCTCCGCTGACACTTGGACAACTTCCTGACACGCCGGACGAACTTCTCAAGTTGGACCAGATGTTTATTAAGTCGGAACTAAAAGTAGGTGTCATATATGTGAAGGAAGGCCAATACACCGAGGAGGAAATACTCGACAACAACGAAGAGTCGCCGAGCTTCGAGGAATTCCTTCAAATACTCGGCGAGAAAGTGCGACTGAAAGGCTTCGACAAG
This sequence comes from Chalcis sispes, assembly GCA_949987625.1. Classification (NCBI taxonomy): domain Eukaryota; kingdom Metazoa; phylum Arthropoda; class Insecta; order Hymenoptera; family Chalcididae; genus Chalcis; species Chalcis sispes. The sequence continues at coordinate 72,482,199 of OX465097.1, read as the reverse complement.
TATAAGGGCGGCCTCGATACCGTCCACGATCTTACCGGTTTGTATTCCGTGTACACGAATTGGCGAGGGATCGAAATTATGTTTCACGTCTCGACGTTACTGCCTCATGAAAAACACGATCCTCAAAAGGTACGCTCTGCACGCTTATTCTTACTCATTAACTGTGCTGTTAAACTTTTTCGATTGAAAATTTATTCGAAAAAAAAAAAATAAATAAAAGTCGATTATTAATTATTTAACTTATTTTAGCTTCAGAGAAAGAGGCATATTGGTAACGACATCGTTTGCGTGGTATTTCTTGAAGCTGATAATACAAGTTTCAGTCCAGCCTGCATAAAGTCTCACTTTTTACACACGTTTATTCTCGTCCGAGTGAGTCCACGAATTAAAAGGAAAATCACGCGATACGAAGTTTCCGTGGTTACGAGGGACGAAGTTGGAGCCTATAAACCTTACCTTTGGGAACAAAGTCTCTTTGAAAAAGGTGAGCTGGGCAAGCAATTAAGCAAATTATAAAGTATAAATATAAGTTTATATTAAAGTTTAAATAAAGTTAAACATTATTAAAAACATTTTTTGAGCTTGAAATGAAAATATTGTTGGAAAATTATACTAAAAGAGGTGGTGTTGACAAAAAGTAAATTAATAAAGAACATAAGAAAGAAAGATATTTCAAAGTTAATAACGTTATCGTTACAGGACCAATGTTTCGTGAGTGGATCCTTACGAAAATAGTGAACGGCGAGCGAGCGAGTTATTCCGCGCCAAAGTTCGCCAGGATGCAAGAGAGGACCAGAACTCAAATGCTAGAAGATATCGTAGCGAATTTACAAAACCACGTGGAAACTGGACAGATACCGAAACCGTACAGGTAAGATGATATTATTTGATGATTGTCGATGATAGCTCTAAAAAATGTTGTTTTATTGAATTTGCTTGGAATTTTCTTTATTTAGGCGTGGTTCTTGGAGACCTATTGGACACATGAGACCATCCTCGCCATTATTGGACTCCGTTAGAGATCGCTTTGAAGAATACGACCAACTTGCCAAGGACTTTACCAGAGTATTTTTAAATAATCCCGAAAACATAGCTCATAACGCGAACCTATTCGACGTGTCGTTCTTGGTACCTGGTCAGCAAAAACAAAAAGTTCGATTTATCGGAGTGCGAGCCATCTTAGGTGTCAGAAGCCGGTACTTTCATCGTCAAAGTTTCCTTATTATTCGTTTAAAACTGGCGATCAGTTTTATAATATCGTAATTAATTTTTCATTTTAATTTTAGAGTTTTTCAAGAAATGCTTTATGGAATTCAAGCCGGTTTTGGAAGTCCACAGGTGCCAGTTGCGGAATTATTATCCAGACCAGCGCCGACGCTGCTTAGTCCGCAGAAAACGAAAAGTTCGAATTTCCTACAGGTGCCAGACGTCGAAAGTACTAGGTAAGCGAGAGAAGACGAGAGATTTCTGCTTTCACAACCGTTTGTATTACGCTTTATCAGAGGGGACTGCAATAAAATGCAGCATGTACTGTTGTACCATTTGCATTGAGATGATTTGTCAAAGTTTTCATCCTAAAATTGATTGACAAATTGATCAGTGCAAAAGGCAGTTAAGCAGAAGATGTTGAACGCCTGGTGTGACTGACGTTAAATTTATGTTAAAGCGGTGAGATTAATAATATTTGCGATTTTCTCATCATTTAATGTCAAATTTTTATATAAAGTAATGTAATTGATGTTTAACGGCACATCCATGTCTCCTATCCTTGCAGCACTGCATGATTTTTTTTTTTTTTTTTTTTTTTTTTTTTTATGTATATTAAAAAATTTATCTTTTTTCTCAATTTTTTTCATTATTTACAAAAGTTTTTAAATATTATACATACATATAAATATATACATATGTATACATGTGTGTATTTATGAATTATCAAATTTTAATTACTTAATAAAGCATGATTTATTTATTTTTTCTTCTTTTAAAGATTTATCTACCGATATTACCAGTCGAATATCGCCGGTGTTAAAATATTTAATTACATATTGGAGAAATTAAGCATGTAATGTGTATTTATATTTATTTTTATTTTATTTTATTTTACTTTTTTTTTAATATTTTGCAAATGAATTAATCGCGCGCAATTTGCCGCTAACGTATTCTGCACGTTACTTTTCAATTTTTAAAATTCTCAATTTAAAGCCTTCACACAAGCTTTTGACGTTGTAAATATTATTGTTGTAAAGTATAATAAATGTAAAATAATAAAATAACATTTTTAAAAGTCATTTATAAAGGATCAGAATAGATATAAATGAAGACGATTAAAAAATAATTTTCTAATCGTTAATTTATCAGTTTTTATTTAAGTTTCATCGTCAATAATGCAAAACTCTGTCTATCTGTTAATCCGAACCCCTAAAGTGCCGTCCTGCGGTTTCTGTGAGATACTGGTTCTGATCTGTTTAGGTCTAAAAGCGTGCCCTCGTCGCCGATGGTAAAGCGGGCGTTCTCGCGGTTGGGCACCATCACCGCAGGCTGGGGACGCAGCATACGAAAACACAGTGGCAGTACGCTTACCAGCGAGGACCGCAAGCGCTGGACCAGCTCCCAAGACTGCAGCAGTAAGTTTTTTTTTTACGGAGTTTTTTTGAGAGCACACGCACACGCGCCCAAGAGTATCGAATCAACGTCGACTCAAACTATATTTGAACTACTAAACACTAACTTTTATTAATTCTCTATTGTTGAGGTTTTGAAAATTTAATTTTGAAATAATTATAAGAAACTTTTTAAAGGTTTTCATACTCTTGGATAGCGGCGTATTCTGCTTTGCGTAATTTGCATCTATTTAATAACTACAATTAATTTTACAGATAAAGAACTTAAAGACAAAGAGAAGGCAGCCCAATCGTTAGCGGTGCCGAGACTTAGCGTTTATGCTGACTCACAGAAGGTCGATCGAGCAAAATTAGCTCAAACCGAGGTAAAATTTTCAATTTTTAAAATTACAAATAAAGGATAATTCGTTTTTTTTTTTTTTTTTTTTTTTTTAATTCTATTGTTTACAAAAACATTTTTTGTCGTAATAATGGGACAAAAATTTATACAATAATTATGTTTTCTATTTATATAAATGTAAAATTTAATAAATAATAAAGAAAGGTTGTATTTTTACATTATAACTTTTTTGAAGTACTTAGTAAATAACTTATGAAATAAGTTAAAAATTTGCTTATTTTATTTTTCAATACGTATATACTTGTCTCTTAAATAAATCGTGTTATATGTAAATAGTGTTTCGTTTTCCGATAATAAAATACAGCGATCGATTGTTATATTAAGCATCTTTTGCATAGGTGACGACATCCGTCACCGATGTTACAACTGTCTGAACTAAAAAAAAAAAAAAAGATAAACAACAAAAATTGAACGACCATTGAAAGTTTGAACGATCATTGAACTTTTTTCTCCTTTGCGCTCCTCCTTGCACAGTTTGACGTGATAGAATTCGATCCCGAAACCTTCCG